>NW_019379501.1:313062-368310 GCF_000648655.2 Copidosoma floridanum | reverse complement strand
GAAAATATATATATATATATATATATGTGTGAAGGGGAGTTGTAATTATGTACTGCATTTATGCAGCGAGAACAGAGTGGTGCTGTGACGCAGTGGACTGGGCATCTGATTGACACGCGGAGGTTCCGGATTCAAATCTCGGACGATATACCTACACTTTTTTCTTAGGATAATCAATATTATTGTTTCTTAATCATTAGAATATGATAACACGTGATTCATATAAAATATAAAAAAAATTATTATAAATCGAGTGATGTTACTCAACAGGCGCGAAAATTTGAAAGTGAAATTATACTTAAGAAACTCTAAAATCGAACGGGTTAAGTAGATTTTCAAGATAAAATATGGAAAAATATATGTAACCGTGTGACGCGTGACCAAATGGCGTGAAAATTGGAATAGTTGGAAAATTTATGCATTTCATAAATGACAAGTGCTAATGTTGGTAAAAGTTCAATACGAGAAATTTGTAAATGTAAATGCCTTGTGCAAAGAGACAAAGAGATAATAATTCTGGCTATTTATATATCACCTAGTGCTTCTGTTAAAAAAATTATTAAATTTATTCACGAACAACTATTGTTGTGTACAGACAAAGGTTCTGTGACACTTACAAAAGATTATTAGATTTTTAAAGTGGTAAGCGAAGATTTTAATGTTAAGTTTTCTTCCGAAGCTGATGTACCATTAATTTAGTTTTTGGAAGAAAAGTTAATCTTGAATATAATTAATAACCTTTTACAATCGATCACTAAATATGGAACAACCATCGATGCCATCTTTGCTCATTATCTATATAAAGTCGAATCATTGATTTATATTTCATATTTTTCGGACCACAAAACCCATAGTTACTACTATTAAAAGCAAAAATAAGCCTTCAGTATCATTAACAGAATCTAATAATGAATGAGCATTAATAAATTTTGTGTTTCCCAAGTTGACAGTGTTAATAAACAATTCCCAAAAAATTATATAATATAACGAACGAGTTTATTTATAGAAAACCTCTATGAATCTTCGCTTCGTCATGCGACCCATAGTTTTTTTTCTCAGTCTTTTATCCCCTGAATGGTTCAGCTCAAAAACTGCCTGCATTGCTCTCCTTACACTCCTGAAGTCAAATTGATTCTCTCCCAACTCGTCTTCTATTTCCTTAATCAGATTTCGTTGAGTACAAGTTCATACATTTTGTATGCTAAGTCCGTTAGACGTACACCTCTATAACGTTAAACCTTTTCTTCCTCTTGTTTATTTATGGGATTATTCCTTCCCTCCATTAATCAGGGATACCTTTCCCCTGCCATATATGCTTGTATAGTTCCCATAGGGCTATTCCTACCTCCATTGGCATGTTTTTCCAGACTTCGTTTTCAATCCCATTCTCTTCTGGTGCTTTTCTGAGCTCTAAGTTTATATGTTTGATTAGCTCTTTCCTTAATACATCATTCTTTTCCTGCACTGGATATTCTTCCTGCATGTAAAAATGAGCTTCACTCTTCAGAGGGTTCTTTCAGTTTTTTCAGGAAGTGTTTTTCCCAGCTCTGCATACTGATGCTTTTATCCACTTATTCTCTTTTCATCCTATATTCGTTAATGAACTTCCATGCCTTTGCTTCTGTCTTTATGTTTTTGATTTTTTGTGACTCTTGGCTGTCAAATTCTTTTTTTTTATCTTTACACCATCAATTATATTTACTCCTTATCTTGATATACTCTGTTCTTGATATCCTTTTGTTTTTCCATCTCCTGACAGTTCTCTACCTTTTTTTTTTCTAGTAACCTACGCTCAAAGAAGGTCGTGATAACAGAAACCTATACATATCGACAGCATACGTGCACTCATTTTGCAACAGCAGTGCTCGTGACTTTTGCACTCGCGTTTTACCCAATCAATGAGCGTCCATAATCCCCACCTTTGAAGGTAGCCAATATACCTAATAAGAGAGTGGATTAGCACATCGTATCGTGTGAATAGTAATACTACTATGTATACTTATTCTTAGAACTAAAACTGCGTGTGCATGCGCAGCTTGTGTAGGACGTGTGATCAAAAACCGTGGCAGCTGCTGCCGCTAGTAATCTTGCTCCTGTCGTCACTACATTGTGTATAGAGTAGATACACATAGGGGTAACGGATGTTGGAACCTTCTTTCAGTGCACGCTCTATTTTTCCACTGGTTATTCTCCAGGCACTACTTTTTAATTTCACTTCTTACTTTTGGCAGAACCACTTGTACTTTGTTCTTTATGGCTTTCCACCTTTTCTCGTTTATCACTGCTTCCGGTATCTAGTCCTATCAGCCTGTTATGAATTTTTCCTTTAGCTCTTCTAAATGAGGATTCTTTTTTTTTTTTTTTTTTTAAAGAATGTTTATTAAACAGTTTTTTATAATTACAAGGATAGTAAACATAAAAACATCCATATTAATCTAGTATATAAAATACAGAATGACCCAGTGGGTACCTGTTGTTCTACGCTATTTTACAACTTTTTTCTTTTTTTTTTTTATTACACATTTATTTTCTTTATGTTCAGGTTTTACTTTCGATTATAGTGACACAGTGCTAGAAAAAAAAAACAGTTGAAAAACTAGCTCGTTATATTATTTTATTATTTGTTCTTACAGATACTTACAAACTACGTAACAATGTAACAAGGAGGAGAAGGGAAGGATGAGGCATTTTTATTTTTCAATTTTAGTATACATTTATTTTAAAGCATAGTTAAATTTTTTTATTAGTTTTTTATCTTTGTCTGTAATGTTGGTAGAATATACCATTTTATTCGCTTGTATGGTACTAGGAAGATATGTTTTTTTATTATTGCTATTTCTGGATGGATGGTAAATTATTAGTATACCTTCGCTGTTAGTTATGTATTTATTATTATCTAGGTATAAAAAGGCAAATGGTGAGATAAGCCCTGTTTTAAGTGTGCTTGCTAGATATGAGTGATTTGTAAAGTATGGGTGGCTTATTAGACCATTTGTCTTGTTGTGTACCGCATTTCTTGTGTGTTTTCTAATGAGGTGAATAATTGTGACATCTATGCTGCTTATTTTGCTCTTTATGAATAAATTTTTGTCATTGATCTATTTAGCAAATACTCCGTTTGCTACCTTATAAGCTATTGTGCATTTTCTCAAGCATCTTCTTTCGAACAATCTTATTTTTTCCATCGCGCTGGCACTGATATTGAACCAGCAGGCACGAGCATAAGTTATGATCGGTATTATTAGGCATCGATAGGCTATGACTTTAGTTTTATGTCTACATATGGTGAATGGAATAGTTTGTGGAGTAGGTGAAGAACACCAGTTGCTTTTTCTAGTTGGATTTTAGCATGTTGAGTGAATGTTAGTCTGTCGTCAATGTTAACGCCAAGATACTTTACTATTCTTTTGTGTGGTATATTTGCTTTTTTCTATTTTATCTTTTACTAGCGCCCCCCCCCCCCGTCTCGGCTTTGCCCGAGACTTACTAAACGGAACACCGTAGTGTGTTGACATGTAATGTAAAACGTTTTCAATTACAAATATTTTACATCTATTCATGACACTTCTCAGAACAAAATTCTTCTTATTAAAAACATATTTGTTTGGAATGCATACAGTTTATTTGGCCAAGTTGAAAGCTGTAAAAAGTGAAAAAAATACTATTATGCTGAAAAGTACCGTGCATTTCTTATGCCATAAAATAATTGTTGGCCTTAAATGGCTGCTGCTCAGCAGTTTCTCCCGTATAATCTATGAACAGGGCTATTTTTCAAAGCTGTAAAGATTCAAAGCTCACAAAAAATGTATAATCCAAAAATTTTTGTCTCTTATCTCACAACTTTAAACCAGAGCAACAAAGTCCTGGAGCTTAATCTCTACGTTTTTTTATCACAACAAAAACTGATACATATTATACCGATTTAAAAATCTGGAAGATTCAAGAGACTACTATGAGGGTTATAGTGAAAAGCTAATCTCTCACTTCATGAATTCTTTCGTCATTTTCTTGACGCCTAAAATTGTATTCATAAGATGCATTTAAAATTTTCCTTCCAATTCGACTTCTTGTGACTTTTGGCATAGCCAAGACTCTTGTAAGTCCTAAAGGCTATTTTTTTTAACTCAATGAGGTTGTAATATATTTGTTGGCAAGGTAGTTCAATGTCCGATGACCCTGAAAATGACCGGTGACCTTTTTAAGTAAACTGTTTCTTCACTGAAGTTTCCAGCAAACGTGACTTCTTGGATACCTCGGGGTGATCTTCTCGGGCCTGTTATTGTAGCACCACTATGATCGGGAAGAAAACTACAACGTTTAAAGCTTTTGAGCTAGTTGTACAGCTATTTCCCAACGTCTCCTGGTATAACGTCGAATACGGTGTCTAAAGCACCTTCTTTTTTTGCAGACTCAGTTGTTTTGGTGATCTAAGGAGAAGAGGTTGGTTTTTGATGCTTGCCCGTTGTAAACTGTCCTGTTGGCTCATGTTAATTATTTTTTCTTCATAGCTGATAGGTTCTCCCAGCGCAGACTTTGGACAGGATCGGTGGTTCCTGGTTAAATGTTTAAAGTCGAAAGGATAATATAGAGTCGTCGGTCACCGGGGTCCCTAGCCTTGCGACGAATAACTCTGCTCGTGACGTCTGCCCGTGAATGACTGACTTGGTTAAATAGTGGCCGGAATACATGGTCTATTATGTGAAAATGTATTTGTTGGGAAAGTAATTTAAACTTAGGGGGCCCTTAAAAGAACCGATGAGATTGATGGTTAAGTAGGGAACGTAAATACTTACAATGGCCCTGAAAAGAGCTGGTGGTGAAACTTGCATGTATTCCTTATTATTCCTGATGATGAGAAGCTGGCTGCGGGTAGCTTGACTTTTACCCTTGAAGTCTCTGTGTACGAAGACCGTGATAAAGGGAGGTACACCGCTGATCGAAGAATATCTCGTCTTCAGGTCATTCCCCGGAAAACCAACCGCTTATCGTTAGTCCGGAAAGTGGACCTAGAGAATACATCCTCTGTAGGTATGCCGTCGGGACGACCAGAAATAAGGAGGCCGTTGTAGCTGCCCGTACTCTTCGCGGCTGTCTTCCCTGGCTCGCATTTGAAGTGGAAAATTTTATGATGGCACCAGGTGGGGTGGTTGAACGGCCACCAAGCTCTGAAGTACTAGAGCAGGTTGTGCTCTGGCTAGACACGTTTCCTGGTATTCCACTTGAGATTTTGACGTTCCGAACCCATATTTTCCCGTGGCACTTGGTTACTTTGGCAATCCGGGGTAAAACCTGATTTCGCTTGCTCATGAAAGAAGGGTGTCATCGGTAGCCGAAATGCCCAGCAGCACGATGGACTACTCTGTTCTTGCTGTAGTGCTGATAATCGACTACGATAATCGTAAACTCGATGGGGCATCTTATAACCACTCTTCACTATCTTTGATACCGGGTGGCTTCAATTGTACCTTGACGCTACCAAGCGGATCCTACTGAACTAAAGTGCAAAGCTAGCTTGTTTTAGCAAAACTTTGAGCTTATTTATCGCTATTGTTATTAACTTTTTTGAGAAAAAAATTATGTGAAAACCATCTCGGAATCGTCAAGAATCAGTATGCGAAATTTCAGCAAAATCGGTTCAGTAGTTTTCGTGGTTAGCGATTACAGCGGTTTTAGCGACTTTGCTTTATGTATTAGTAAGATTTAAAATGTTCTCCAATTTTTTTTTGGTTATAGATGACTTTCTTGAGACATTGTTAATAATTAGAATGGTCTCACATTTTTTGTATCAAGTAATCAATTAGTGCTAAGTAACCAATTATTGTTATACTCTTTAATTGTCTTATAAGTTTGTTCTAGTTTGTTCTTAATTTTTCTAAATTTTTATGAGCGTAATAGCATAGTAAGTTATCTGCAAAAGCAATTTCATATGGATTATTGTTATTATTATTATTATTTGTATTATTATTATTATTATTATTATTATTATTATTAATAACGTCGAATAGATTCAACATGTCAGCATTACAAAATGTAGGGGAGTTGATCTTTATTTGTTGTAATCCTTTTGTTATTAAAAATGTTTTTTCTTATTTTTTATTGTTTACTATTACTTCAAATTTTCTATTGAATATCGTTTTTTTAATTATTTTCATTAAACTTGAAGGAATTTTTTTTTTTATGTAGTTTAAATATTAATATCTCCAACCACACTGTGTCGAAGGCTTTCCTTAGATCGTTAAGACAAGCGCCTTTCATTTCTGTTTTGCTGAGGTGCCAGTTTACGTCTCCAAGAAGTTCGTTAATAGCAAGCGTTGTTGAGTGCTGATTTTTAAATCCGAATTCGTTTTTGGTATTATTTCTCGCGTATCTACTATTTTTTGGATTGATTTTTCAGTAATTTTTATATATATTTTTCTTGGTACCGAAAGCAGGCTAATGGATCTTATGTTTTTAATATCAATTGCTTTGTCATGTTTTTTTTTTAAATTGTTAATTTGACTATTTTTCAACTGCTGGGAAAGTATCCATTATTTGATGCATTGTTAAAAATTATTGCGTAGTTTCTTATTATTTTGATTGGTCATTTTTTCATTATTATGTTAGGTATGTTATCCCATCCTTTCGATGTTTTGTTGCTCATGTACCTTGTGATTTTTGTCACTTCTTTTACATCGGTGAATATGACCCCTTCCGTATCAGTAGGGTTGGGTACGGTGAATTTGTTATTGTTATCAAATTTTATTATGCTTGGTATTGCTAGCATTTCTTGGTCTAGATCTTGCATTCTTTTTTCTATTATATTTCGTAGCATTGAAAATTGTTTAAAGTCTATATTAATTGCTTCTAATTGGTGTCCTACTATGTTTGGAATCTGCTGTGGATCAGTTATTTTGATAATATTGTTGTCGTTGGGACATGTAGCTACGTTGGTGTCTATGTTTTTTATTTTCTTTAACTCTTCTTTATTCATGTTACATTCATCTATGCTCATATTTTGTTTTCTTCTGAAAATTTCATTTAGTGGGGGAAAGGAATTACTTGAGTCTTTATAGTTTATTGTCTTTATTGTGCCAATTCAATCTTTATTAGCTATGTTGGTTAATTCATCTTTAATTTTTATTTTGTCTTTTAAATTGTGTACTGCTATAATTCTTTGGTATTTTTTTTGTGTACTAACTTGTATATTTGTGTTTGTTATTGTATAACTTTTTTAATTTCTCTGACTGAAATTTTTTTAGTGGGTCATTTCTCTTAAGTTTAGAAACAGGGGTTTGGATTGCCTTGTTTATTATGTTTTGTATCTCTTGTATGTACTCATCTATTTTCTTTTTGGTTAGGTTAGTGTTGTCTAGTATGATTATATGGTGCTCTCTCTCAAGAAGTTTATGAAATTTTTTCCAGTTTGTTTTTTTAAACAGGTAAACTTCCGGGCTTTGTATGGCTTGTTTTATTAGACTGTTTGGTGGAAATTGCAATGTAATAATGGTAGCCCTGTGGTTTCTGTCTACTTCTAATGGGTCTAGGTGTGTGTGTCTGATGTTTTTATTCTTGTGTCTATCAGTGCCAGGTCTAAGAAGGAATTTGACAGAGGAAAGGTTGCTTTTATCGTTTTTAGTATTTTAATATTGTATTTTAATTCACTACTTGTTATCCATTTAATGAATAGCTTACCTCTGCTGTTTGGTTTTGCATCTCCAAAATGGGAATGTCTACCGTTGAAGTCGCCTGCTATAAAGAATAAGTTTTTTGTGTCTTTTAGCTTGAGGGTAGCAAACAGATTCCACATATCGTTATTTATATTATTTTTGTTGGAGCTAGAGGCATACATGCTAATTATGTATAGATTTTGACAATTGATTTTGAGTTCAATTATTGTTGTTTCAAGTAATAGCAGATTATTTGGATTATTTACTATTTCATATTTATATTTATCTTTTATTAATAAAGCCGTGCCTCCACCTTCATTATTTTTTCTGTCATTTAATATCATGTGATACTTGTTAAATTGGGGTTAGTATTTTTCACTTAATATAATTTCGCAAATTAGCACTAAATTAGGGTCATTCTCACTAATTAATTTGTTTATTTCGAGTCTTTTGTAGTTACTTACTATTGAGTTAACGTTTACTTCTATTATTTTCATTTGTGCATCTTGTGTTGTTGACTGCTGCTGCGTGTTATTCGTGTTTGTGATGCTGCGTCATATGTTGATCCGTTTTATGTCCATTCTAATCCGATATGTTCAGTGATGAGGTCAATTTTTGCTGTATTTATATTACTTTTGACTACAATGCTGTCCATTCTTGTGTTTAGTTCATCTGTACACGTTTTTATTAAGTTGTTTATGTCTTGATGGATTTTCTGTATCATATTCGTTGTTAGGTTATTATATTCTTCCATGAGTTTTCCTATTTTATCTTCATTATTGTGTCTGTTCCTGGTGTTTACTGCTGGCCAACTTTTGGTTGTCTCTTGTCTGTTGCTTTTGGTATTAGGATTCATTCCATTATTTGATTTTTCTGTAGTTGTTTGCTAAGTACTTATTGTTGTTGTAATGAGTGTTAGTTTGGCGATTGTAGCCTTATAGTGTGGGCATCTTTTGTACGAGGCCGGGTGATCCTTGCTTCCACAGTTTGCACATTTAAGGTGGTTTCTGTCCGATTGCCTTGTCAGTGGGTACTTACCTAGCCCGTGTGTTCCTGCGTATTTTACGCAAACGTGGTCCATTGTGCAATTGCTATTATTGACTTAGTTTTTTTTATTTTTTGGTGTGAATGCATTGTGTGGTACATTATTTTCTTTCAATGTTGTAGTGATTTCTACATGCTGGACGTTATCAGTCAGGCGAATGCTACATTTCTTTTTTCCCATGTTTTTTATTGTAAAGTTATTACATCTTACGTCTTTTTTGAGCATTTCAATTATCTCACGTGTGGTTAGTCCTTCTATCATAATTAGGGATGCTTTGTTTGCTTGACTTACGCTTAGTTTTGGTGGTTCGTATTCTTTAATCTTTGCGTCTTCGTTTTCCTCTTGTTCTTCGGGGTTGACGTTTGTTTCGTCGCATTTTTGCTGTAAAATTGTTATCGCGCCGCCTTTTCTGAGCGTTGCAAAGTTCGGTTTAAATTCTGATATTTTATCACTGTTCATGATTTTGTTTATTATATGTTTAGTTCTGTTATCCTCTTTCTTATATTCTAGTGCTTGTTTTTTTTAACATTCTCTTTGCTTGTATTCACTAAATTTTTTTTTCTTTTTCTATCATCTTTGTTTTCGGTTCTCGTATTTTGCTTTACTTTTGGTGCCTCGCCGTTCTCTGTGTTTGCTGGCCTCATGGCAAGGTTAGGTTGCCTGGTGGGCAGCTACTTTATAGGGCATGACCCGCAGGCCAGCCTTTTTTTTTTACGACTAATTGGGTTGCTTCACCTGGTGCTATGGCTTAGTTTCGCCTATTCCTTGGACCTGTTTAACCTTGGAATTTTTCACTTTTAATTTATTAGTTCTGCGAGTCATTGCACACGTGCTTACTTCTCGCTTGTTGCCGCCAGACTAAGCAGACGTGATAACCACTACACTACGAAACCACGTGGCCCACATTGGCTAAGATAACCGTATTGTACTCTGACTATATGTGGATTAGCAAGGATCATGTGTAACATTTCAGCTACTTTCGCCAGCTGTTCGAGACCAACCGCAAGACAAACTCAGAATCAACCAAGGAAAATGCACCTTCGGCACACTCCAAGCTTTGTACCAGGGCTACCAAGACTAAGCCATAAAAAATTTTTCAAGGCCAACCACTGCAAACGAACTTCGAAGATTTTTAGGAGTCCTGAACTATTAACGGCGCTGTATCCCACACGCAGCCTATCTACAAGCTCTACTCTACGAGTTCCTCAAAGGTTTATTGAAGAAAGACTTAGTCACCTGGACAGAAGAGGCACTGTAGGGATTCCAACTTTGCTAGCAAAGCATCGCTGATGCGGCCTGTACTACCTTTCTTGAGTCGGACGCGCCGCTAGCGCAAAAATTAGACTCTTATTACAAAGTTATGGGAACGGTGCTGGAGGAACAACAGGCAGACGGTTCGACATTTGGGATTTTTCTAACGCAAATTAATCGACACGGGAAAGAAATCCAGTGCGTATGAGAAATGACCGCAAGCTGTCAGCTATTTCCGCTGCCGTAAAGCACTTTCAGAGAGTCCTCGAAGGCCACCAATTCATAACCTACACGGACTACAAGCCTCTTATACATGCAACTGGTCAGGATAACATCATCGCCAATGCGCTATCCAGGATTCAACCATATGGATAATCACAACACTGCGCCCAGCACCACCTTACTCATCTACTATCGCTGAAGCTCAAGCTGCAGACGATGAGCTCCAGGAACTCATTTCTGGTTGCAGCCTCCAACTTTAACTTTTAAACCTCGACGGCCACGCAGTCTTTTACAACGTCGCCAACAACTTTGTTGCCTACCCAGCTCTGCCACACAGCCTTCTACATCACCCACGGACTTGCCCACCCAAATGGCAAATCAACGACCCTCACACTGGCACAAAAGTTCATCTGGTCCGGCATCAAGAGGGATGCCCTCGCTTGGTCCTGCCACTGCGAAGCATGCCAACGTTCTAAAGTCCACAGATACAATTGCGCTACCCTTGGTCGTTTCACCGAACCTGAACAATCGTTTCGAGTACCTGCACATGGATCTCATCAAGATGCCCTTATATTAGTGTAGAGCTTGTAATACTGCCTATCTATTGTCAACAGATTCACGCGATGACCAATGCCAAATGCCAAGCCAAACATTCAAACTAACACTATCGTCAAAGCAGTATGGACCATTGAGTAATTAAGGTCCGCACGACTCTCTTTATCATATCTGACAGAGGCTCCCAGTTTGAGTCGAAAATATTTGCAGAGCTCTTACGAATCATCGGTGCCAAGCTCCTTCACACCCTGGCCTACCACCTTCAAACGAGTGGGATGGTGGAGAAGTCCCACAGGACCCTAACAGTGGCGTTACGATGCTATCCTCAGTCATTGTTCGATGCCTTGCCTACAGTCCTACTGATCCTACACTTGGCTTACAAGGACGACCTCAAAATATTGCCAACTGAAATGCTTTTTGGTACCTCAGTTCAGATTCAAAGCGAATTTTTCATCACAGCATCTCAATAAGCAGACCAAACTGCCTTCATTTGCAGCCTGCGTAAACTGTTCAGACCCAGTGCCTGCGTCTCGGCACACACAACACCATCCGATTTTCTTCAAGGACCTTCACAGATGCTCGCACGTTTTCAGACGCATTGGCAGTGTGAAAAAGCCCCTCGAAGTATCCTACTGGTTTATATAGAGTCATACGGCACACGACCGTATGTACCTGGTAGAAGTCAACGGCGAAGAGAGGGTAATCTCAACCCATCAACTCAAACCCTCTTATCTGAATGCAGAAGAGCCCACCCCACCAGAGCAGCCTGTCATTGCACAGCCACCAACGCCTTAACCAGCTGCCAGTACATCTACAAACCCTCAGCCGGCCCAACCCAAACAGCAGCCAGCCCCACTAGTTCTCATCGTTTGACCACAAATTCATCCAGAGTAACGAATCACGTTCCCAGCTGTGTCCAGGCTGGTTTCTGGAGGGAGAGTAGATGTGGTGGCCCAGGCTAGCACGTCAACAACACATCATCGACGCAAAAAATAGCTTGAGCCGAGAGAGCTCTTTTAGCTAGGGAATGCTTTCATTAAGCTTAAAGTTAACGAGGTCAAATAGCTTAAGCTGATCCATCACCTTCTGGGGCTTTGCACCAGATGTGGTTCTCTTGCTTTGTTCTTTCCTTCTTAGCTGCTTTAGCATGTCCCAGTAATTCTTCGTCTCCCTTCTTTTCTCAAACCTTCTGTTTAAGGTTATGGATACTATCTCTTATTTTGCTTTTCATTTTCACTTTTTGCTCCTTATTCACATTGATGCTTTTTTCCTAGGCTTTCGTTTGCTTGGAAACTTTTTTTTTTGCTTTACTTTTACTTTATTTCTTGTATTCACACTTTCCTGTAGTTAATAATTCATAAATAAATAAATATCTAAATGTTTTTAAGTATGAAATAAAAAAATAAAAAATAAAAAAAATGACGACGTCAAGTCTTAAACTCATAATCTTTGGATCCAAAGCCAAATGTGTATCCAATAGAGCTATCACACAAAATCATCTAGTAATCTAAAAACTTTCACATATTGATAGTTTGTATCGGAGCTCAACCTTCACTTGTTTATGCTTCCGCTGATCAAATTTCAATTTCAATTTTTCACAAGTTTTACTTGGATGTTTTACTTTTCCTTAATTCATTAAGAAAAGCTTGTAAGTCGTGCAATGCATGCAAATGCACCAGGACTCAAGAAATTAGCATGTTGAGTTTTTGTTTATGTTTTAATTAAGAATAAATTCAGGTATGTGATAGCATTGGCTAACTGGGGATTAGGTGCTTGGGATTTTGTTTATTTAGGTAACAAATAAAATCACGGACACACGAGCACACGGGTTATTGGGAATTAGTGGTTTTGGATGTTGTTTATTTAGTGTACAAACAAAACTGCAGAAAAGCAAGTACAGTGAGCAAGTGCAGTAAGTAACTGGGAATAAGCTGCTTGGGATTTAAGCAATTACAGGGAGAACGTTATTTAAATACCATTAACGTTATTTGATTTATTAAAATTATTTATTTAGTATTAGTTACAACTCTTATTTTTTTTACGCAATTGAAGAAGAAAACCATAAGCACTGGGTTATCGGGAATTAGGTTACTGGATTTGATGTTTTCGTGCTTTGCGTGCTGTGTCTTTGAGTTTCAGAGGTTTGAACGATACGCAAACGCTTGGCCACTCAGAAGAGTTCTCAGCATGATCTCGGCATTCTAATACTGCCCATATCCCGACACCATGATATCCGTAAGAGGCCGTATAGTTGCCATTGAGTATGTTTCCGATTGAGATGTATTTGTATTGATTGTGGCTATAAAACATGGAGGGATGAGGCTCCTGGAGTTTAATTTTTTGGTGGTAAAGTTTTCTGTTAGGAAAAAAAAATTTGGACTATTTTTTTTGTTGTATTTTTCAATCATCACAGCTTTATTTACCATATCTTGCATGTATTATAACGTGAGAGAGCAAAAATCGATGACCCTTTCTAGAGCTAACAACTATTTTGTGGTGTTAGGAACGCTCTCGTAGTTCTCAGCATCATTACATTGTTATTCAACTCTTTTACAGCTCATTATTTTACTGTAACTGCATGGATTCCAAAGAAAAAATTTTTTAATAAGAATTGTTTATTAACGAGACGTGTTAAGAACAGATCCAAAATTTCAAAGTATTGATAAACTGAAAATATTTATTTATAAACAATGTATAGTGATACCAAGCTTTTCTGGGCGGGGAAAAGTCAGGTCGTCGAAGATTTTAACTAACTCTTACTTCTCGAAAGTGGTCATCGTCAGATTTTTTATTTCATCAATGCGTCAACCAATCGCTTTTCAACTGGTGTGGGATAGCCACTATACATTAACCAGTCGCGTTCCACCTAGAGAAAGATAGCTACTATTGATACTTGATCTGCCTCATCATGCTGTAAAGCATTGCCATACTCATTCCAAGAGTATATACTCCAAGGTTATACATATATGTATACACATATTATTCGTACATAGAAAGAGAATTGGCATGGCTATTGCGCCAGCTAAAGTACAGTAGTCCAACTACAACACAGTGTGTGCACTGGCACTTCCAAGCGTTAGCTTAGGAGGATTCAATATCGCAACTTTTTAGCATTTTCTTTTTCTTGCTTAGATGAAATTGATCCTTTGAATGAACAACTGAATCCAGAATTTCAGCACAAACAGTAGTTATGCTTGAACACTACCTTGTGAAAACTGCAGCTGATTTGGAAAGTACTGTTGCGGATTACATCTGAAGTTGTAATTTATTTAATGAAAGATAGTACAAATCAAAAAATTCGGTTTTAATACCGCAGCACTTGCCGACAATGTCAATAAACGTAAAGCGCGTTTTCCACTGCCTTACTTTGACTGTCTGCTTGCTTGCAAGATCCTGCCAACTGTTGAGCAGCATAATTAATGTTTAATATACATAGATATACTCTAGTACACGTTTTATATGAGCAATAAATTGTGCAATTTAACTTAACTTTAAATTTATTATTAAATAAATCAGAGAGCCGCAGAGGGTTCGGGGCTCTGTGGATCTCTCTCTTTCTCATAGATGTTGTGCTTACGCACATACACACATAGCGTGGCTTGCTCATGAGCCTTCTAACTACTCTTGGTAGAAATGTAGGTAACAGATTAGATTAGATTAGATTAGATTCTTTATTTAGGCCTTGTGGCTATGCCATATCTGGCCCTCAATTAGCAGTACAAAGAATACACCTAAAGTAACTCTTGAAGATACATAGTAATTTACAATAAATGATAAGCAGTATTGGTAAACATAATTATAAAATACAGTTACAATATGAAAAAATTACAGAAAGTTTACAAGTTAGAGCATAATAAATTTACGTAGTATTGAAAGTATAAATGTAATACATAATAGATAAAAGTAATAACAGTATTTTTCTAAGCAATGTGTAATAAAATCGAGTAAATATATAAAACAAAAGTACATCAGACGCCGGAATTACGCAGTTATCCATGATTTGTAAGTAGATTTGATAGAAATGGTTTTAAGAGGAGCAACTGCGTCAAACGATGTCAGAATAGTGCTATTGAAATCAGGTAGTAATTGATCAACATTTTTGTTAGGAGCGGTATAATTCAATTTATTTAATGTATTTGAAATAGTATCGTTTAGATTGTGAGTATTGATGTGATTAAGCGGTCTAGTAACTAATGTGATTTTGGATGGTAATGGTTTTGAGAAGCTGAATAAAAGTATTATAAAGTCGTGTCCTGCAATAAACGGCGAAGAAGATTTAGTAAAGGAAACTACATCGGTGAGAGAATGTACTACAAATAGATCAATCCAAGTATGTGATAATTGGTCATGGAGAACAGAATGATGGGTGGGTCCAGAGGGTACTAATTCAAGAGAAAATGATTCAAGATAATTCCGTAGAAAAGTCGAAGCATTATTGTTTGTAAGCATATTTATGTTAAAATCACCTGTGATAACCAGTCGTTTATATTTAGGCAAGAGTTGAGCAACGATGTCAAAGAATGTATGAGGCAATGGTGAATTCGGGCGTCGATATAATACAGCTATTAATAGAGAATTATTAGGCCAGGTGACTTCTACAATGATAAATTCAGGTGTATTATCAAACAACGGGTTGGACGCGCAGACAATATTTACTTTGAAGCAATTCATTATATATAGCGCTACACCTCCTCCCTCCTTTCCCAAGCGATCATTTCTGTAAATAGCATAATCGGGGAGGTACAGAACAGCATCATTGTCATGATCTTTAAGAAAAGTCTCCGAAAGTGCTAAGGCATCAAATTTTTCATCATTGCCCAAGATTTCATTAAAATGCGTTTTAAGACGATTTACATTGATATGACCGATTTTAAAATAATTGGTGGTGTTCTTCGAATTAATTTCATTGACTTGGCGTCAGTGAGGGGCAAGCTGCTGTTTGGGTAGAAGGGTTTTAAGTTGAGCTTCAGAAGAGATTGGTATAAGAGGAGAGTTACGCTCCACTCTCATAAACACTGTAAAATTACGAATAATTGGGAAGGCATAATTTAAAGTTTTACGAGCTTTGACCGCTGCACATCACAGGCTATAAATTTCAGGAGGCAAAAATGGGCTGACATAAATTCTCTTCTTACCCCCACATCCAAAAATTGTATCTGCTGTATTTTTCGATAATTTGTTAGACTCACCAAGTATTCGATTTTTCATGTCTATAGAAACTGCGCGTGCAAGTATGCCGCGAGCTAAAGTAGAAGAAGTGTTTACATTATGTGTCTTTCTCTTTGGTGCCCAGGGGCGTATAGGGCTGATATGGGGCAACAAATCGGAACATCCCATTGTGTGGAGCACTTTTTTGGTGATTTCTGCATCAGTATTCTGAACTACACTAGGTATGTTTGTGATTAGAAATTCCGCAGTTTCAACCAAGGAGGACTTAGATGTCAGAAAATCAATTTTTTCCTGCTGGTTTTGCACAGCCTGATGTATCTTTACCATATCACCTCTGATCTTGTCTCTAAAGTTTTGTATTGAGTTAAGAACATCCGCTAAGGTAGGTTGACTGATATCGTTCATGATTTTTTGTGTAATGCAATTAGAATTTTCAGAACGGTATGTGATATGATAGTGGCTTTGGCTGTTAGCAAACTGAACCGTTGTATTCGCGAAGAAAGGTTTAAACACGTAGGTAGTTTTTCAGAACCCCCAACAATTGTTCAACTTAAAACCTTTTTTTACATCCCAACTTCAAACGCTCGAGTCTTATCAAGATCGCTCCTTTAATCATGATTCCAAAACTACGCTTTCAAAGAGTAATAATACTCCTCTCATGCTACTACTCAGAATGAGAGAGTTAATGATAGAAAATGTTGCCCAGTTTGTCAAGAGCTTCACTCGTTATAGAATTGCGAAAACTTCAAAGTAAAAACTTAGCCGAAAAAACGAGAAGTTCTACGAGAACATCGTCTTTGCCTAAAGAATTGAAAATTAACGATTGCTATAATTTTATTAAAAAGAGTTGACAAGCGCTTATTTTGTTCGATTACCCCTGATTCGCTCGCGCTTGTTGTTTGCACTCAAAGTAAAATGATTAATATTCAATACGTCCAATAGGTATACAAGCGAACGTCGATACACTTTAATCATTGTATCAATAGGCGCATATGCATAGATGGCGGTACTCTTCATACAAGCACTCTCTATTAACATCCATACATGCCCTTTCTCAATATATAAGATATAGAAAATACTTGATAATACAATTCCACATAATTTCTTTTTCAAGAAATTTTCCTTTGGAGAAATAATTAAGAACGAGAAAAAATCCTCCCCGGGTGCGGATCGAATGCATATGCGCCTATTGATACAATGCTTAAGGTGTATCGACGTTCGCTTGTATACCTATTGGACGTATTGAATTCTAATTTACCAACAAGCATTAGAGTCACATGCCTACAATATAGAGCTTAGGTGAAAGACAGCTTAAGAATTGAGAACGAGAACTTATCTAAACTTACGGTGCGAGTGAATGCACGGCTCCTCGGTAGCTCAAGTGGTAGAGCAACTGTCTAGTAAACAGGAGGTTGTGTGCTCGATCCGCACCCGGGGAGGATTTTTTCTCGTTCTTTATTATTTCTCCAAAGGAAAATTTCTTGAAAAAGAAATTACGTGGAATTGTATTATCAAGTATTTTCTATATCTTATATATTGAGAAAGGGCATGTATGGATGGTAATAGAGAGTGCTTGTATGAAGAGTACCGCCATCTATGCATATGCGCCTATTGATACAATGATTAAAGTGTATTGACGTTCGCTTGTATATCTATTGGACGTATTGAATTCTAATTTACCAACAAGCATTAAAGTCACATGCCTAAAATGATTAATGTTTAATCTTGTAACACGTAATTGCGTTTCAGTGCCTAGTGTTCTTATTAAATAAAAAATCTTAATATTCGAAGTTGGTTTTTCTCCATCTCATATACCTGTATCCGGCCAACCTCTACACCATACAGTCCAGTTGTGATCGATACAGTAATTTTTATTATATTATGTCTGATTGACCAATACTTTTTTTTTATATTACAGTTTTAAATTTTAGCTACAAAGAATACTAGCAGTAATTATTTACACTTGACATAACTAACTTTTTGTTGTTAAAAATATTCACTGTTTCAGAAAAATTTTCATGCTAATGAAATTCTTTTTTTGTAAAATAATTTCTTATATTTTAAATTGCATATTTCCTTGAAAAACCATCCTGCAAAAATCCTGCGGGAACCCTGCAAGTAATCCTGACAGAGTTATTGCGACCACTTCCTGGAAATCCTGCAATCGGGGCTATCACAAATTTTCAAGAATAAAAATTGTGTCCAAATCTCTTTTATTGGCGTACATCAGCCCTAATTCACTAAAACTGGAGATTTTATGTTTTAAAACAATCCATAAAAATATTCCTGGTGCTGCTCCACATCTACCCTCATGCCCCCACATGTCTCTCATCTGGACGAAACGGAATTTGGTGCACATACCCCGCATGCTCGCATGGTGGATCACGAAATCTGCCCATCTGAAACGTTGCTTAGAGTGACGTGTAACCGTATTTTTTGCCTGGTAAGAAATTGCCTTGATTATTTTACAGAGCCTTCTGAGATGGGATGGGATAAGTCAGAGAGACCTTACGGAATATTTAGACGATATTAGTGATAAGAAGGATCACTCGAGGTTTTTGGGGATAGATACAATGGAATCGGAGAAAGAAGAGCTGATTTTAAAACAAAAATATATCAATAAACTGCAGGAGTAGATGAAAGTTGGTTTACCAGAAAAGGAACTCTCGCTGAACATCTCCCTTGGGAGCAAAGTAAACTGGGAGCCACCTCAACTAAATAAGGAAATCAACTCTGATTTGCAAGCAAGAAATTTAATGAGAAACTTGGATAAAGATAAGCATGATCAGGAAAAGCAAAAATTAGCTGGAATGGCATTGTCAGCGGCAGCTGTAGCATTCCCACAGCTTATGCGTGATCCACAACCTAGTCTTGGAAGGACCATACTTCTGTCGAGTATTGCTAGTGTCGTCAAGGTGTTAGCGGAACTTTTTTATTAACTAGGGGGGTCTAGGAGACTATTTATATTGAATCAAGAGACTATATCATATCGAATACGAAAATCGAATTTAGAAGCAGTCAGAATCACGAAACGCTCAACCTCACTTTTCACAAATAATATGAAGGCCCTCATAGAACATTCTAGAGCCATGGACAAGGTTGCAAAGAAATTGCAGGTTAGCCCGAAACCTCCGTTGAGGCAACTAAACCAAAACCAACGAACTCCTAATATGTCATGTGACATATCAGCTAATATTATAAAATTGATAACGAACTGTTAAATTACACAATTTACAGATTTTTACTCAGCTAAGTTGGTTGTACCATCTGCATGATACATCGAAAAATACACCTGTTAAGGCTTAAAAGTGTTGATTTTTAAGATTTAAAAAAAAAAATTCCGATGGCGTGGCATCTAACGTATCAGCTAACATATCAACTGACGTTTTATCCAGAATGAAAAAAAAGTTGAATAATAAACAATGGTATAACCGAATAGGCCTAGTAGGATCCCGTAAATTGCACTATTCAACAGTTTGTTATTAATTTTAATGTTTTCAATAAAGTTACAGATGATATATTAATATGACGTATCAGCTAACACGTTAGGTGATATCTCAAATGACACATCAGCTGATGTTTATTAGGAGGGTTATATTACAGGAGACTCAATAAAAGAACCTTTTGATAGACAAAGCTCGTTCAGATCAGGCTCATGCAGTTTAAGCTCTGGATACAAGTCGTACCCAGCTAGAAGTCACTACGGACAATCGCAGCCTCATAGATACAGGGAATAAAAAATAAGCACCAGAGTTAAACATATGTACCCAAATTAATTGTTATTTCTAGCCTTTGTGAATAAGTAGTATAAAAATGTAAATGATTCTGTAATTATTGATTGTAGCGAGGTTTTTCAGTTTATATTTCGATTCTTAATTGATTAATGCAAATAGTTATATGATAAAATTTCTCTCTTATTAATCTATCTTTAATAATAATAAAAAAAAAGGTTAATAAGATGTTTTTTCAAGTCTAAATATCCACATAGAGTGAATATCCTCGAACAATGGATGAAATACAACTTATAATTAAACGAACTTTAGTTAAGTTCAATCGTAATTATATGCATGAACTTGTTCGAGGATATTGAATTCCCACCCCAAAAAATGTTTCTATGTAATATTTCCCATTCTCTTTTTCGGACCAGATTACTTACTCGAAACTAAATGAAGCATTTCGATCGAGATATTAGTGGCAGGGCTTGCTGCTCGGTCTTTTCTGGTTTTTTTTTTCTCTTGTTAAAATCTCTAAGCTGTAGCGTCATCTAAAAGGCAAAATGGAAGAACTTCATAGAATAAATATCCTTCCAACAATTTTATTTGTATAATTACGATTGAACTTCACTGAAGTTCGTTTAATTATTAATTTTAATTTATTAAAATATGCTCTCCTCAAAAGAGTGGCATTAAGATATTGGTGCAGCCCTTCAGTCCTCCTGTATTTTTGTCTAATCCAAGCGATCCCGATTAAACGAGGACATAGAGGGACTATCTCGCTGGCAGCGATATATTTTGTTCGGTGTATCACATCCACTTATAGACTACCCGTATTCTTAGCGTGCTCTATTATAATATCTCTATGAGTATACATGTTCTAGTAATTGCAATTGAAGTAATAGAAAATTTATTATCATTTGGTATTAACCATGACAATAAAAAATTTATGGTAGTAATAATGGTACTAATATAAATAACAATATTAATGATCATAATGATGATGATGATGATGCTTTCTGAATTCTTGAGAATTAAAACAAGTATGCTCACTTGAAACAATAATTTATAATGCAACAGTCTGCACTGAAAGAAATCTAAGTGTAGGATATTTTGAAATTTGAATTTTATGGGCACGATAAATTTCTTATTTTTAAAATATTAAAATACAACTTACATCAATTTAAACTTCGTAGTATACATATGGTACAAAAATTTTAAAGTATTTTGTTTACGAATTGGAGAACTTGCCGTACGTGTCCAGGAGTTTATTTACTTGTGTGCATAACATATTCTCTACAGATTCTGGAAAACTTCTAGAATTTAATTTTATTTTCTGGAATCCTTAAAAACTCCTGGAATTTTTCTCTTAATCCTAAAAAATTGTGAAATTTTGATGTGTGCCTAATAATAAATAACTTTTATTTAACTTCAAGTGAAAGCGTTAGAAAGGAACATTAGAAAATTAGATTGCAGCGTGTTAGAATGAACCTTCGTAGAATATAGCACGCTATGCAACTTGTATACGCAGGATAGGCCGAGAGCACCTCCGTATACTCATCTTGGGGTATATTCCTCTATTATACTCAATCGAGAAAAATAAAAAAAATAAAGCATTTTTTTATGATTATGTTTAGAGATGAAATTACAAAAATTACAAACTAGACAGACGTTAAATAAAAATTTAATGAAGAAATTTTCTTAAATATCTGGTGCAAAAGCTGCTAATTCTGCATTGGCTTAGAGTGAATACACAATGATACATTATCTATTCGCTTCGAGCATTACTGCAGCGCCCTCCGCTTGTTGTCAGAGCTGGCGTTCTAAAGGTTCAGAAACGTATCTTTTTGTTTATTAGTGAACAAAAATATAAGCTCATTGAGAAATTATTATACTATTAACGATAATATTCTGGAAACAAAAAAGTTAAGTGATAGTCAAGATTATTACATTGTGTCAACCAGTGAGTATGCGTCTCATAACTTATAAAACCATACTTTTAGTTTACCAGTTGAAAGTCTGAATAAAAGTATTACAGAACTTTGACTGACTGATAACCACAGACTTATGTTTGCCATGCAAATACGATGCGCAGATGGTATCATTATTTTCAGGGGAGGCAATTGACGTAGGGTTTATGGAAAATTTTCCCCCACATGAATAAACTAAAAACTGTTAACATAAAATTAACAAGAGATTGATAACTACAAGCTGGCTGCTAGAACTATACAATCCTGCGTGTTATAATTTATTTTTTAAGATGAATAATAAATAATAAAAGAAATGAATAACGGATCTAGTATTGATTCTTTGGCCTTAGTTTAACTACAATTCCTTGGTAAGCATTACATTTTTAGTCATTTCAATTATTACACACTCGTTCTCTTAGAATTACGTCTAATAAAATCATTCAATAATGTTTCAATATTTTGTTGTTCTACTTGCATCGTGATATATGTGTAGTATTGCAATATTGTTCAACCTGTTTTGAAGTATGGTAAATCGTATGTAATTTTTCAATCCTTTCAGTACAGAAGAACTTCGTTCATTTGTGTATAATGTACTTGGAATAGTTTGTAACAAGTGACAAAATCTTACGAGATGAGGTGTAAGCCCTCTATACCACTCATTCTCTCGCAAAAAGTTGACTGTGCCCTTAAAAAAATAGATTTTCTTTTCTTTTCTTATAGCTATAAGAGAACATATTTCGATCTCTGACTAGAGGATCTGACTCAAAGTCATCCTTATAAAATTGACAAATACGATCCACTTCTTTGACTATTCCAATTGCAAAACTCTTTATCAATCTTAAAAAATTTGTCATTATCATGAATAATATTAAGGCGTTTCGGAATTTTTTTCCGTTAAAGCTTTAGCTCATCAATATCAAAATTTCCTATTTGCTCTATGGATTTTTGTCATGTTACACTAAATTTTTTATCCCGAGATATATTTAAACTATATCTAATAGCATCTAATTTTTCGTAAACTTGAAGAGCACTAAGGTCGGATTTTTGCAGCTCCATGTTAAACTTTTTAATACTTAAAAATATCTTGATCATTGTTAGTATTAAAAAAAAAAGGCTTACATTTCCTGAACGACTCCAGCAGCTTTGGCTGAGACTTTACTTTCTACTTGGCAATTAGATACAAGTTCGTGAAAAAATTGAATTAACGATAAGTTGTTATTATAAATTGACTTTAAAGAATTTACTCTCACAGTTTATTAAAATGAAATGAGAACTGTTATAAAAACATGTAAAACTTGATTTTTTTATTCAATAATTTTACGTTCTACCTGGTAGGACAATAAGCAGCTATTATAGTTAATAAGTAGGCGTTTTTATTTATAATACACTGGTTGAATAATTTTTTATTCTCTCAGTAGCGTTTTCGTAACAAATAAAATTTTTATCACACGCTTAGATAGATAGATGCCCATAATGCAAATAGCTTTATTTGCTGCATTAGAATAAGGCCAAACATTTTTTTTTACTAACAAAACGCATTTGGACGTTTTTGGTCTTCAATAAAATTTATTTGTATAGTAAAGTAAAATAAACAATTAAAGAATAAACACAGTTTTTAAAATAAATTATTACTTGTGATACTTGTAGCTTCGTTTATTGTAGCTGAACAAATGTTTTATGTAGTATTATCAACACTCAGCTTTTCTGAGGTTACAGCTCTGTAGTTTTTTTAACATATAAGTGCTTCACTCGTTTCTCTTTAGGAGTTTTGCTAGTACTTTCACTTGTTCTTTTTCTCTTCATCAAATCCTAATCCATTTTTTCTGACTAAAAAACATGAGTTGTCAATACTTATGAATAGACGGTTTTTGACTGACTTACTAGAAGATGATCGTCGCTGTATGTCGAAACCAGAAATAGTCACATGTAATGATGTTATCGTTCCTCCTTTTTGTAGCTAAGTGTAATTTTGTACGGACGCCTGTATGATAAGCTAATGACAAGTATATTTGAACGCAACGGGCATTTACTGTAAACAGACAGCCATGTCAGTCATGGGTTGACTTGTGTCTTATACTAGGTCAGTGGAATTAGACAAATTCAAGACAGATGAGCACGTGTGAAAATAGTTCTACTCAAAAACAACTGAAAAGTTGTAGATTAATTTTTTTTTAAATCGATATTTTGTATATAATTCAAAACGGGTTAATTTTAGTCCTAGTATATTGAGTTTCGTTAATTATTTATTAAAGTGATTGCATCAGTGTTTTAACGCTTAAACCTTGATTTTATGAATCTATCATTGCCATATCAATTATTATTAATTTTGAGCTTAAAAATGTCGTTAATAATATTGCTCCTTTTTCAGGATGTGTTTTCTGACAATAACTTGCTATTGCCCCGTTGTTACTTCGATTTTCAGTTCTATGCATTTACAAAAAAAGTAGTTACTCTAGGACATCTAGAAGCCGAGATAATTTTTTTAATTTTTAATCTGCCAAATGTTTATTTCTAATGATTTTGTTATTGAACTTTTGCATGCATCTCCCTGATTATTTAAAGTTTGTTATGTCATCTAGTGCCGCTTTAAAAAGATCCCTTTTGTTGTCAAAATATCATTATTAAAAATTAGTGATTTACGAGCTACTTAAATTTGTTTGGCTTAAGTAAAAAGAGATTGTTCGATCAAACTTCTGAATGCGGCAATTTCTTTTAATATGAAACCGAATCATGCAAATTTATCAAGCTATAAAACCTTTTTAAATACATGAACTTTTTTTTCATAAATGATAATTATAATTAGGAACCAGGAAAAAAACTTCTTACTTGGAATGCCATAGAGCATCATGTAGTATTTTGTAAAATATAAAATTCATCAATCNGCAATATTGTTAGATTATTTTCAATAAAAATACTATAAAATCAGTATTGCTTGTAGCCATTTACAATTATTTAACAACAGACCTCCATTTCGTAATAAGCTAACCAATACAACTTTTATCATACCGTGATGTCTTTTTATATAGGACTAAAATGTGCAAATTTATCAAGCTAGAAAACTTTTTTAAATACATGAATTTTTTTTCAAAAACGACAATTATAATTAGGAATCAGGAAAAAAATTTCCTACTTGGAATGCCATAGAGCATCATATAGTATTTTTTAAAATATAAAATTCATCAATCTTCGAAAAGTTTTTCGCCATATTGCATCCACCATCTTGAATTTTTTTAAAAAGCCCTAATTAATTTTAAAAGTCTACGGTTTTTTTAGTGGCCAAAATTTGGAGCACTACAAATCTAGTATGAATCCGTTCATTTCCAAAAATTGTGTCTGCCGTTTTGAATTTGCTATCTTGAGTTAGGCAAATTTTACCCCAAATTCGTGAATTGGTCGAAAATCGATTTTTCCCAGGTTTTGGCTGCCATATTGCACCCGCCATCTTGAATTTTCAAAAAGGCCCAATTGATTTTTAAAGTCTATGGTTATACAAATAATTTTAGCCCTGACAGAATTTTTTTGGTTGCTCCAAATTTTGACCATTCGAGTGTTACGGTTGACAAGGAACGTCCCCGTATGTTTATATTCGCTCCGTGCATCAGGTTGGAGGGGATAAAAAAACGACTGCAGCGCTGTAGGTGAGCAAAGTTCGCGAACCCGTACCCCCATGAATCGTACAGTAAGCGTTGTCTTATATGAGAAAAGATATTATTTCATTTAAAGTAACTAGTTGAGAAATCGAAGGCGGAAAAAAAATGTTATTTAGCCAAACCGGGTCTATAATGCGGATAAATAATGTTGCTAGGTACTTCAAATCGCCCGAAATTTTAAATAATAGTTATTAAATATCATCTGTCATATAGTACACAACACACATACTTATCTGTAATGCTCTACAGATTCTGGAAAACTTCTAGAATTTAATATGGGCTGCCGCTAGCTGTATAATCTGAATCAGTGTTTACGTTTACAAAGTAACGAAATGCGAACGAGACAGTGCTGCGTTGGTAATTGCAACAAGAAAGATAAGCAGAGGGTGGTGCTGTATAAATTCCCAAGTAGACCCCATGAAACAAAACAGAAGGAGCTGTGGATTAGGGCAGTTAGGAGACAAAAGTTCGTACCTAACCTACGGAATTTTTTTTATTATCATTATTGATTATAAGTAAAATTTATCATGAAAATTTTACAGTCCTGATGGTAGTTTGTGGCACACATTTAGGTATATGTTACCATAACCTACATTTGTCAAGCATAGGCAATAATGTACTTACAGATAATTCTACTTTGTATGGATTTAAGCTGACAGATGTTTGTCTCACAACATAGCAATTGATCAGATGACCGACTCCTTTATTTACATATTCCTGTACGTAGGCAACGTGCCCACTCTCTACTAATTTCTTAGCTTTTTTCAGCGTTTCATTATTAAAAACTATGTTGCAACTTATACTTTTAAAGCCTATTTCAATAATCATATCCATTTTTTAGGGTGCTGATGTTTACGTGATAGCAGTATGTAGGTCTTATTCAATAAATAATACTTTCTCCTATAAGCGACAGTGTTACGATTTAATCATTCGGGGGTACGGTATTGCGCGATTCTGACACCGAGGGCGGCGCTGCGTGTCATGCACGGAGCGAATACTAGTGGGGATCAGGACCCCTTCGTGCTTCGCGCGCCAATCTCTGGCGTCAAAATTTCAAAGTTTACTTTCGTAAATCTTCAAGTACAAAGAAAATTTAAACCACTTGCTCAACAGTACTTTATCTCTAAGACTCGAGTTTAATGAAAAAACTTCTGATAAATTATGTCATATGATGAACAATTATTATTCAGAAAAATATCTTTCTAAAACTAAGAAATTTGAATCCTCAAAAAATAAAAATAAAATTCGAACAGAAGTTGACAATTTAATATGCAATACATTAAACATAAAACAAAAAAGAACATCTAATGAAAACTCAGTAGTTAATAATACTGAACCTAAGCCATTAAAATACTTATTAGCTAATAGTTTATATCAAACAGATGGGAATAGATTATTAAATTTTTTTTTTCATGATAAAGACGTTTTTCATTATAAAGCAGAATAATAATACGTAAAAAAATAAAACTTTTATGTCGATTTCATTGTTGAGAATAAAAATTTCAAAAATGTGAAAAATTCTTAAAATTATTTTGTAGTAATGATCAACTCAGGAACTTAAGGTACGTCAATAAAAATAAAAAGTTTTGTGGATATAATAAATCTACACATCACAATTATTGTTTAAAATTCTATCAACCTTTCAAATTTTAGTGATTATTCAAATGATTTTAAATTAAATATTCAATTCTTAGAAACTGTGGATTCAGGTATATTTACGCTATTGTGTTATCAACATAGTAGTATTAAAAGAAAACTACGAAATCTTACATACATTAAATCTAAAAAAAAAAAAGAAATCTGAATACAAAAAATTTAATAACACATTTAATAAAGGACATTCCAATAAAATTTCGAATAGCACTCTGAATGAAAATAATGATTTATTGGTAAATTCTGCTTTTTATGGTGAAATAAGTTGTAAGTGTATATGTTGTTCAGCCGTATTTTGGCCAGAAGAAAGAAAAAAGTCAACGTATTGTCATAAGAAAAAATTTAGTCTTCGTCCATTGAGTAAATATAATTTAGAATTGAAAGAACTTTTACTTCATGATAAAAAATTTAGAATACTTATCAGGTACTACAACAATTTGTTCAGTTTTGCATCTTTGACAAGCTGAGAAATAGAACAAAAAGGAAAAGGTGTATATCTTACTAATATATAAAACAAAGTCGCTAAAACCGTTGTAATCGCTAACCACGAAAACTACTGCACCGATTTCGCTAAAATTTTTCATACTGATTCTTAATAATTCTGAGATGGTTTTCGCATAGTTCTTTTCTTGAACAAGTTGATAACAATAGCGATAAATAAGCCAAAGTTTTTCTAAAATAAGCTAGCTTTGTGCTTTAGTTCAGTAGGATCCGCCAGGTGCCATCGAGGTACAATTGAAGCCACCCAACATCAAAGATAGTGAAGAGTGGTTATAAGATGCCCCATCAAGTGGAGGTTCCTGTAGTCGTTCAACGGCACTACACCTGCAACAGAGATGTTAGTTGTGCAGCTGGGCATCCCGGCTACCGATGACACTCTTCTTTCATGGGCAAGCGAAGTAAATTGGATTTACCCCAGATTGCCAAGATAACCAAGTGCTACGGAAAAATAGGCGGTCGGAACGTCAACGTCTCCGGCGGAATACCAGGAGACGTATCTAACTTGAGCACAACGTGCACTAACATCTCAGAGTTTTGTGGCCGTTCAACCATCCGGCCTGGTGCCATCAAAGAATTTTCTATTTCAAATGCAAGCCAGGGAAACAGCCCCGAAGAGTACGGGCAGCCACAACGGCCTCCTCATTACTGGTCGTCCCAACGGCATACCTACAGATAATGTATTCTCTAGGTCCACTTTCCCGACTAACGGCAAGCGGTTGGTTTTTCGGGGAACGACCCGAAGACGAAATATTCTTTGGTCAGCGGCGTACCTCCCTCATTTACGGTCTATGTACAGAGAGACTCAAAAGATAAGAGTCAAGCTACCCGCAGCTGGCTCTCCATCATCAAGAATAATAATAAGGAATAACTGGAAATTTCACCTCTGGCCTTTTTGAGGGCAGTGATAAGTAATTACGTTCTTTACTTAACCATCCAACTCATCGGTTCTTCTAAGGGCCACCTGAGTTTAAACTACCTTGCCAACAAGTATATTTTTATTACCATTTCTGGAAACGTTATTCGTCGACTAAAAGACTATGTACAGCTGGCCACTGTTAAACTAAGCCAGTCATTAACTGGCAGACATCACGAGCGGAGTTGTTCGTTGCAATGCTAAAAACCCCGTTGACCGACGACCCTATATTACCCTCTCGCCTCTAAGCATTGAACCAGGAATTACCGATCTTCTCCAAGGTCTGCATGGGAAGAACCTAACAGCTATAAAGGGAACATAAAATTGAGCCAACGGGACAGTCTCCAACGGGCAAGCATCACAAACCAATCTCTCCACCCTAAATCACTAAAACAACTGAGTCCGCAAAAAAAAGGTGCTTTGGACACCAACGTCTTTGACGTTGTTCCAGGAGACGTTGGGAAAGAGCTCTAAAACTTGCTCCAAAGCTTTGAACGTTGTTGTTTTCCTCCCGATCAGTGTGGTGCTACAATAACAAACTAGAGAAGATCATCCTGAGGTATACAGGCAATCACGTTTGCTGGAAACTTCAGTCAAAAAAGAGTTTACTTAAGAAGTTTACCGGTCCTTTTTAGGGCAATTGGACGTTGAACTGCCTTGCCAACAAATATATTAGAATATACCAAAGTTCACTAGAAATAGTCTTTAGGGCTCACATAAGTCTTAACCATGCCAATAGTCGTGAGAGAACGAATTCGAAAGAAAACTTCAAATGCATCTAATGAATACAATTTTAGGCACCAAGAAAATTACGCTTAACATATATCGAGATTAAAGCAACATCAAAGTTGATAAATAAGGAATTTATTAAGTAAGAAATCAGCTTTTCACTATAACCCTCATAGTAATCTCTTACATCTTCCACATTTTTAAATTCGTATTTTTGTGGCTATAAAAAATGTAGAGTTTAAGCTTTAGGACCAATATTTGCTATTGGTTATAAAGTTGTAAGATAAAGAAAAATTTTTTTTTTAATTGTATATATTTTTTGTGAGTTTTAAATCTATACAGCTTAAAAAAATTGCCCTGTTTATCGATCATATGGGAAAAACTGCAAATCAACGGCATTTTATGGCATAAGAAATGCACGGTACTTTTTAGCACGATTAAATTTTTTTCACTTTCTACAATTTTTTACTTGACCAAATTAACTGTATGAATTCCGAACAAATATATAATTTTAATAAAAAGATTTTTGTTTCGAGAAGTGTCAAAAATATATGTAATAATTTTAACTTAAAACGTTTCACATAACATATCAACACACTACGGTGTTCTATTTAGTGAGTTTCGGACGAAGCCGAGAAGAGGGGCTACCAGTAATATTATAACGTAAGGACAAAATTTTCATGTTGCGCAAGACATGAATTCCTATTTAATGAAGAACCAAAAAATAGTCAACTATATACATGTATATGATAATCATGAAATTGCTATTGATCTAAAGTTAAAATCCATAAATAACAGTAAGATTCTTAAAAAACATATCGAAACTTTGACAAAACTTATGAAGGAATATTTTAATAGCAAAAAGTACAATTATTCACAACAAGTCACGAATGTAAAAAAACTACCAAATTCTAAAATTATTTTTTTTTTTAAACCGGCCAGCAAAAACATACATATAATAAAACATTGACTGCAGAATACAATGACATTATAGTTTCAAACTCTTAAGCCTTGATATTTATGTTTACCCAAAAGAATTACCTGATAATTATCCTAAAGAAACATTTTCAATTATACAATCTTATATTATTGATCAAACGGTGTTTTCATTATTTTTTTACTTAGAAGATTTAAGATAGAGTACTGGTTATTAAAAAAATTACTTAGGTAAGAGTGAAAAACTATGTTACAATTTTATTCCTACAGACTGTCTTATAGACCAAACGAAATACATTGTAATCTATTATTGTATGGGGCATGGCTGAAATTTTTTATTTATTTTAATGTCACGATTGAATATAACCGTTTAAATTATTTGAGATATAATTGAAAAAATTAAAAAATTGAATGTTATCAAGGTTAATTAGACGCAATTGTTAATAGTGTAGCTAACATTTTTAAAAATTTTAAGACAAAGGATATAATCAAAAATCTCTTCATACTTCCGTGTACATACATTAAAAGTACAAAATATATGTAGAAACATTATCAAGATGCAATGTCTATAATAAGAAAATTCAGTAGACTATAATTATTTGTAACAGTTACACATCGTCCCAAATGAAAAGAATTATGGTTAATTTTACAAAAGTTTCCTAAAAATACGACACACAATGATATTTCAAACTTATCTGTTAGACTATATCACTTGAAATTAATGTTAGTTTTCGATGACATCATTAAAAACAATATATATTCCGTAAAGTATTAGCATACGTCTATACCATTGGTTTCCAAAAACGTGGTCTATCTTATGCAATTTTGATAACTTTGCTTTCTGATTAAAAAATTATTACAACTGAATGAATTAAAGCAATTATTTCAGCTAAAATTTGATCTGGTAATACAAAACTTACAAAATAAGTGATTAAACACATACATCATGGACCTGATACAGGACAATGTCCTTGTATGATTGATAAACATTTGTACAAAAAAATTTCCAAAATCTTTTACTAACGTAACTTTATTTTTAATGTATGGTTACTCTGAATAAAAAAGAAAAAATAATACTTCCAGACAACATGTTTATAAACTTAGGAGAAAAGATAAAATTTTAGTAGATTATTCAATGGTTATACAGTATAATAAATTTTTGTTGATGAAATGTAAATGTCATTTTAACGTCGAATCCTATGCATCTATTCTAACCATAAAATATATTTATGACTACATACATAAAAATAGTGGTAAAACATACATCAAAATTCACAAAGTAAAAGACAGACGAATAAATATTTGATAAAATTAATAGTTACGTTGATGCTAGATATGTAGGTCTAATCAAAGCAGCTTGTAGATTGCAAGGATTTTCAGATTGTGGTAGAAGGCATACAGTTGTAAATTTAGCTAATCACCTTGAAAACAAACAAAACTTGTATTCAAAGAAAATAGTATTAAAACTTTTATAGAAAGCTACGAAACAGAGTTAACAGCTTGGTTCAAATTAAATAAATATGATGACTTTGCAAAATCCATAAAGTATGTGTACATTCCAAAATACTACATTTTTAATAATAAATTAAAAATTTGGTGAAGAAGGAAGAATATAGTTAAAGAAAATTTGCAATTGGTCGATTAAACATTGTATTTCCGAACGATCATGAAAGTTTTTTTTTTAACTTGTGTTACATATAGTAACTGATTCAACATCGTTCGAAGACATTAGAACATGTAAAGAAATAGCTTATGAAACTTTTTAATATACTGCAATTGCAATGGGATTAATATACAATCATGAAAAAATCGATGATATTTTTAAAGAAGCAACTACGGTCATGTTTCCATATCAATTAACACAATTTTTTCTTAGTTTTTAGTTTCAGAAAACGTTCAAGGTGATAAAATATGGAATAAATACAAAGAATTTTTNTAATAAAGATAATACATTTTCTTTAATTATTAAATGAAATCAAAAATCAGGATATAAATAATGTTAATGTTTATATTTACCTTCACCGAAAAAAATTAAAAAATAAACGAAAAAAACATAGACAAAGAATTACGTTTCAGTAAAGTAACGTTTAACTTAATGTATGAATGTTCAAATAATAACCAGAAAAAAGTATTTTATATTATTTGCAAATAAAAAAATTATATTTTCTTTATAATTTGTTCGGATGAGTCAGGAAAAACTTATTTATTTAAAACGTTAATTTATTTTACTATTTTTCAAAATAAAAAAATTATGTCAATGGCATGGACTGGAATAGCATCAATTTTGCTTCCAATGGGGATGACAAATCATAGAACTTTCAGACTTCCTTTAGATCTCAATAATATAGAGAGTGCAATTTTTAGAATTTGAGTCAGATAAGAAAAAATTTAGAGAAGTTGATTCAATTATTTGGGATAAGACTTTAACGATTCTAAAAAAGCATCGGAAATAGTTGAAAAAACGTTCAAAAATTTTTGTAATACTGAAAAATATTTTGAAAATAAATTAGTTTTTTTTTACCGGGTTACCGCCACATCCTACTGGCCTAGTCGCCGAGGCCACCCACTTACCACCTATGTGTGGGGGTGTATTGCCGCACCCATTTCCAACCTTTTTTACTGATATCATACCTGAATCCATGGGCACAGTGAAAGTATCTCCGGTGGAACACCTTGCCAGTTAAGTTGACACTCTCTGCACCAACTGTGCATCAGGTCCACTCGCCACTGTGTATTTTTCCCACGAAATAATTGCAACATGCGAACTCGACTCAGATCCACCGTAATATCTTGACTCAGGATGCTTGCTGCTAACGATATCATTCGACTTTTAGAGGTTGTAACGTTCTGTGTTCTTACATTTTAACTTCACCAGAATGACTAGCCGTGGTAAGGGAGGAAAGGAATTGGGAAAAGGAGGAGCCAAGCGTTATCGCAAAGTTCTTCGCGATAACATCCAGGGTATTACCAAGCCTGCCATCCACCGTCTGGCTCGTCGTGAAGGTGTCAAGCATATTTCTGGTTTGATCTACGAAGAGACTCGTGGTGTCCTCAAGGTATTTCTTGAGAACGTCATCCGTGACGCTATCACCTATACTGAACTCGCTAAAAAGAAGACCGTCACTGCCATGGACGTTGTCTACGCGTTGAAGAGACAAGGACGTACTCTCTATGGTTTCGGCGGTTAACTTATCTGTATTATTGACTACAAAACAATTCAATATTATTAAAGGATTCATTGGACTGACTCGAAGCGCTATGGGTAAGTTTTGCTCAGCTTTGAAAAAAGGGCTGCATAATCCTTGCTATATTTTCTCTCAACTTAGCATCCGTTAAACATTTTCCATCTTCGAAGTACCGAAAAACGTGATCATCTTTTTCTTTCTTACACGAAGCTGTACAGTTTGCGTGGTCACCAAATACGGGAGGTATGATGTTTGACAGGGCAATCTTAACGTTGCTCTCATTACCGTTGTTTTGCTTAATACTAATAGCAACGTTTTCTGAACATAATTATAATCGGACCATTTTAGAATACTGTAGGGCGACAATCTACGCAAGGATGCTATTGACGAAGAGTTATCGTCACCAATAAGTACCTTTATTCTACAATTATGTTGCGAAAGGTTTTCGAGTTTCAGTACTACTTCTGTGGCCATATCAGCCTCCATAGCTTTTCACGACCCAGAGTGATTTTTTCGCAGTCTCAAGGTTTACTTGGATTAATTTGACATTGCTTACATGTAATATTTCGACAAGCATATGCAAATACTTTCCCAAAAAAAAATCTATTTACGTATCAATGTCCTAAAAAATGAGGATAAAAAATACTAATAACGCTAAAACAAGTAATTTTGTTGTGGAAGAACGTTGAAACTTGAAAACGTTTGATGTATAACTAAAGCTATTGTTTTGTCGACCTCTTTTAGTCCATGCTGCGTCAAAAAATGCTATGAGATTAGTTGAGCCACTAGTTTAATCTTTCATTATTTCCTTACTATAGGCATAGTAAACGCAAAAATAAATGACTTGTACGTAATAAAGGTTGATAATAATTCATACTTCGATTCTGTAGTTTTTTTAATTTTCTACATTTTACTGAAAATTTTTTTGTAACTGCAGTGACAAACAGCATCAAAAATATAGTTGTTTCGTTTCGTTTCGTTTCATCGTTTACAAGTAAAAAGTTTCGTATTTAAATATACGAGATGGATACTTCGATTTAATATAATTAATACTTAAATAGAGCGGCGTTGGCTCAGTTGTAAGCGTGCTTGTTACCAATACAACGCTGTTCTAGGGGTCTTGGGCTCGATTCCCGGTGAGTGCAGATTTTTTCAAAAACTGTTGTCATCGGGAAAAGTTCCTATGCAACCCCAGCTGTTTCGGGTCTGGTATTTCCGTGGAATTTTTCTTTAGAGTAATTTCATGGGTTTTTTCCTTGCCTCTCAATTCTTCAGGCCTGGGTGAATGCGAAACAGTGTTAGGGCTGTAGGTAGGGATAAGCGGATCCAATGCCAGGCATCTGGCAGGGATCGCTGGTTTTACCGGCGACGAGTGGTCCCTGAATCATGGGGCTTCTCCACGGGTGCTAATTAGCCTGGGTCCGATGCTTCGGTAGAGAGTGCTGGCTTAATCGTCCCCAAACATAGGTGGCGAGTGGGTGGCTCCAGCGACTAGGCCAGTAGGCTGTTACGATAATCTGGTAAAAAAAAAAAAAATACTAGTACGTAATTGAATTTATTCAATACATTACATATTATTTTGTGTGTAATTGTATAAAAAAAAGTAAAATTTTTGTAAAATTGAAATACTTTTTTACGTAGGACACGATTAAAAATAAAAAAGAGATTTTTGTGTAAAACTTATAAATCGATTTTATAAGTAAATATAAGTGCAAACAGTAAATATAACAGTAAATATGTATATAAAAAAAACACTCATGTATGTATAAAAGTGTATAAATCAAGTCGCGAATGCACATTATTTAATCGATATTTTTAATGAATAGAACGTTTCGTTTTACTTTTAAAAAAAATCTGACATACATGATTTCATTTAAACTTCTTTTCACTAGGACTGAAAAACAGCAAAAGAAGAATAAAAAATTAACTAAAGATACTTTTGTAATCTAAGTAAAATAACATGTATGATTTACTTTTTTCTAATTTTGATAAAAGCATTTTTAAATTTTTTTTTTCTTCGGCTACTGTTCAAACTTTCAGTTACTCACTACTTATCCAAGTTACGCATGGCCAATTCTTGTTCTTCGATGATTGCTTCAACACAAGTAGCATTAGCAAGGTTCTCGATAGCTGGATCGACGGCTCGTACAAACCTCTTAAATGTAGTCATCCATATGGTTGGAATACTTATCTCAGATAAAAAAGTGTTAAAATTAGCCACACCTAAGCCATCATCGAGTGTACTTGTATAGAAAATTGATGTGTAATGAGTCTGTTGAACAGAGCAGGTTTACCAATAAAGCATTAACAACACTCAATGGACAAACATAAATTAGAAAATTGTATATGTACTTACTTAATGCCAATTTTTGATTACAGTCATCAAAACGTGTGCCGCCGTTTCGTGTATTTGTCTGAACGACTACGTTACTCTCACATCCATCACACTTCACGAAAAACTGACTGGCCAGCCCTCTTTGTTTTGCTTTCACTATGTTGCGATATGATAAGGGTTTGTTACAAAAATCGCACCACAAGTCCTTACCGACCTTCTTAATATTTAGTGTTCTACGGCCAATTCCTCGATCATCATCATGATTCTTGTCCTACAGAAATGCACAATTCAGGAGTAATAATTTATTGCATACTTTGCTCTCCTCAACAAAATAAGCATTCCATACTAACCTCACTTGTTTTTGACTCTATTCTCAAGTAACGTCCTTGCTTTCCCCTTAAGTAATCCACGACTATCTGCAGTTTTTTTTAACACTTTATCTTCATAAATTGGTCCTTGCTTCCCTTACCTTTCACATCAAAAGTAAGCTAGCTTAACCGTGACAGAATGTGAACAAAGGATAAAATTGGATACTTACATATATACATTGCAGAAGACTCAGGGTTGCCACTACAATACTAACTAGAGCACGCTAGTAGCGTACGATGCAATCAACTTTGGGGAGTCAAAAGGAATTGTAAAATTATTTTGTCTGTTCACATAAATCTGACGAAATTTCTTTTGTAAGCATCAAGAGTTATAAATTTTAAGTGTTTCAGCAACAAATATGTCGTATTATTGTTTAAGTTTTGTACCCCCCCCCCCCAAAGAGCCCCCTGCTCGATACAGCACCACACGCTCTATCTTCCTAAAAGACCTTACCCTGTTTCTGTAAATAATGACTAAAATTGATGAAACTTGAAAGTATGGTAGATTCAAGTAACTTAAACTCACACGCGTTTTTTGAGTATATGTTATAAGACTTCAAAAAAAAAAAAAAAAAACGAGATCAAATAAAAGCAATTTAACACTAGTTGTATTAGACAGTGGTAAAAAAATCCAATAAAAAATGTTGTAAATTACACATATGGATAATTTTTTGATGGTGAACAAAAAAAGTCCTAGTTAAGTAAACCTTTAAAGTTTAAATAAATGTTATAATACTTTTTAGCGAGATATAACAAAAACTATAACAAAGTAATACGTTTAAGGTAAGCTTAGACATTTTTAATTGAAGAAAAAACAAATAAAATAAAGTGGAAAAGATGATGGCCCTTATCAATTAACTTGAATGCAATGGCCGTCGGGCCGTCGGGCTTGGCACGCAAGAACTCGACTGTATCGGATAATGTTGTGCATTTTTGTCCCTTTGCCTGTTGATTTATATCTTACTAGCGGCCCCTCTCTCGGCTTTGCCTGAAACTCACTAAATGGAACGCCGTAATGTGTTGATATGTAATGTGGAACGTTCTTAGTTAAAATTTTTTTATATATTTCTGACACTTCTCAAAACAAAAATCTTCTTATTGAAATTATATATTTGTTCGGAATCCATACAGTTAACTTGGTCAAGTAAAAAGCTGTAAAAAGTGAAAAAAATGTAACTATGCTGAAAAGTATCGTGCATCCCTTATGCCATAAAATAATCGTTGGCCTTAAAAGGCCATTGATTTGCAGTTTCTCCTGCATAATCTATGAAAAGGGCTATTTTTTAAAGCTGTATGGATTTAAAACTCATAATAAAATGTATAATAGAAAAAAATTTTGTCTCTTATCTCACAACTCTAATACCACAGTAACAAAGTGCTAGAGCTTAATCTCAAGGTTTCATCGCAACAAAAATACCAATACATATTCTGCCTATTTAAAAATCTGAAAGTCTCAAGAGATTACTATGAGCGTTATAGTAAAAAGCTTATTTCTCACTTAATAAATTTGTTATTTATCGATTTTCATACTGCTTTAATCTCGATAAATATTCAGCGTCATTTTCTCGACGCCTAAAATTTTATTCATTAGATACATTTGAAGTTTTCCTTCCAATTCGACTTCTTGCGACTTTTGGCATAGTTGAGACTTTTGTAAGCCCTAAAGGCTATTTTTTTCTACTTTATTAGGTTGTAATATATATTTTTTGGCAAGGTAGTTCAATGCCCGATGACCCTGAACAGGACTGGTAAGCATCTTAAGGAAACTGTTTCTTGACTGAAGTTTCCAGCAAACGTAATTGCCTCCATACTTCAGGGTGATATTCTCTGGCCTATTATTGTAGCACCACACTAATCAGGAGGAAAACTACAACGTTTAAAGCTTTGAAGCTAGTTGTAGAGCTCTTTCCCAACGGCTCCTGGTATAACGTCAAAGACGTTGGTGTCTAAAGCACCTTCTTTTTTTGCAGACTCAGTTGTTTTGGTGACCTAAGGTGAGGAAATTGGATCGTGATAATTGCCCATTGGAGACTGTCCCGTTGGCTCAAGTTTATTTTTTCCTTCATAGCTGTTAAGTTCTCTCAGCATGGACCTTAAGGAGGATCGGTTATTCCTGATTGAATGCTAAGAGTCGAGAGGGTAATATAGGGTTGTCGGTCACTGGGGTTCCCAGCCTGGTGACGACAACTCCGCTCGTGACGTCTGCCAGTGGATGACGGACTTGGCTTAATAGTGTCCGTGCATGCCGTAGATGGCTTGCATTTGAAGTAGGAAATTCTGTAATGGCGATCTGGAGTGAAAACCGATTTATTTCGCTTGCCCATGAAGTAAGAGTGTCAATGGTAGCTGGAATGCCCAGCTGCACGATCAACAACTGTTTTTGGTGTACTGCCAATGAACGACTTTAATAATTGCGAACTAGATGGGGCATCTTAGAACCACTCTTTACTATCTTTGGTTGCGCTTGGCTTCAATTTTACCTTGACGCCACACAGTGGGATTAAGTGATATTTTTCGTTTCAAAACTATGTAAACTTCCTTTTTTTGATGAAAGTTTTTGGATCTTATGGGTATTATGACAAAGAATAACAGAAAATTAAGGAGAAATGTAAAAAACAAAAATCCTAACCTACAAATTTTGGATTATTTCAGAAATTTTTCACTTTAATTTTTTTTTTTTCTGTTGAAAAATAAGTTTTAACGAGCTGGTATTATACCTTCATATCATACCTACATATATTCTTCATTTTTTAAAATAAGGTATGAAAATTGCGTCTAAAAAGTGACTTTTTTGTCAAAATCAAGCATAATTCCGAAAAAATTAGTAGTTATCCTACGAGTTTAAAAAGTCTCTGTTTGCGGCCCGAGAGGTTTGCGGCCCGAGCCGAAGGCGAGGGAGGTAATGAGGTTCGTAAAGGAGACTTTTCGAACGAGTTCCGGAAAACTGCTTTTTCGCCCGAGGAAGTACCAGCCTCCCAAAACCACCCGAGGGCAGAAAAATTATTTTCTTTAAAAAGTTTTCAGAAGTGTAAGTGTGGTGGCTGGGAGTGATAAATAACTACTCAATGATATAAAAAAAAAATTCACCTATATACTCATGTGGTATTCGGAAATTTTTTTCGTGTTCTGAAAATTCTTTTTTTTTTTTTTTCAATATTGTTATATGCAGCGATAGATGAAACAGGGCACAGTTACATGGCTTATAGCTTTAGTTACTAAGCCTTGACATGAAGGTACACTTATTTGCGTATTACACCGGGTGCCAAAATAGGTGAGTGTATTAAACTCAAGCAAAGTGCATTACCATCCTTGCTTTATCCAGTCCACGCATTCCGAAGAAACTTATTCTATTAATTCTCATAATTAACGTGTCCGAGTCTTACTGTTGTGAACTCTAGTCTACTGTCTGTATTACACATACTTATGGCAGAATTTTAGGATACGTGCCAAATAGATTTTGAGAACTCTCAAAAGGTTTTGTTGTATCGAACGTAAGAAGAAAGAAGTATTCCCGTAGGACAGGCATTTAATGTGTGTGCTAAGTAGAAGAGTTTTTATCGTGGATATAAGTGATTAGTAAATGTCGGCAAGTAAGTAATGTGTATTTTCTTGGTGCTCGTATCATACAGTTGAGTTAAACTCAAATTTACAATGTTTCTTTAGAAATATAATTGTATATCCAAAGTATTTTTAAATATAAATATTATTGATCATAATCGAAGTTGGCTTTTGTCAAATATAGCTATTACGTGTTACGGGGTGCAGCCGATGTGGAGAGCGAGGTGAAATCCGCAACCTTGACCGGTCCTGTATTGCCCGGGTACCCTCGGCGACACCTCAAATAAAACTTTATACGCGGGTCTCGCTCTCCGAGACACCGCAGGGGACAAGTATCGTGGCGACCTTGGGCGTCGTCGCCCCTCGTGACGGCTTTGGCACGATACAAAGGGGATTGGGTGCACTCAGAATAATCACTCGCGAGGAATATGGTATAATAAAATATATTCAAGTATAAAAAAATAAATTCAAATCGTACTCGCGGGTGTATGTGTGTGTTCTCGCACGTCGAGCGTGAATGCTCGACGTGCTCTCGGTGCGAAAACGCAAACCGGGCAGACCTACGCGCGCTAATCTAGGGCCGCTGCCCTTTACAATAAACTGCCTATTGGCAGGTACTCACAGCGATGCGGGGGGTCACTCCTCGCTGGTGCCTTGAATAGGCGGAAACTAGGCGCTGTTAGTGCGCAGAGGCCAGTAGGCATCCCTACTGGCTGTGTTCGAAGGTCAAGGTCGTCGGGGCTGGCCTTGGCTCAACCTTGTCCTCTGATTCAGGAGTCGGGTCACGGCACCAACACTGTACCGCGACGTCGAATTAACTCCTTCCAAGGATCGCTGATATTCACGTTATCGGTGGATCACCCAATCACTCCAACACACAAAATTCTCGGACCAAAGCAAACGTAAATAAACGGGGAAACAGAGAAAACACCTCACGCGCGTTCGCTGGCTCAAGCTAATCTGTCCTCTCTCGGCCTTTTTCTCTTTCCCTTACCGCTTTCCCACTTAAGCCCTTTAACGCTCTCTCCCCCTTTCCTACCTGCCCTAGCCTACTAATGTGGCCTAACGGTGGGGCACCGTTACAACGTCTTGCAAAAAAGTTCATATTTTAAATTGTTAAGAAAAATGAAGTGTCCAATCAGTAACCTAACCACATTAGTTTGCATAGTAATATCTATATTATTTCAAAAAAGGCAGATAAGCGAACTCAAATTGTATAAAATAGAATTTACGAAAAGTTTAAGATTCGAGTTGACCAAGTCCTTCAAGGGTATGGTACCATTACAAACGATAACGTTGCTCGAAAATGCTTCGCGGAACCAGAAAAATTCGCTGAAGTTCTTGAACTAGATGAAACGCTGGTGGAAAAAATTTCTCTCGTAACATGATTATTTAAAAGTAAGCACGCACTAGTTCTGAGCAAAATAAGTACACTGTGTATTGAAACTTATAAAAATTATTACGAATGTTATCCCTGGGCCAAAATGAGCTCCACAATACACAAATTACTTGCTCATAGTTGTGAGATCGTGGAAAAGTTCCCTTTACCTTTAGCATATTTTCCCGAAGATTGTAGTGAAAGCTGGTACAAGTATTATCGCAGAAATTGGACTGCACACGCACGACAAATAAGCAGGAAGCTTAGAATTCTGGACCTTTTTAATAGGGCAGTTGTCATGACAGACCCTTTCATTTCATTAGAGTACATTGAACAAAGACAACGGCTAAAGGCGAATCATAAAGACGCTCAAGACTTAAGTGGATTCACGCGATCACAGTAAGTAAAAGCACTTATATAGTCACTACAAAGTTCTTTTTAAACTTGTGAATTTCAGTGTAATATTGAATAAAATTAGAGACAGTCAACAAGTAATAGATTTCAAAAATTAATACAGGCATAATATTATATATTACCATTTTTTTAAAATCATAATATCCTATTTCTCCATGTAAATGTAGTAATTACGTCGGAAACTCTAATTACAGTTGTATTATACGCTGGGGAAAAAAAAAGAATACATAATGAATTTGTCATTCTATGTGCAGTATCTTAAACTTGTTATATTCACTAAGCAAAACAGTTATTTTATTTTTTAATCAAAAGTTAGATTCAATTGTACTAATTATTGAATTTAAACTAAAAAATTGTATCTTGTTTTAAACCGAGAATACAGTTGCAATTCATTTACCGGCTTCTTAAAAATACTTTTAAACATTTGTGTACATCATCACGAAACTTTAATGATATCTTACATTTGATTAAAATTACGTCTTGAATTGTAGAGTTATAAATTATATGATACTTTCTTGATCACTTTAATTACAAAAGCGATGAATACTTTTTAATAAAATGTTGCCACTTAGTACATTTTATATGGCTATTATTTTAAATACCTTATGTAAACTAAAAAATGGACTGTTTTGTCTCTTTACTATGGTATTAAAGCAATATTTTAGAATTTAGTATTACTCTGTTTAATGAATTTTAATACCCGTAATGGTAAGATAGACTGATTATTATGCGAATGTAATCAAAATGAATAATATAATCAATTTTTGCAAGGTTATTGGAGAATGAAATTATGTTAGAAATAAACGAAATAAGTCATAAAAAGTATTTTCATGTAAAAGTATTATTCATGATGATTATTAACCGATGTCAATCATGAAATTATAAACATTTACAGGAAGAACGACGATGATATAAGCGACACGGAAACGGAATCCGATTAAGAGTAAAACAAGCACGTAATAATGTAAAAGCATCCATGACATCATCGCAATTCATTGTTTCTTCATTATTATATGATTATAATCATTAAAGGCATCAATTTGATCAAGCTACTTTATATTCCTGAGAAATCTAATATTAGGAGAATGAATAAAGAGAACAAGAAAAATTTTCAAAACACAAAAAAATTTCCAAATACCACATGAGTTTATAGGTTAATTTTTTTTTNTTAAAACTTATTTTCCAACAGAAAAAAAAAAAAATTAAATTGAAAAATTTCTGAAATAATCTAAAATTTGTAGGTTAGGATTCCATTTTTTACATTTTTCCTTAATTTTCTGTTATTCCTTGTCATAATACCTATAAGATCCAAACACTTTCATCAAAAAATATTTCTTCTAAGGAAGTTTACATAGTTTTGAAACGAAAAATATTAGTTCATCCCACTGTGCATCACCTAGCAGATGCTACTGATCTAAAGTGCAAAATTAGCTCATTTTACTGAAACTTTCAGCTTATTTATTGCTATTGTTGTTAACTTTTGCAAGTTAAAAACTTGAAGAAAACCATCTCGAAATTATCAAGAATCAGTATGCGAAATTCCAGCTTAGTTAATGCCTAGCTAGATACGTCTCGCGAAAAAAAAAGACGTGAAATAATTTGTTATCCAGTGATAATTGCAGAATACCGTAATGGATTATTTATTATGATCAATTCTCTAAACAGTAAAGGACGCCTGACAGTATTTCGCAGTTATTTTAAGACAACAGAAGTTTTTTTTTTCAACGAAGCTTATGTAGGACCCTCGCTGGACAAAATTAGGGGAAAGCGTAACACTTTTTCTTGCACCCTTCGTTTCCGATCGTCCACCCACCACCACATGCTCTCTATACAGTGAGTAGTATAGTATAGCGTATAATATATACATGCAGTGGAGCGCGCACCCTCTCTCTTTATTTCCCTTTCTCTCTTTCTATTAACTATACACACGTGAAGGGGCTGTGGTATAAGGGTATATCGCAAAGCAGATTGCGTGACTATGCCATAGTGAAAATGGCGTCGTTCACATGTAACAATATACTTGTATGTACAACTCTAACTTGTGTGTCCATACATATTCTATATAAAGGTGACTCGTATGTACAAGTATTATGTTAAATGTGAACGACGCCATTTTCTTTATGGCATGGTCGTGTGGACTGTGAGTCCGTGTGGTTACGAGAAAATATGAATCCCTTTGTTGCTTTTACGTGTGAGTTACATTGCATGTGTCAGTAAAGTGTGCGCGAAAGATAGAACATACTTACTAGAACTAACACATGCAAATATGTTTACACGTAGAAGCAACGAAGGGATATTTATCTTTTATACAACTTATTAAAGCAAAATCTCATGCTGAAAAATATCTCATCGTGAAGTTAAGGAACTAAAGATTCTAATTGAGATAATCGGACTATTAGAAAAAAAAATCTTTATAATAATGGAAAAATTTATTTACTTAAGGAAATCATGTTACTCAATGTATTCTCGTAACAACGCGGACTCACCATTTAGCCACAAGTTGGCGCTCAAGGTTTTTGTGCATGGAGCCTGTATGTCATAGATGTATTAGAATTATAGAATCATAGATTATTAAATATTAGATTATTCTAATGTCTCAATGGGTACATACACTGTATTTATGCAGCGGGAACAGAGTGGTGCTGTGGCGCAGGAGACTGAACATCTGATTGACATACGGAGATCCCAGATTCAAATCTCGGACGATGTACCAAAATTTTTTTCTTAGGATAACCAACTTAGGATAACAAAAGAACATCTTGAACTATTCAACTTTAAAATGTATAGACGCGATTCAACAGACGATCCAGAAATCAAAATTCAAGGCAATTTGTAATTAGTTAGGTGTTTTTAAATTTTTTTAAACTTCGTACTAAAAATGACTATAACTATTTTATCGTAATCAGCTAGCTGAATTGCATACAATATAGAAAATGCTATCGATCAACTATCGATCAATTTTCTAATTAAGAAATTTCTCGGTTGGTACCCTTAAGTAATAAGAATAGATCCGCCGGTGTGTAGCAGAATCGATAAAGCCCCCTACTACCAATTTGAGGGTTGGGGATTTGATTCTCGGAGTCAGTAAAATTTGAAAACTTCTTCTAATATATATATATTTATGTTCTTCGGCCTTTCCTGGCGTTTTTCCTTTGAGGTAGTGCTTCCAACTCAATTTCAATTTGGTGTGGTACTGGCTGTTGGGATTGTGGTTTGTGAAATTATTTATTTGGTGGTTAGTAATCCCTGGCTGTTTCGTCAACCGAAAGGTGATCCACTAATCGCTTTCTTTGTCATGTCCAGGGTTTTCTTTACTGTGAGTTTTTTCATCTGATGGGTTTTGATTTCGAATACGACGTTCTCGTGTTGCGGTCCACGCAGTCGTACTGTTCGTATCTGTACGATACATCAGTGTCTTTCTTTTTTTTAATTGATTTAGTTTTTGATTTATAAAGACAAAACTTGAAAGTTGAGCCCGAGTGCATTCTAAATTTCCGTATAACTATTTTTTTTCAATCTACAACAGTCTTGAGTAATATAACTACATTTTATGGTTTTCCATTCTAAATCTAAAATTTCGAATGTTCTAGCGTATGTATTGTTGACTTTCATAATAGAGTAGTTTGTAAGCTTAGTAGTTAAGAAAAACAAGTTTGTCCGGCGAAGGTTACAGAGTTGGGATCGCTGAGAAACAGATGGGATTCCACGAAACTTTTTCTGTGTAGAGTATTATTTGAATAACGTAAAGTTTTCTCATCAGGCTTTTTCTTTTTTTCTCAATACGATCTAATTATTCAATATCATTTCGTTGATTCTGTTTTTGGATTCTTTTTAATTTTTGTAAGATTCCGTTTCGTAAATCAATAACAATTTCGAAAAAATTAGTTTTTATGCAAGAGTTCGTTACTTGCTGAATCGTGTGAAAAAATTATTATTTTCTTTAAAACATGATTTAGTTAGTAGAATAATCAGTTCCAGTGATTACTGTTTTGCCGATAGATTTTATAACACGATTTTCATTTTCTTCTTTTTTGTTGTTGTTAGACAATTTAAATACATAGAACTTCAATCAAATCTTCCTTAGACTCAGTATTTTATTATTTGCCTCTACTCTCAACTCCTCTGTTCGCCATAATTCTGTTTCATTGTGCAGCTTGCCTCACCTCACGACCTACCTTCCAAAAGGTGAACCGTTGCAGTATGTTCACTTACATTCTTATATATGGGGCATTTCACGATGGATGTCCCAGCGCGGCGTGCAAGCGCCAAAAAACTCACTTTTCAGCTCACGATTGCTACCTCATAATGCATTGTAAAAAAATAATAAAAATACATAATAAACGTGTTTTTTTCTCAGCTTTCCGATAATGTTATTGGTTTGCAAAAATATGGCTGCTTAACCTAAAAAAACACAAAATGTTTTATATCTCAAAAAGGGTGTTTTTAATATTTTTTTAAATAGTCCTAATCGAAAGATGGGGTTTTTTTACGTTGGATATGATATTTTTTGCGGTGTAATAGAGCAATAGTTTACGAGATATAAAGCGACGAACAAGCGGTACGCGGCTTGATGCGGTGCTGCGGGGCACCGTGCGGTCCGCCTTGTTCGCTGGCGGAGCACACCTACAGTTTGACTTCATTGAATATTTAAAATAAATAATATTAAACGTCAAAACTATTTTCCTACAATAAATTACAACTTTTTCAATTAAATACATTTATTACTAGCGGTCCCCCGTCTCGGCTTCGCCCGAGACTCACTAAATAGAACACCGTAGTGTGTTGACATGTAATGTAAAACGTTTTCAGTTAGGAATTTTACATATACTCCTGATATTTCTCAGAACAAAAATCTTCTTATTAAAACAATATTTGTTCGGAATTCATACAGCTTATTTGGTCAAATAATAAGCTGTAGAAATAAGAAAAATATAATTATGCTGAAAAGTACCTTGCNAGCGTTTCTGGCGTAACATAAGAGAATTGCAACTAGCTCCAACGCTTAAGATCGTTGTGGTTTTCCTCTCAATAAGTCTGGTGCTACAAGAGCAGGCCAGAAAAGATCATTCCGAGGTATCCAGGCAATCACGTTTGCCGGAGATTTTAGTCAAGAAAGAGTTCACCGGTCCCTTTGAGGGCAGTTGGACGTCAAACCACCTTGCTAACAAACATATTACAACTTTGAAAAGTTGACAAAAAATTAGTCGTTAGGGCTTAAAAAGGTTTTTACCATACCTATAGTCGCAAGAGGGCAAATTAAAAGAAAAACTTTAAATGCTTTAAATGTATACAATTTCAGGTATCAAGAAACTGACGCAGAACAATCATGGAGATTGAAATAGTGACATGAAAACCGGTGAATCAAGAATCCATAACTTAAAAGATCAGCTTTTCATTATAACCCTGATAGTAATCACTTAAATCTTCCAGATTTTTAAATAGGTAGTATAATATATTATATTTGTATTTATTGTAGTGATATGAAATGGAGGGATTAAGCTCCAGGACTTTGATGCTCTAAAGTTGTGAGATCGAAAAAAACATTTTTTATTACATATTTTTTGTCGGTTTTAAATCGTTACAGTATTAATAATTAGTCCTTTTAATTTATCATAACGTGAGAAAGTGCAAATCTGCGGTCCCTCAGGCCAACAATTATTTTATGGCGTATGAAACGCACAGTACTTTTCAGCATTATTATATTTTTTTTTCCTTTAAATCGAACATCGGAGAGTTCTGTTTCTTCGTCGTTATATAAGGCTACTTGCGATGACTACAACAGTTTCTATTTTTTTACTACTTGAGTTTCAAGGAATATTCATGATCATATTATGTCATACAATTACACGTATTAGTTCAAAACTTAATGTAAGAAAGAAATACTACAAACAAAAAAAGGTCAACGTGCCTAAGATTTTGTACTTATCAATATTTATATAAAGTAATAACTATATTCGATGTTTTTCTTACTCGTTGTTACTAACTATAAAATCAATCTATTTGCCTCCTGGGCCGTGTAGAAAAAATAGATAACCATATACAGCACGATCAATAATTATTTTAACTGCGAAATACAACGTATTGAGCGAATCATCCCAAATCTAACGGTATTTTTTGTATAATTTTTAATGCAGTAGTCAATAAACTACAAGCATTACAATTTAAGGGATGTTTACCCCCTTTCGAACGCTTTTTATCATGGCGCGGGCAATCATGAGGAGCAGCATTGCCACACATTGGAAAAGTCCAGTCAATAAGCAGACTGACTACTAGTTACTCTTCCACTGGTAGATGTCGCGCATGCATGTTTTGTGTAGGGTATGCTTCCCTACGTTTGTTATGCAGCGATGCGTCTGCTGGTATACTGATAGCTAAGAGTGCATTCCGATGGCAAGTAATAAAGCGTTCAGGATAATATCATCCCCAAAAATTTATGTGTGAAGTCTATCTTGCTGCTGCATGGACCAATAGCATCATCATCATCCTGCACTGAAAATAAAAAACGGCCAGTATATCTTGGATGCACGGCCACTTGAGCTAGGTCGATCCAAGCAGCTGCTGTTAGGCTAGGTTAGCCTAAGAGCCCAGCAGAATCTGCTTGGCAGCCCAGGCTAACGTGCCGAAGTATAGTTAGACAGTGCTCAATTTAGGACCGGTCACATTTGCCTCAGCTACAAAGATTCTACTTGGCTCTCAGGATAACCTATCCTAACAGTAGCTGCTTGGGCCGACGAAGCTAAAGTAGCCGTGCATTAAAGCTAAACTAGCCGGTTTTTATTTTTGTGTAAGCAGTATAGCTAGCAAGTTTGTAGGCTCAGTGCAAAGGGCAGGTAAAAGAGGAAAGCCTCTAACTAATTTAGGTTTGTAACAAAACATACATTTGTATGTATGCATTATTGGCGAGTATTTGCTAGGCGCTTGGCGGGTACTTGACGGGTACTTGCCGGGTACTGGCCGGGCACTTGGCGGGTACTTGGTAGCCACTTGCCGGACACTTGACGGGTACTTGGCGGGCACTTGGGGGGTACTTGCAAGACACTTGGCAAGTACTTGCCGGACACTTGGCGGGAACTTGGTGGGTACTTGCCGGGCACTTGTTGTGCACAGTCCTCGTATGGTTAATTATTATCAGAAGCATACAAAAATTTCCCAGAACCTTTAACAAACGTACTACATTTTAAAATACGTCCCAAATAAACAGTTACCCTCAATATAAAAAAACCAATAAATATATCTGATTTACGTACTTACAGTACTTAGACAAAATCTAAAATTTTAGTAGATAATTGAATGGTTGTGCCTTACAATGAAAATCTGTTAATAAAATTTAACTGTTATATGAACGTTAAATTATGTGCGCCAATCAAAAGCATAAAATATATTTATGACTACATTCATAGAGGTAGTGACAGAGCATACATTAAAATTCAATAATTAAACGACCAAGACATAGAAATATATAATGAAATTAACAGTTACGTTGATGATAAATATATTGGTCCGATGGAGATCGCTAGGATTTCTAATTTGTGATATAAGTCATACAGTTGTAAATTTAGCAGTTCACCTTGAAAAGAAACAAAAACTTGTCTTTGAAGAAAACAACATCAAAAGTTTTATAAACATTCCAGAAAACTACATTTTTATAATAAATAAAAAGCTTAGGAAAGGAGAAAGAATTTAATAAAAAATATTGCAATAGGTAGATTAAATATTGTATCTTCAAAAGATCATNTTTGCACTTTCTACCGTGTAATGAACGAAAAGGGCTTGTTTTTAAACTCTCAAAAATGTATACTAAAAAAATTTTTTTTTCTCTTTTCTCACAACTTCATTACCAGAGCAACAAAGTCCTAAAGCTTAATCTCTACATTTTTTATCGCCAAAAAAATACAAATACATTTTCTACTTATTTAAAAAACTGAAAGATTTAAGTGATTACTGTGAGGGTATAGTAAAAAGCTGATCTCTCATGTAATGGATTCTTTATTTGTCGATTTTGATGCTGCTGTTCCAATCTCGATAAATTTTCTGCGTCAGTTTCTTGACGCTTGAAATTGTATTCATTAGTTACATTTTAAGTTTTCCTTCCAATTCACCCTCTTACGACTTTTGTGACCCCTATTTTCTGGCTATTTTCTGTCAATTTTGTTAAGTTATAATATATTTCTTGGCAAGGTAGTTCGACGTCCGATTGCCCTGAAAAAGACTGGTAAGTTTTTTAAGTAAACTCTTTCTTGACTAAAGTTTACAGCAAATTTGACTGCCTGCATACCTCAGGGTGATCTTTCCTGGCCTGCTGTTGCAGCTCCAGACTGATTGGGAGAAAAATTACAAAGTCCGAAGCTTTGGAGCTAGTTGTAGAGATATTCCCCAACGTCTCTTGGTATAACGTCGAAGACGTTGGTGTCTAAAGCCTTTTTTTTTGTCAGACGCAGTTGTTTTGGTAATCTACGATGGGGAGATTGGTTCGTAATGCTTCTCCGTTGGCTCAAATTTTTTTTCCTTCACAGCTGTTAGGTTCGCCCAGCGCAGACCTTGGAGAGGTTGGTGATTCCTGGTTAAATGCTTAGAGTCGAGAGGGTAATATAGGGACATCGGTCATCGGGGTTCCCAGCATTGCGAAGAACAACTTCGCTCTTGACGACTGCCAGTGAATGACTGATTTGGTTTGATAGTGGCCGTCTTTAGTTAACATCCTCTTTTAGTCGACGGATCACTTTCGGACATGGTAGTAAAAATGTATTTGTTGGCAAGGTAGTTTAAACTTAGGTGGCCCTTAAAAGAACGGATGAGATTGATGATGAAGTAGGGAACGTAAATACTTATAATGGCCCTGAAAAGGGCCAGTGGTGAAACTTCCATCTATTTCTTATGATTATTCCTGATAAAAAAGAGCTGGCTGGGGGTAGCTTGACTCTTACCCTCAAAGTCTCTATGTATGGAGGCTGTGATGGAGGGAGGTACGCCGCTGACTAAAAAATATCTCGTCTTCGGGTCGTTCCCCGGATAACCAACTGCACATCGTTAGTTGGAAAAATGTGAGTATGCCGTTGGGGATACGACTACTGAAAAGGAAGCCGTTGTGGCTGCTCGTGCTCTTCAAGGCTATCTTCCTTGGCTTACATTTGTAGCCAATAATTCTCTGACGGTACCAGGTGGGAAGGTGGTACGGCCACATAACTCTAAAGTGTTGGAGCAGGTTGTGCTCTGGCTAGATGTGTCTCCTAGTAATTCGCCGGAGACGCTATCGGTTGTAACAGTTATTTATTGGTGGCACTCATCAATCCTGAAGATTTAGGGTAGATGTAGACTTAGGTCACTTGCCCATGAGAGAAGAGTGTTGTCTGTAACTGAGTTGGACGACTATCATTTACTGGATACCCAGTTGGAAGACTATTATTTACATTCTCGATGCAGCTCGATGATCTGCCGGTAAACGAATACAGAAATTACCGAGACTCTCCGGCCTATTATAACCAGACTTATTTAATTCTGTTGCAGGTAACCTTGATTTTATGTTGACGCCACCTAGCGGATCCTACTGAACTAAAGCAGCGTTGGCCGCGATGGTCAAAAGTTTGCTGCCAACCGCAACCTTCAGAGCGCTTCTTTATTAGCACCACCACCAACCCAGCTGTGAAATATCGCTGATGTACACGTTTGTATGTATCTATATACAGTTCACTGCGATAGTTCACAGCTCGTTCGTTAGTGGCGCTGATAAAGAGGTGCTCTGAAGCTTGCGGTTGGCAGCAAACTTTTGACCATCGTGGTCAACGCTGAACTAAAGTAAAAAGCTGACGTGTTTTTGCAAAGCTTCTAGCCTATTTACTGCTATTGTTATTAAATTTTTTAAGATAAAAACTATACTAAAATCATCTAGGAAGTGTCATGAATCGGTATGCAAAATTTCAGGAAAATTGGTTCAGTAGTTTTTGCGGTTAGCGATTACAACGATTTTAGCGACTTTGCTTTATGTATTAGTAAGATATACAGTTTTCTCTCTTTAACTTTTTTTTTCGTTATATTTTTTCTTAGGTATTTTAAAAGTAGATGACTGTTTCCTCTTACAAACGTTTCTGCCTTTCTTATTTTCCGTCTCTATATCCAGCTTTTTTACTTTCGGAAAAATGTTAGTCTGTGTCGAAAGGGAAAATCGTTTCATCTAAAGTCTACCTTCAAGATTAGGTACGAAAGCATGATACTGTAAAGTACCTGGAATTAGCACATCTTTTGAAAATCTCTCTTTAAATTCTTCTGTAGTTGTATCGTGATCAGATTTAGGGCTTAAAATCACTTACATGTCTTTGCAGCATTTATTTGCCCTATTGTACAAATTTTCAGCAGTTAGTATTCGAAAATTTGATTTTTGCTGGCTTGCGCGCCTTGCTCCTCGTTTTAAATTGGCTCCAACTCCATCGCAAGCTCCTTTTTCATGTGCTGTAGCATGGAATTGCTACTCTGCAGGAATCTTGAAGTCTTTATTATGATGGAAAAGATTAAACAAATTATTTTTCTTTTGAAATGCTGAGTTGCGCCATCTTATATGTAACAAATTTTCTCTGGCTTAAAATGACATTTCAAATAATTTATGATATGTTTCTGACATTCGTAAACAGCGGCTGTATCGTGAACTAAATTATCCGAGATAATTGCTAAGCTCTTATGCTTCAGTTCATTCTTCTCTCTGTAATAAATTACTACTGTAAATACTGTGGCCTGATTGTTCTTCTAATGAAACGATTGCGCTGCATTTTAAACGACAAAAGCATAGTTTTCAGCGAAATCAAAACAAACTATAAATTCTTGATTTACAAGAGTTTCTGTCAGATTTTTTTATAAAAGCTGCTTGCTTAGAGGCAATAAAATCGTGGGTTTTTAATTTAATTACTTTATCAGCTAATATATCCAAGTACTCACTAGTGTTCATAGTTCGGCTAGCCATTGTATATCGGTCAGTTTGAATCCATGTATCAAATTCGACCTCATGAATATTACTATAATCGAATGTATCAAGTAAAAATTCCCTTAGCGGCCTTGTACTTGGACAATCCAAACAATCGCCTAAAAAAAGCGAATCCGTTGCTGTAGTACAAACAATCACACGAATATAGTCATGATAATTTTTTAATGGCAGTCGTGAATCTTTCGTTAACATTTCAATGTCGATTCCGTGCAACATTAATTTTACATTTTTGTGATAAACGCACACGCAAACCACGTGTGTACCGCTACTTCCGGCCAAGACATAATAAGATGGTCGTAGCTGAGGGAATTTTGTCAAACCAATTTTTGTAGCCTCATTTTCAGATTTAAATATAGCATAACATTCGTTCAAATTACGTAACAAAAGTCTCTTCTGCATGTGAACTCGCTTATTATCACTTTGTTTCACAGAAAAAAATCTTTTGTTCTGGGCATCATTCGACTAATATCCTCACGCTCATAAAAATTTGTTACCAATAATTGAGTTTCTACTGACAAAGCATTACATTAAAATTTTTTTGGAAATGTGAAAATCCTATTTTCCGAAACTAATTCCTTAGCTTCTCTTGCCTAACGTTCAGTGCAAGAAAATTCTATCATTAGTTGTCGGCGGCTCCAGTAAGTAGGTGCTAGTGTGAGAAAGCAGATTCTGTCCTGTTTCGTAGTCGATTCATTAAATTTATTTATCTGCTTAAGAACCGTAGCTCCTGCCTGTTCAAAATCATTGTCGATCGCAAGATCTTTCCTTTTTTTATATAGATGTGACCTACATGGCTCGCAAATCTTGGCATCGTCAGGCACTGATGAATATTTTTCTCGAAAAACTGCAGGAAACGACATCAGGTTTTGTCTTACTACGTGGGTTTCTTTTTCTTATTGATTCACACAAGTAACTTTTTTGCATGGTGTAAACAATGAAATTATACTTAACCCATAAAAAGAAGGTTTCAAAATCATTTTAACGAAACAATAACGGATGATATCTTGTGTCGAAAATACTTACGGTATTTCACAAATTGCGTACGAATATCTTAGCCACAAATAAACAGGAATTTTAGCTCACGTCAGTACCAAGTAAAAAATAAAAAATATATACTCAAATTGTTGATACATCTAAATCATTGTATCAAGAGGTGCATATGCACAGATGGCGACACTTTTAAAACAAGCACTTCATATCCTTCATACGTGCCCTTTTTTCAATATCCAATATACTTAAGAATCATAATACTAAACCACATAATTTCTTTTTCTAGAAAATTTTCTTAAGAAATAAATAAGAATGAGAAAAATATCCTCCTCGGGTGCGGATCAAACACACAACCTCCTGTTTACTAGACAGTTGCTCTACCACTTGAGCTACCAAGGAGCTGTATTAACATTCGCTTGTATACTATTGGTCGTAGGAATTTATAATTTACCGACAAGCATTAGAGTCACATAACTACTTTATCGAGCTTAAGTGAAAGACAGCTCTAAAAATTAAGAATGAGAAATTTATGTAAACTTACGGTGTGATTAAGTGTACTGCTCCTCGGTAGCTCAAGTGGCAGAGCAACTGTCTAGTGAACAGGAGGTTGTGCGTTAGATCCACACCCGGGGAGGATATTTTTCTCATTCTTATTTATTTCTTAAGAAAATTTTCTTGAAAAAGAAATTATGTGGTTTAGTATTATGAGTCTTAAGTATATTGGATATTGAAAAAAGGGCATGTATGGAGAATATAGAGTGCTTGTATTGAAAGTGTCGCCATCTGTGCATGTGTACCTCTTGATACAATGATTTAGATGTATCAACATTCGCTTGTATACTATTGGTCGTATGAATTTCTAATAAATACTCAAGTTGTGTTTGCGATATCAACACTCACCTTAGAATGCCTGTACATGGACGTCTTGAAGTCTCGAGACTGCCAGCCAAATTTTGGGTAGGCGATTTAATTCAAACTGACGTTAAATAGATACTGATATAATTTAAAAAAAAAAAAAATAATAGTCACTTTATTTGTAATAAAACTTAACGCAGAATTGCATTATAACATTCAAAACTGATTCATGAACCAAAATAAACAGAATTTATAATGTCCGTTCAGACTAGATTTTTGGTAACAACCCCTCTTTTTGTCGACTAATCATACACAAAAAAATTTTCACCGATTGTAGCTAAATTTGTTTTGTATATTAAAATTCAATTACGCAATGCAGGTTAATAACAATCTGAAAGTCTATTTCCCTTTTAAAAATAAATCATATCAGTATCAGTTTATCGTTATTATAAATTGAATCGCCTGCCCAAAATTTGGCTGGCAGTCTCCAGAGTTCGAGACGTCCATGTAAAGGCAATCTTATGTAGGTGCCGCGCGCCGCTTGTTCGTCGCTTTATATTTTGTAAAGTATTGCTCCATCACATTGTGAAAAACACCCTATCTGACGTAAAAAAACCTTATCTTTCCATTGGGACTATTAAAAAAATATTAAAAATACCCTTTTTGAGATATAAGATATTTTATGTTTTTTTTAGGTTGAGCAGCCATATTTTCGCAAAACCAATGACGTTATCAAAAAGCTGAGAAAAAAACACGTCGATTATGTATTTTCATTATTTTTTTACAATGTATTATGAGGTTGCAATCGTGAGCTGAAAAGTGAGTTTTTTGGCGCTCGCACGCCACGCCGGGACATCCATCGTGAAATGCCCCATATACATATATATATGAGAGAATGAGAGTGTGAAAGTAGTGTCTTAGGATGTGTTGTACTGCTGTGCTTTTTAAATTTTAATTATGTTTTATTTATAGATCACATAAAAATATAAACATTTCCAAATGCCTATTAATAAATTTGTCAAGTACCGCATGCATGACTCCACATTTATAATTTGAACTGAGACTCTTTATTTATATTAAAATTTATTTTTTGTCCCTCGATCGAAGTGCTTTATGCCCTAAGATGCACTTTCCGCCTAATAATTACTTTCTGACCATGGGCGGGAAGAAACATTCTGGCCCTGCCGGGCCGAGAGTTTATTCCCGCCCTAGGGCAGACAGTAATCGGCGGGCAAAAAGTGTA
>NW_019379501.1:287913-310318 GCF_000648655.2 Copidosoma floridanum | reverse complement strand
AAAAAAAAAAAAAAAATTATAAGCGAGTGCATAGAAGTATGAAAAAATTATTATTTAATTACTACATTTATTAATATTTTTTTTTCCTTTAAATCGAACATCGGAGAGTTCTGTTTCTTCGTCGTTATATAAGGCTACTTGCGATGACTACAACAGTTTCTATTTTTTTACTACTTGAGTTTCAAGGAATATTCATGATCATATTATGTCATACAATTACACGTATTAGTTCAAAACTTAATGTAAGAAAGAAATACTACAAACAAAAAAAGGTCAACGTGCCTAAGATTTTGTACTTATCAATATTTATATAAAGTAATAACTATATTCGATGTTTTTCTTACTCGTTGTTACTAACTATAAAATCAATCTATTTGCCTCCTGGGCCGTGTAGAAAAAATAGATAACCATATACAGCACGATCAATAATTATTTTAACTGCGAAATACAACGTATTGAGCGAATCATCCCAAATCTAACGGTATTTTTTGTATAATTTTTAATGCAGTAGTCAATAAACTACAAGCATTACAATTTAAGGGATGTTTACCCCCTTTCGAACGCTTTTTATCATGGCGCGGGCAATCATGAGGAGCAGCATTGCCACACATTGGAAAAGTCCAGTCAATAAGCAGACTGACTACTAGTTACTCTTCCACTGGTAGATGTCGCGCATGCATGTTTTGTGTAGGGTATGCTTCCCTACGTTTGTTATGCAGCGATGCGTCTGCTGGTATACTGATAGCTAAGAGTGCATTCCGATGGCAAGTAATAAAGCGTTCAGGATAATATCATCCCCAAAAATTTATGTGTGAAGTCTATCTTGCTGCTGCATGGACCAATAGCATCATCATCATCCTGCACTGAAAATAAAAAACGGCCAGTATATCTTGGATGCACGGCCACTTGAGCTAGGTCGATCCAAGCAGCTGCTGTTAGGCTAGGTTAGCCTAAGAGCCCAGCAGAATCTGCTTGGCAGCCCAGGCTAACGTGCCGAAGTATAGTTAGACAGTGCTCAATTTAGGACCGGTCACATTTGCCTCAGCTACAAAGATTCTACTTGGCTCTCAGGATAACCTATCCTAACAGTAGCTGCTTGGGCCGACGAAGCTAAAGTAGCCGTGCATTAAAGCTAAACTAGCCGGTTTTTATTTTTGTGTAAGCAGTATAGCTAGCAAGTTTGTAGGCTCAGTGCAAAGGGCAGGTAAAAGAGGAAAGCCTCTAACTAATTTAGGTTTGTAACAAAACATACATTTGTATGTATGCATTATTGGCGAGTATTTGCTAGGCGCTTGGCGGGTACTTGACGGGTACTTGCCGGGTACTGGCCGGGCACTTGGCGGGTACTTGGTAGCCACTTGCCGGACACTTGACGGGTACTTGGCGGGCACTTGGGGGGTACTTGCAAGACACTTGGCAAGTACTTGCCGGACACTTGGCGGGAACTTGGTGGGTACTTGCCGGGCACTTGTTGTGCACAGTCCTCGTATGGTTAATTATTATCAGAAGCATACAAAAATTTCCCAGAACCTTTAACAAACGTACTACATTTTAAAATACGTCCCAAATAAACAGTTACCCTCAATATAAAAAAACCAATAAATATATCTGATTTACGTACTTACAGTACTTAGACAAAATCTAAAATTTTAGTAGATAATTGAATGGTTGTGCCTTACAATGAAAATCTGTTAATAAAATTTAACTGTTATATGAACGTTAAATTATGTGCGCCAATCAAAAGCATAAAATATATTTATGACTACATTCATAGAGGTAGTGACAGAGCATACATTAAAATTCAATAATTAAACGACCAAGACATAGAAATATATAATGAAATTAACAGTTACGTTGATGATAAATATATTGGTCCGATGGAGATCGCTAGGATTTCTAATTTGTGATATAAGTCATACAGTTGTAAATTTAGCAGTTCACCTTGAAAAGAAACAAAAACTTGTCTTTGAAGAAAACAACATCAAAAGTTTTATAAACATTCCAGAAAACTACATTTTTATAATAAATAAAAAGCTTAGGAAAGGAGAAAGAATTTAATAAAAAATATTGCAATAGGTAGATTAAATATTGTATCTTCAAAAGATCATTAAGGATTTTTTTTTAACTTATATCGAATAAAGTAACTGGTTTGAGATTGTTTAGAGTTATTAGAACATATAAAGGAATAACGTATGAAACGTTCAAAGATATTGCAATTGCAATGGGTTTATAGTTGTTAGTAACTATAGTATAGGTGTAAAAACTACTTTTTATAAAGTTTCTGTTGAACTGTGGAATTTATTGACTTGTTTGGAAAAAATATGTGAATAATTCATACGTACCTATAATGTTCTTAGAGAAAACGTAGTTTTTTCAGGGTTATTGAAAATTTTTCATTTTTTGCTGCATCAATGTAAAGAAACTGGTAAAAGTTCTAATTTTTTGCCTATTTTGCTGGTCCTCCACGACATGGCACTTTCTCTCATGAATACTATTATTTTCATTTAAAGATTGAAAAATAGTATGTGCATATGTGTACTTACATTTTAAAATCTGTATTAATTTTCTAAAAATTAGTTACCTTAAGTTATTTAATAAATAGAAAAAAATTTTGAAAAACTAAACGTGACGTTACTAACCTTAGTCTTACTAATATATGAAGGGTCCTTTTATAATATCTCCGAGCAAATTGCCAAATATACAGTTGTTCATCAGCAGTGCATCAAAAGCAGAGTTGTGAGCCGTGCAGCTGGGTATCCCGGCTATTGACAACACTCTTCTCTACTGGGTATGCGACTTACATCGAATTATATCCTGAACCACCAAAATTAATGAGTGCAACAAATAAAAAGCTTTCTGAATGCCAATGTCTCCGGTAAAATACTAGGAGACGTGTCTAGCCAAAGCACAATCTACTCTAGCATTATGTGATTTCATGGCCATTTTCAACCGTTTTTGGGCTCAGATTTTGCTACAACAGCAAGCCAGGGAAAATCCAGGAAAAATAACCCTGAGGAGTTCGGGCAGCCACAACGACCTCCTTCTCAGTGGTCGTTCCATCGGCATACCCACAGAGAAGCTATTCTCCAGGCTCATTTTCCTGACCAATGTTAAACGGTTGGTTATCTGGGGAACGACCCGAAGACGAAATATTCTTTGACCAGTGGTGTATCTCCCTCCAGCATGTTGTCCGTACGTAGAGACTCTGAGGGTAAAAGTCAAGCTACCCGCAGCCTCTCCATCATCAATAATAATAATAGTAAGTAATGACTGGAAGTAACACCACTGGAAGTTCGGGGGGCTTGGTAACGCATGCTCATGAGTTCCATCCCGGCCTTTACTTACTTGGTTTGCATCTCTGAGAATCAACTCTCTCACGTGCATATTCCAACTGTGGTCTGATTGTTCGGAAGCCATGTAAAATAAGGTTTCTTTTTCTGTGTAAGTAATTGATGTCATAATGAAATCTAATTCGATTTTTCACTAAGCGTACAACGATAGCATACTGATGCAAAGTAATACAGCATCGCACAGCCTATTGGGACAGTTCTCAGAAATAGCTATTGAATGTATATATAAAAACCATCATTACCATTGGTTCTATTTAGGACCGTCTAACGTTAAACTACCTTGCCAACATGCACATCTTAACTACCAGTTCCGGCCATGATTCGTCAACTAAAAACTATATAAAGCCAACCACTAGTAAACCAAGTCAGTCATTTACTGGCAGATGTTACGAGCAGAGCTGTTTGTTGCGAGGCTGGAAACCCCTGCCACCGATGACCTTACATTACCTTCTCGATTCTAAGCATTTAACCAGAAATCACTAATCCTCTCCAAGGTCTGCGTTGAACGATCCTAACAGTGATGCTATAAAGAAAAAATGAACTTGAGCAAACGGAACAGTCTCCAACAAGTAAGCATCACGAATCAATCTCCCTACTTTAGACCACTAAAACGACTAAGTTCTGGGGAAAAAGGTGCCTTGGACACCAGCGTTTCTGGCGTAACATAAGAGAATTGCAACTAGCTCCAACGCTTAAGATCGTTGTGGTTTTCCTCTCAATAAGTCTGGTGCTACAAGAGCAGGCCAGAAAAGATCATTCCGAGGTATCCAGGCAATCACGTTTGCCGGAGATTTTAGTCAAGAAAGAGTTCACCGGTCCCTTTGAGGGCAGTTGGACGTCAAACCACCTTGCTAACAAACATATTACAACTTTGAAAAGTTGACAAAAAATTAGTCGTTAGGGCTTAAAAAGGTTTTTACCATACCTATAGTCGCAAGAGGGCAAATTAAAAGAAAAACTTTAAATGCTTTAAATGTATACAATTTCAGGTATCAAGAAACTGACGCAGAACAATCATGGAGATTGAAATAGTGACATGAAAACCGGTGAATCAAGAATCCATAACTTAAAAGATCAGCTTTTCATTATAACCCTGATAGTAATCACTTAAATCTTCCAGATTTTTAAATAGGTAGTATAATATATTATATTTGTATTTATTGTAGTGATATGAAATGGAGGGATTAAGCTCCAGGACTTTGATGCTCTAAAGTTGTGAGATCGAAAAAAACATTTTTTATTACATATTTTTTGTCGGTTTTAAATCGTTACAGTATTAATAATTAGTCCTTTTAATTTATCATAACGTGAGAAAGTGCAAATCTGCGGTCCCTCAGGCCAACAATTATTTTATGGCGTATGAAACGCACAGTACTTTTCAGCATTATTATATTTTTTTACTTTTTACAGCTGATTATTTGACCAATGAAACTGCATGGATTCCGAAAAAAAATATCTTCAATAAGAAGTTTTTGTTTTGAGAAGTCTCAAAAATAGATAAAAAATTTTTAACTAAAAACGTTTTACATTACGTGTCAGCATACTACGGTGTTTTATTAAGTGACCGCTGGGCAAAGCCTTGACGAGAGGGTAGGGGGTGCTTGTGTTAAATATTTTTACGCATCTATAATACAATCTTTTTTAAAACTGACACATTAACGATATTTTGGAAATTTGAAATTATGAAGTTTAGGCACGTTTATAAGGTAGCAGCACCAAGTAACAACCTTTGTAACAAAATCTATGGACAATTTGTTGCTAGTTTATTACGCAAAAACGAAATTTGTTATTATTTACAGAACTAAGATATAACAAGTTTCACTAGCTTGATATCAAGCCAGCAGCACATATCACGTATCTCAAATTTGAATCGGGTTACAGTTAATCTGCAGCAAAAAAATTTGTTGCTCATTTGGTGCTCAAACGGTATGCAATTTACTATTTTGTCGCTGATCTTTTAAGGACTCAATATTAAAAGGATCCCATTCCCGGTTATCAAGCCAGCAGTTTATATCACGTTTCTTGACTGTGGAACGGACTAGAGCAAATCTGCTAGTAACAAAATCTGTTGCTCGTTTGTTGCTTAAATTATGTCCCATTTACTATATCCTTGCAGATTTTTTAGGGACTCATATCCAGTCTCATATCCAGTCCCCTTATATCCAGTCTACTAATTGGTGAAAACAGAAATTACCGTATGAAGATAAAAAGAGGAAGAAGAAAAGTAAGAGAAAATGCGTTGTGATGAGCCAAAAAGTAAGTGGTGTAAGTTAGTTAGATAAGATATAATGTTACGGCTACGGTACCTCAGTGGTTTAGTCTAAAATTCTTGCACCTTGAGGACTCAGTAATTTGTAGTCACGAGATAAAAACCCAGTCCTTACTTAATCCGTACACGATTCTCGGTAAATAATTTTCCATATCTGTACTTCAAACCATGGTATAATGAATTGGAAGCCACGTAAAATAGAAAATCCTATTTCTATTTAAGTACTAAATTCACATTACTTAAATTTGCACGACTTTTTCACCATGCCAATAATGATGTATCTTAATACACTATTTTCTGCTTCCTTCAATCAATTGAACCGGATAAAATACCTACATGTAATATACAGAAAATTATGACTTTTCTTCTCATGCTTACGAGGCTCAAATAATTATAAATCATTTTTCAATGATTAAGTTCACTTTAAAACAATGACGTTTAACTATTAATTCTAAATGATGAAGATTCGAAGTTCATGATGCTTAAATCTTTACCTTATTATGGTCATAATGTTGACAGTCTTTTAATTTGCTTATTCCTTAGAAGTTGCTACGAAAACATAGCCAAGAACTATAACACTTGGCAAAAAACTCCACGTCCAGAAGGGAATGCCGTACTTTCGTCCTTTTCAGTTGATTAACAGACAAATCCTTTTTTCAATAATTGACGAAAATTTTCTAATGAATTGTTTATTACTAACTCTTATAAATGTAAGATAGTACGGGTTTTTTCTTTTTTTTAATGAATGCTTCATCTTGCTGCATTCACTTTACCAATAAAGAAAAAAAAAATTGGAGGTCAAACTTCAGGCTTATTGAAGAATGAAATTAGTTAAGAAATGCAAAATTTTTGGTTACCTTCCTAAGCAAAACACATAATATTTTCTTTCAAAAAGATTTAACTTTTCCAATACTTGATTCGCTCATAGAAAAACTTACCAATCAGAAGTTTACTTTTGCGAAACCTTGATTATTATCAAAACTTAAATTTATCTTACCACATTGTCAGGTATTTATACAAAATCTGATCCTCAGATCTTTCTACAATGCATAGTGTTATATGAAAAAAATTACTATTCTTAAAATCTTAAAATTAATGTTGTCGTCTCGATCCTATAAATTATAAATCAGAACGTCACCATACAAAAGATGTTTGGTATTTCTGGCGATAATCATCTGTATTATTGTCTGCTTTGGCCACATGATGTCAACATATTTCTTAATAGAGCAAGTCGGCTGTCTAAGGAACTACATTATGCTACTTTAGTAGTGAAGGAACTCACGTATGCGTCTAAATACCTAACCAGTGCTATCACCAATTCATGTTTTTGATGATTTTGATCAATTTGTAATTGGTCGTGCTGAAGGACTAGCTTTACCCCATCTGGTCTTATCAACACATCAGACTGATAATATAATTGCAGACACAATCAAGGTTTTACATGCCATTGCTAACATATTTAAGTCGCTTGTCTATTGAGAATACTGTTACCATATGTTTGCCATGTGATTTTCGAAGTCACGCATACCTTTCTTGGACCGAAGGATTCAAATTCTATTACTTGACTACAGAGCTGCAAGTTCTTACAGACTCGACAAACGAGGTAAATTAGGAGGAGGCATTGGTGCATTGGATGTTAGGGACCATCTTGCTTCTGGAATAATTTCTCATTTAGATCCTACTATTGATAACACGCCCAAATACCTAATTCTGTTTGTCAAACATCAATAAATAGTACTTTAATTCGTGGTAGTGTATACTGACGCCATAAATGAGCATTTGCTGCGAAATTTTTCAGTGCCCTGATGGATCTTGCGTCCAGTTATGATTATTTAATAATCACAAGAATGATAAACTGGCTGATGTCTCGCTGTACCTTATACCTTCTCCACTGACTCATCACGTTTTTTCTCGCAATTCTCAGTTGCACACTTGGCTTGATGAGTTTATTGTAAGTGATCAAGTCGGACATTGGGTTGTAAAAAATTTTTCAGTCCCCTCATCACTAGGCATGACTAGATTGAAATAAAATATAGTATCGTCAGAGTGCATGCTGAAAAGTTAAGTTAATATTATGGTAACTTAATTGTGTAAATAGAAATGAACTCCATCAAAGACTCTGTGAACACTTAAACAAATTTGAGGTTGGGTTGCAAACTGTTAAGTCAAGCTGATCAATTAATAAAACATCAAGCTGACAAAGAGACGTAAACCATAGGTTACTGCAGAATTTAGGTTTCACATTCGCGAAAGAGACAGGCCGAACAAGAAGGGTAAGCAGTAAAGTCACCTTAAGGACATTAAAAGGTTCAGGAAGCTAAGGCTTGCCATGTCAAATGCAATGAGCACAGCCAAAAATCGTTGTGTTGCTCCATCAAAAATTATATAGAAATTATAGTTGGGCTGCTCTTGTCCCACCAGTAACAGCGTTGTAAGTAGTGCTGCCGTGAATGAGCTGGCACCCCCCGTAATGAGGTTCCAGCATACAAATGCAAAGAATTTTTATTTAACTGACACTCTCTAGCTCGGTTGCCTTGGATGATAAAGAATTGCACTACTGATGACATGGGCTAAGAGTATGAATAAGTCACGCCTAGTAATACTTGACCAATAGCGCTACTTCTGTTTTTGTCTAAACCTTTGAAAGGATCTTGCGCCAGCAGATAGTTCAATACATCGACAGATATAAGCTGTTTGACTTACTCCAAACTGAATTTCGCCATGAACATAGCACCCAAACTGCCCTCGTTATGATCCTGGATGAGCAACTGGACACAGACAAAAGAATGATTACCATTCTTACTCTTTTTGATTTTTTTGAAAACCTTTGATATGGTGCCTTATCTCAAATATTAAAAAAAAGTACGTGCACTTGGAATTCATCAGAGTGTACTCCGTTTTTTTGTGTCCTACCTCGAAGGCAGATGACAGACAAACAGATGTAAAGGATAGATGCGCACTCTCAGAGTTCGTGAAGGTCATAGCGAGCGTGCTTGAAGAGAGCGTCCTCGGTTTCTTGGCTTTTTAACTGTATATAAATTATATACACAGTACACTGAGAAAAACTTAGCACTACTACAGCACTATATGGAACGATTATTACACCTTTCTATGGAGTAGTGGTGCCCTCATGATTTGAGAGTACGGTTCTCCTATTTGAAGTAGGTTCGATCTCAAAAGTTTAAAAGTGTAAGATTAGCGTTACTGTTATCGTAGGTTACGAACCTTACCAACTTAGGGATAGTTATAACACATGTACAGGATGCATTATTTTTACGAGGTAGTAACTGCTTGATGGTTATAGTACATACATGATATATATAGTAAATATTGTACTAGAAATAATCTTAAAAATAAAGTGCAGTTCTCTTACGTGAACTTTTTTCTAAATAAGAAGTTATATTAAGAGTTAATAACATATATACAATGTACGTATACATACATCCACTAAATGTTTTGTTTTGTGAATAAATGATTTCTTACATACATTTTTATAAAGTATGTTTAAGATTTTATAATATAAAACATCTTAAAATACCAATAAATAACAAAAAAATGAAGTTTAAAAAAAATCAATCTCTGAAAATAAATTGTTTTAAAAAAATCAAAAATAAAATACTAAAATTATACATTTCAGCAGTGATATCTAAAATAAGAAAAATAACCCTTGTTAAATTAAATTCGTATAAGATTATGCTAGAATAAAATGCTGGAATAAAACTATTCATACATATACGTACACATTAATATTTCCACGTACATCCACAAACGATTCTTTTTATTCTTCTCTAAATATGACTTTGTAAGAACTTTTTGCAATCACAATCAGTTGATAAAATTCTAAGGTATAATTGACTGTAATAGTGAATAAAAATAAAGATACATGTACCAAAAACATTTTTCTTTTATGTTTATGAAAATACTTGTCATTTATGCATGCTTGTTTTGATCAAAATACAATACTTCGTAGAGACTTTTAAGACTTTGTATATTGTGTTAATTTATTGTTTACCTATGGTTTACTTATAGTAAAACAACGGTAAATAACAAAAAAATCTAGTTGTCGAGAAAAAATCGACTTTGAAAATTAGAACAATTGAACACAGGCTTACACTCAAATTTTTTTTTCTTGCTATTTATAAAAAAATTTGAATCAAAAAAAGTAAGCTGTGTTTAATTAATGTCGGATACCTGTAAAAGGATGTATGAGATATCCCTATTTGTATACGTAAGCACAAACACACGACCACACAAAATTTTTATTTTTTGATACAATATGTCATAAGATAACACCCAGGAATTTTTAATGAAAAGTTTTTTTATTATAAGTATGTATATTAAGTAATAATGCAGGCTTATCTGCTTAAGAGTGCGTAGACACTTAAAATATGTGTACACTATTTTTTACATAGAAAGTAGTACTATTCCAAAGTAGGAGAGGTATTATACCAATACGTCAGTGCTAGCAGCCCCCATGTCTCGGCTTCAACGGAGACTCACTGAATGGAACATCATAGTGTGTTGACATGTAATGTAAAACGTTTTAAGTTGAAAATTTTACATCTATTCTTGACACTTCTTGATAAAAAAAAGTTCTAATTAAAAATATTTTTGTTCGGAATCCATGCAGTTTATTTAGCCGAATAAAAAGCTGTAAAAAGTAAAAATAAATATAATGATGCTGAAAAGTACCGCGCGTTCCTTACGCCATAAAGTTATTGTTGGCCCTAAAGGGCCATTGATTTGCACTTGCTTTCGTTATTACAAATGAAAAGGGCTATTTGTTATAACTGTATCGATTTAATGCTGACAAAAAATATATACTTTAAAATTTTTTTTTTCCAATCCCGCAACTTTATCACCAAAGCAGCAAAGTCCTGGAGCCTAATCTCTTCATTTCTTATCGCCACAATGAATACATACACGTATTATTCTATAGAGTGGAAGAAAGTTGGAAGTGCTAGCTTCTCAAAACTGACATGTGCAGCGCTCTCAATGCGTTAGTGCGGTTGTTCTCTTATTTTGGGTGGCCAGACTCCCCAAAGTAGAAAAACATCGGTACGAAGTGCTTGGGAGATCCGCCATTCGAATTTGTAGGGGAGCAGCTCATGCATAGCTTATGCAGAAATTTTAATGGCAATATCTTATGCAGTATTACACAAAAAAATTTTATAATAATACTTTTTAAGTAACAATTTTTATGGGTAGCAGTATACATCTAATGCATTTTATTATTGTACTTTAATTTGTGCACTATAGCAGCAGTTACCCAAGTTCTGTATGCACGGCTCTCCCATAGAATCGGACGGCGAATCTCCCAAGTGCTTAGTACCATTGTTTTCCTACTTTAGGGGAACCTGACCACTCAAAATAAAAGAGCAACTGCGCCAACGCATTGGGAGCGCTGCACGTGTCAGTCTTGAGAAGCTAGCCCTTCCATCTTTTTTCCACTATATACCTTTTTAAAAATCCGGAAGATTTAATTTATAATTATCAGGGGTTTATGGAAAGCTAATCTATCACTTAATGGATTTTGTATTCGTCAGTGCTGCTGTTTCTATCTCGATGAATGCTCTGAGTCAGTTTCTTGACGCCTAAAATTTTATGCATTAGAAGCATTTGAAGTTTTTCTTCTAATTCGCCCTCTTGTGACTTAAGGCATGGTTAAAACTTTTGTGAGCCCTAAGGCTGTTTTTTGTCAACTTTGTTAAGTTCTAATATATTTGTTGGCAAGGTAGCTCGAAATCCAATGGCCCTAAAAACTGGTGAGCTTCTTAAGTACACGCTTTCTTGACTGAAGTTTTCAGCAAACGTGACTGCCTTTATACCTCAGGGTGATTTTCTCTGGCCTGCTGTCGTAGTACCAGACTGATCAAGAAGAAAACTACAACGTCTCAAGCATTGGAGCTAGTGGTAGAGCTTTTTCCCAACGTCTTCCGGTGTTATGCTGGAGACGTTGGTGTCCAAAGCGCTTTTTTTCACAGATCTCAGTTGTTTTGATAATTTAAAGTTGGGAGAATTATTCGTGACGCTTGCCTGTTGAAGGCTGTCCCGTTTGCTTATGTTTATTTCTCTTTTATAGCTTCATTCAGTGTAAGGTTTTCCCAGCGTTGACCTTAAAGAGGATAAGTGATTCCTGGTTGAATTCTTAAAGAGGGTAATGTAGGCTCGTCGTTGGCCGGGGTTCCCAGCCTCGTGACGAACAACTCCACTCGTGATGTCTGTCAGTGAATGATTGGGTTAGTTTAAAAGTGGCCGTCTTTATATAGTCTTTTAGGGGACAAATCGTTACCAGCAATTGTTCTAAAAGTGTATTTGTTGACAAGGTAGTTAAACTTTAGATGGCCCTAAAAAGAACTGTTGAGATTGATGGTTAATTAGAGTACGTAAATATTATGTAAGTATTATGCCGGAAATGTTGGCGTTCAAATCACCTTTTATTCGAGACACTCGTTAATCTTGGTGGTTTGGGATGGAATTCAACATAAGTCGCTTTCCCATTGGAGGAGAATGTCGTTGATAGCCGAAATATCCAAGTGCACGACTCACAACTATATTCTTGATGCATCAGCCGTGAACGACTATGGTATGGGGCAATTTTCTTGGGCATATTATAATCAGACCCACTTTTATTGAAGGTAGATTAGATTTTTCTTCGACGCTATCTAGCGAATTATACTGAACTAAAGTTAAAAGCTAGCGCATTTTTGCAAAACTTTGAGCTTATTTATTGCTAGGTGATTACTGAAGTATCATCAAAAAACTTGACATTCCAAATAAGTTGAGTTTATTATTATTAAACAATATTTATTACAAAATTTTAAGTAAAAAAATCATTTTTATTTTGTTCATCATGAATGCTAATTTTGTTTTTACCATGCACACAAAAAATGTTTTACTTACAGAAAATGGCTGAATTAAGTGGAAAGCAGAAACTGGCTCACCTCAGACAATTTATGAGCGATGTTAGAGTTGAGAATGGAAAGGGCATTCAAGCTTTCATTATTACAGGAGATGATGCTCATCAATCTGAATACATCGGGGAGCAGGATAAAAGAACTCAATACATATCAGGTTTTCGAGGTTCATCAGGTACATCTATTATTACTCCTGAACATGCTTTGCTTTGGACAGATGGCAGATACTTTGCTCAAGCACTTATGGAATTGGATCCGTCTGATGCATGGACTCTCATGCAAGAAGGACTACCAGAAACACCATCATTAGAAAACTGGTTGATTTCATCTTTACCTGCAAATTCAAGAGTTGGTGCTGATCCCAATTTAATTAGTAATTTAACGTGGGATCGTTTAAAAAATAGTTTGTCTGTAGCTGGGCATACTTTGCTGCCTATTGAAGATAACTTAGTTGATAAAGTATGGGGTAATAATAAACCTACTCGTATTCTTAATAAAATATTACCGCAAAATATTGTCTATTCTGGAAAAACAGCAGGAAACAAAGTAAGTGATTGTATCCGAGAGATGCAGAAACACAAGGTAACGACTCTCATATTAACAGCCCTTGATGAAATTGCTTATTTACTTAATTGGAGAGGTTCAGATATTCAATATAATCCTGTTTTCTTTGCGTATGTTATTTTGCATAAAAGTAAGGTCTTCATTTTTACAAATGAAAAAAGTGTAACAATTGAAGCAAGACAACAACTGTTAAACGAAGGAGTTGACTATGAAATCGAATTATATGAGAATGTGAAACTATTTTTGCGAAAAATAATCTCGTCAAATAATAGTCAAACAGTTTGGATTTCAAACCATTCGTCTCACTCCTTACACTGTGAGTGTAAGTCTGTATCGATTTACACAGCTATTTCACCTGTTTGTTTAATGAAACTTATCAAAAATAAAAATGAAATCGAAGGAATGAAATTGGCTCATGTTCGTGATGGCGTTGCTTTAGTTAAATATTTTTCATGGTTAGAGAATACGATCACTTCGACTGACAATAAAGTTTTTGTTACTGAAATTTCCGGAGCAGAACAACTTGAAATATTCCGAAGGTAAGTTTCATACTATGCTTTAATAAATGTTAGGAAATGAAATTATTGGTTCTCTACAGATTACACAATCTAAAATGTTTTTTTCATACGCTGTGCATGGAGCTTGCAGCTATAATCACAGAAACTTGCTGAAAATTCGAATGCCCTGCACACGTTGTCTGCGTGTTACGTTGAATAATTGTGTACACAACACAAGCTAGTAGGTGACAAACCAATGTGTGTTTTATCGTGTACTCGTTTCACTTGGGTGTGAATTATAATGCCTGCGTATATGGTGTTTTCCTAGCATTATTATCGTTATATATTAGTATCTTAGTCAAAATGAGAAAAACGCTATGCGATTAATGAAAAGTTGTAACACAAAGTTTTACTTAAGATGATTTTTAAACAATAAACCACCTATATTTGTCATTAAGGGCAGTCAAAAGATAGTTAATGTTTCCTATGGTATCGTCAAAGTTACTTTGATTGCACAGCTTAATAACATTATTTATTAATCTAGCTAGCTTTTTCATCGGAAAAATAAGAGTGACCGAACATTCTTGGTACTTCAAAGAATAAATCAAGCCTAAATTTGGCTTTGAGATTGATTGAGAACTCGAGGTGAAAAGTAAAAAATCAGATGTTAGATTAATAAGATGTGATCTAATTTTTTTACTCTTCTTCTTCATACTTTTCTCCTTCATACTTTTCTACTTCATACTTCGACAGAATATATCTTGCCAAAACCACGCTACAGTTATTCCTTATTAACTTAAGACTGTGCATCCACTTCTTTCCTTTTGCCAAAAATTATAAAGAGTGAATTACTAACGCAAATAACATCACTTAACTGAATTAGACATCAAATATTACTGTGCATAAATTAGGTAATTTACGCCAACTCTCCAAGCGCGTCGCGTGAGTACAAAACAAGCATACTTTTAAGCTCACTGCTATACTATTAAAATACTTTTTTGACAAATACTTAAAAAATGTATTTTTTTCTCACCTTTTAGATGCATTAATCAGTTTTCCAAAAAAAAAATGTCAATAGAAAAAAAAGCGCCATGTCTCAAAAACTCCATTTTTAATTTTTTTTAAAGTGGTTTAGATCGAAAGAACTAGTCTTTTGACGTCGGTGTAATGATTTTGTAGGATATGTTTTTTTTTTTCAATTGGAGCAATTAAAAAATCAAATTGAAGTATCGCGCGTTCCCCTTAGCTCAGCGTAAACACTGTTGATCACTTGATGTCGAATCTCTAAATTGTATACCATAAAATTAATTTTGGTAAATGATAAACTTACAGTTTCGTTATTTTTATTTATTAAACTTCCCATGCAATCCGTTTTTGCGAATGACAAAAAAAATATAGTAGTACAAATATATTTATTCTTATTGAGAGAATTTCTGTTTGTAGTGCTTTAAAAACAAGTAATTTTAATAAAAATGCTTCTGGTGATACTGATAATCATAATGACTATTATAATTAAATTAATAAAACTATATTTGTTAATGATTATTAAAAGAAAAAATGGTTGTTTTAACAATTACAAACTTGCAATATTACAGTAGTATAATACATGTTTTCCTAGTTATACGAGTCAGTTCGTCTATTTGCTGTTATTTGATATGATGATAATAATCTTCAGTATAAAATGTACAGTAGCAAGATTAAAATAACTTGTACTACTTCTTTGTGACGATTATTTTTAGCATATCAGAGTATCACAACATATGCTGATCAAGTAAGTATTAAGCTCCATTAGCTAAGTATAAAACAATAACAAAGTACATTTGTTCAACCTACAAACACTGTGGTTCTAACTTTCGGTCCAAGGTAGCTTGTCTATACTTCGAGAATGCAGCAGACAACATTCATATTTACTACCTATAAATACAGGTATGCTGTATCGTACCGTGGTGCAGCCTTTACGTGGAGTTCAGGTGAACGTGCGATATTTTATTTTGTTTTTTTAATTACTCCAAAAAAAAAAAATTACCCTCCAAAATTGCTGTATCAATGTAAAAAAACCAAAAAACCAGTTCGTTCGATCGGAACTACTTTTAAAAAATTAAAAATGGGGTTCTTGAGATATTGCGCTTTTTTTCTTTGATGGTTTTAGACGTTATATTGAAATTTTTTCGAAAAACTCATTAAGAAAAAAAATTCATCGAAAACATGTTTTAAGTGTTTGTAAAAAAAGTATTTTAATAGCATTGCAGCGAGCTAAAATGTATGCTCATTTTGCACTCGCGCGACTCGCTTAGAGAGTTCACGTGAAACGCCTCAAATAAGTTTCCTACTCCACCGATCAACAGATAATTTACTCAGTTTACAATAACTGATTGATGTAGAGCAATTAGATATCAGAAAAATATTAGATGCACATTCGAGTATCTACAAGGAATAAGTGTAGCTTCATTTTTGTGAGATACAATGAAAATTCGGATTACACCTTGTTAGTTGAACATATAATTTTTTAATTTTTTCCTTGAATTCTTTGTCAATCTTGCTATCTCTGGACTTAATGTATTCTTTAAAGTATCAGTAATGTGCTAACATTCTTTATAAAGTAGCTATCTGTTAAATAAACAAAGTTATAAAGCTATAAAAAAAAACCTTACCAATAAGGCAGGAAACTGTAACTACTTCTTAACCGCCCTTAAGTCTGAGTGGGGTTTTGTTAAAAAAAATAAAAATTTAACATCATTACAAGTGCTTTATTAATTGAATATTAAAAGAATACTAGTGGAATTATAAAAGATACCCTTCCAAAAGTATTTCAAGTAAATAAATACATTTTTACTCCTAAAAATGCTTGCTTTCATGCCTGGAATTATCAATCAGATTTAGGGGGTCAAAAATAAAGGATACGTATGTTTTTTGATTGGTGGAAAAACGTTCTGAGGGGGTGAAAATCATCCCTAAAATTGATTTCTCAAAAACAAAATTTTTCGTAGGTGCCAAATTCTCATGACTGTTCTCTCAAGAAACGAAATGTAAATTACCTATTACGAAAAAGAGAATATTATTTTGTTGATATACCCCCAAAAAATTCATCGCAGATTTTTGACAACAGTGAATAATTTATTTTATTCTTATTTTCTAGTTTAAAATTGTGGGAACCACTCGTAAATTCTTAATTTTTGTCCGCGAAGAGAATGATAATTCATAGTTAACGCATTCTAAAGATTTTTAAACAAATTTATGGTGGTATGCTATCCCCTAAAATTATTTTTGTATAATATTTTCAATGTTTATTATGATTTTATCTAGAACCAGTGGTTCTTTTGCGTGAATAATGACACAAATTTTTCTCAAGAAGTTTATTTTACTTTATTATTTTCCAGTTTATTTTAGAAATCGTAAAACATGAACTCGAGCTGTTTATTTAACGAGAGTAAAGAATAATATGACGCTAAGGGAACGAACAAAAAAACTGAATTGAAATTAAAAGTAACCATTGTAACTAAAAGAATATAACGCTAAAGAACATCTTGCAAACGGCCGTCTGTATAAAAGCCTATATTTCTTGTACCCCGTGTTTCTAGAATTGAAATAATGTGTCCCTGATGGTCCCATTGATCATCATGACGGGACAGGAGCTACACTGCCTATGTTAGTCGTAGCAGTGAAACGTTCGCACTCAACTTGATAAGATATTAGTAAAAACTTGTTACAGAATACATTGTCAACGCGTTTATAAAGCTGACATTTGAAACATACTCCCTCTCTTATACGAATCTGGTAAGGTTCGTACTTTACAAATTTCTTTAAACTTCTGCTAGGTCTAATTAAGTTTACATTTACAGTATGTACTTCAACAACACGAATTCGTCCATTAGACTCTAGAATTACTTTGACTGCAACTCCTTTTTGCAGTAATTTTTCTCTGTGCAGTTATCTAATACAAGTACCAAATCGTTTTCCTTTAACGGTACATCATTCTCGTGCCATTTTTTTACGGAACTAGAGTTGGCAGATATTCGCGTAGCCATCTTTGTTCAAATGCATCTGCGAAATGTTGAATTATAAGTCATTTTTGACGCAGACAATCGACTTCTATATAAACTGTAGCTACCTTAAACTAACTGCAAGAGGTGCCTAACAAGAAATGATTTCGCGTCAGAGTTTCTCCATAGCATGAGTGAGTGGACAAGAATTTACTGAGCGTTCAATTTCAAGTGAAAAGGTTGCAATAACTTCCTCTTTAGGATCTTGATCTTTCAAAACTACTGCTAGAGCTGTTTTGACCGAGCGAATCATTATCATCCATGCTCCTCCCATGTACGAAGCAGTAGGAAGATTAAACTCCCATCTGATCTCATTTTTAATCCGTAGTCATTTAGTTTCAATATGTATTGCACCCTTTGTCATACACCTAAAAGCGTGGCCCAACGTTTTTCGTGTTTTCTACCGATTCTCACGGTCATTGAACCGAAATAGTCCAACCTGCAGTAGGTAAAAGGACGATGATGTAGCTAACGGGAGAGGGAACATTTTTGGATTAGCTGGTAAGTTCGGAGTATTTTGCATTCGCTACATGAACTGACTAATGAACGTAGTCCCTGACGCATTCCCACAATCGAATATTTTTGACGTAGTTGATTGAGAACATTGTCATAACTCCCATGGAAAAAACCAATATATTTTATCCTTACGTTTTTTAATTTTCAAGAGCATGTCTCTTAGATCAGCTTTTAGAACACACGAGTACTTTTTAAAACGCATCAAGAAATCCACTAATGGTCTCAAAAGAAAGGAACTGATTAGTTGTAAATCATTAAATAAAATTCTCTCAGTTTTAGTGGTGCGTCAAAGACTAAACAAACTTTTCCTGGTTTGATCACGTTTTTCACTCCGAAATTTAGAAGATACCACACCCAATTTTAATACATTTTTCTGAAACTTTATCGGAAAAACTGTTTCTATTAAATCAACCAAATTCTTTTTGGTAGAAATCAGCGTACAATGGATTGCTACTTAACCTTTGTTGTGACAAATTTATCTTTTTCAACGCGTTTTTGTAACTATTTAGAAAAACTTCATCGTCTTATCTCCACAATAACCTGACCTCCCATTCGTTATTCTTATAACGGCTTGTTTCGTTTAGTCTTTTGAGTGCTCGTATATCTTCTTTACTGTATTTCGAATTTTCTTTTCTATTTAAATTATCTTGACATCTTGATAAAAATAGTTTGTTCCTTATCTCGCGAAATTCTTGTGAAATTATTAATTTGCAGTAACCTTTAAAACGCTTTTGAGTAGGAATATATCCAAAACGCTTTTTAGTTTAATATTCGCTCTTTCATGCAAGAATATGATTGTATCATCACCCCCTATTCTTTTTAATAAAACTGGAACATTTGAACTTTTTTAAACCAATTTCATTACTAATTGTATTACTCAAAATAGAAGTTGTAGAATCTTCGTCTAATAAAGCACAGAGCGCTTAGTATTTTTTGGATAATTTAATTCAATGGGTATCAATTTCAATAATATTCCCTAATCTAGTCAATAGAATTTTTCTGTGTGTTGCTTTTGGTGTTCTGAATTTTTATTTTCATTTCTCAAAAAATGATGAAGTAGATGATGCTTGCGATAACACCGCTTACAAAATTCTTTTTTAAACTCACAATATACTTAACCCTTTCCCAAACAGTTATAACACAGCTTAATTATTCGCGCCATTCTCCATCCTTGTTTTATGGAGCCTTACATAAACTATTGACAATCATTCAAAAATGATTGGATTCGTTACACAGGGGACAAGATAATTTTTCATAAGAAGAAAACCCTTTATCATTTTTAAGGTTTGTATCTGTACTGTTGAACAAAACAGTCTTATGACTTTTACACGTATGGCTCTAAGATTGCTCTAGCTTTGTACTAGACGAGTTGTCTTCTGTTCCTTTATGCGAGAAATCATTCGAATGACAGAAAATAGTTTTGGCAGTTAACGCTATCTTCGCCTCATTAGTTAAAAAATTGGAAAGTCTTATGAAAACTGGAATATCATGAGTTTTTAAAGCCGCAAAATAGATGTAATTGTCAACCATTGGAGAACGAATTTTATCTGAAATTCAGTTTACCAGCTCGGAATGATACTGATAACCTACGCTTTCCATTAATTCGAAGGCAACTACAGCATTGTATAATTTAGATGCTACTTTTGGTAGATTTCTCTTGTGACAATCAGTTCTTGGAAGGTGTTTCATTCCCTAAAGAATAAAAAAAAAAAAAAAAAAACTATGGGTCACGAGACCCATGAAAGAAGCAAAGCTTCAATGAGCTTTTGAACGTGAGGAAACTGCAGCGTGGCACTAGTCGAGCCAGTTATGCATGTGGGAGTGAGAAAGGCTGCGAAAAGTTCCAGATGATTCTTGAATAATACCTTACGTGGCTTTCATCTTTTACACAAAAAAGTGTCACGTTAATGGCACTAAGCAGCAGTATTTTTGCGTGTTCTTTGGCGTTTGAATGCGGAGCACTTTCTGTAATCGTGTAAAGTCAACGCGCGCGATAAAATCAGGAATTATTATTTTAAACGTTTTCAGATAATTTTTTTTTATGTTAGTAAACATTTATTGTGCAAACTTTTGGCTCAGGGTAAGTTTAGACGGAGTCTATAAGTCTCCCAGACTGGCTTGAAGCTCATAAGACAGAGAGAGAGAGAGATACGATGTAGTCACTTGATGAATCTCTCTCACTCTTATGAGCTTCAATGCTAGTCTGGCTGACTCCCAGACTCCATCTAAATCCATCCTCATAATTTTTGAACTGTCAACTTAACTGAAAGTATTTCTCGTTTAATTTCAATTCTAAATTTTTTCGCTGTTAGGTAACGCATCATACGATTACATATATTTGTTGGGTGTATCATCTTGAAAATTTCCATTTCAACGTTTAATTTTAGAGTTATTTGAGTCTAATTTCACTTTGAAGTTTTTACGTCCGTTCAGTAACGTCACTCGTTTTATAATAATTTTTTTAAATGTTTTATATGAATCACGTATTATCATCTACTAATGATTAAAAAACGATGATATTGGTTATCCTAAGACAAAAATTTTGGTACATCGTCCGAGATTTTCATCCAAGACCTCCACGAGTCAATCAGATGTCTAGTCCACTGCACCACAGCGCTACTCTGTTCTCATTGCGTAAATGCAGTGCATATACTAACTGCCTTTTTACACATGTATAGTTGACAGAGAGAGAGAGAGAGAGAGAAAGAGAAAGAAAAAGGGAGTGTGTGCATGCATGTATTATACGCTACACTACACTACTCACTGTCGAGAGAGCATGCGGTGGTAGGGGGACGAACAGAAACCAAGGGGCAAGAAAAAGTGTGAAATTTTCCCCTACGTTTGTCTAGTGAAAGCCCTACATAAGAAACTTTGCTTTAAAAAAAAAAAATTATTATTGCCGAATCTTAAACCTAATGTGTTTTATTATTTTACTTGCATCAGTGTTTGAATCAAATAGTGTTTTAGTTATATCTCTCGTTTCTCCTCTTAGAGTTGTGGAAAATTGCGTAACATTTTTTTCATCTATATACTCCCCTAGTTGTGTAGAATTGTTTGAAGTGAGGCCAATCAACGGGATTGACTGAAAGGCTGGTAACGCTTTTGTTGATAAAATTCTATTTGTTAACTTTCATTGGACAGACTTAACTCTCTAACAATAAGTAAGATTGACTCAATCGCGTTTACTAATCGTGATACCGTATCGTTTGTTCATTTGCCTTGCTTGTTTCTTTGTGTGTGTTCTCTGATTCTAAAAACTCAAGGAAAATTTACAATACGATGAATCATGACTGCAAAAACTTCTGACGCTGGATTATGTTCTTGTGGGTTAAGTATAGAATTAATCATCGTGTTACCGTTGCTTCCAGGCATACTCAAACGAATAGATCTTTTAGTATGCAACGATAGTTCGTTGTAATTGTCTTCATCTAACCAAATAGCAGCTTCTTAATTTTAAAGGGCTGAACGAAGCTGGGACGCGCAAAACTGCGTTGACGCAGAAGGTAGCTGCAGGCATTTGAAGTTGTTGTAGTCGTCGTCTAAATCGGAAGCCAATTGGTTCAGAGAGGCATAAGATCGCACCAAAACAGGAGGTGGTCGTGACACGTGGGATCTCGTTGACGCAAGAGACGTCTGCAGGCGCTTGAGATCGTCGTTTTAATTTTCTGGATAAAGAGCCAATTAACCCTGAGATTGCATCGATGCAGAAGGCCGTGATATGCGGGACCGCACTGACGCAGGAGACGGACGTAGGAGCTCGAAGACATTATTCTAGTCGCTTAGATCGGAAGCTGGTTCATTATCTGAGGCGCAAGATCGCGCCGATACTGGAGGTGGCCGTGACGCATGAGGCTACGCTGACTTGACTCAGGAGGCGACCACAGGAGCTCGAGATATTCCGGAGGAAATATTCCGCATGTAAACTACTTCTAAGACAGAAATATAATTTTTTTGTGTTTTACTTGATTAAAATACCTTATACGACCTAGGTTTTCTTGCTGTACATGATTTTTTTACCAAACATACTATATTGTAGTAAATACTTTTCATGCGCTTTTTCATAATAAACCTCACTGTTTTAAAAAATATTACAAAATTAAAGAAAAAGATATCTTATGTTTCTTACATGTGTTGGTCCTTAATTTTGTAGGCATCACAGAAATTATTTTTCAGACATTTCAGGAATGAAGCAGTTTAGTGCTATACCGTTATTTTTGTTGAAAAAAAAAAAATACGTCTGACATTTGTTGAT
>NW_019379501.1:267753-286771 GCF_000648655.2 Copidosoma floridanum | reverse complement strand
ATATTGTAGTAAATACTTTTCATGCGCTTTTTTATAATAAACCTCACTGTTTTAAAAAATATTACAAAATTAACAAAAAAAATGTCTTACTTTATGTACAAACGTGATTCCTTAATTTTTTAGGCATCACAGAAATTCTATTTCAAACATTTCGGGAATTAAGCTTTTAAGTGCTATACTGTTATTTTTGCTAAAAAAAAACAACACAATAATCCGAAAAAATTAGACAATAGAGGTGAACTCAATTTTTTAAATAATTTTAAAAAAAATTAAGTTTTTCGAATTTTTCATTACATTTTTTTGAAGTTTTTTGAGGTTAGAGAGGATTAGTTATGTGCTAGAAAAAAAATAAGCATAGATTTGTGATCAGCAACAAAAAAAATGATTAGGCTTTAATTTGAATTTTTGAAGGTTCAAAACTATTTTAAATGAGGTAAAACTGCTATCTCAGAGGGATTTTAACTCACTGCAGCCCACCATATTGGTCCGTCATTTTGAGTTGTGGAAAATAGCCAGATGGCAACAAAAAGCCTATAACTAAGCTACTGATTGCGCCCATAAAATAATGTTTACGACTTATAGAATTTTGGACAGATTTTTGTTCCGTTTGACAAAAAACGTCCCATATACAAATTTATACATCGGCACATGTAGGTGTGTGAGTATTTGTATCTGCTATTTTAAGTTCTGAAATACAAAATGTACCTTTATAATTTAAACCAAGGGAAATCCGCGTGTGTATCACTTTGCATTGCATCTGACATTTTAATTTTTAGGAAACAACATAAAATTTGTATTACAAAACTCAAAGTTGAAATTGTCCATACAGTAATTACTAAATAAAAATTTTAGATTCCAATCGCCATTTTGTATCGATCATCTTTAAATTTTATAATAAAAGTCATAAGTTCGTAATCAGAAACGAAAAAGATCGTTTGTAGTAATTTATACGAAAAAACGTAAGATAAATAAGAATTTTCAGTTTTTAGCTGCCATTTTTGTATCCGACATTTTAAAATTGTATAAACAAACAATAAATTTATGATCAGAGACCTTAAAAACCCCTGAAAACTAATTTTCACAGAATATTTTTTTTCAATCTGTTTTTTCTGTATTTCCCGATTTTTGAGGTTAGGGTTTGGACTCTTGAGAGAAAGTGGCAGTGACACACTAACACTTGAAATCTGAGAAGTTTATAAAAAAAAAAGGGAGAATAACGTCAAAAATTGTGGTGTCAGTAGATTCTTGAACAAAAAAAGTGCTTTTTATCAACTGTGCGCCGATTCAAGCAATTTATCCGCTTCCCGCAGATACTTGGCTTGTATGGCAGCTGAAACTCCTGTTCCTTTTCTTTTCACCATTTTTTTCTTATTCTACAGGATCTCGTATTGATAATTGTTCTTGTCTCAAGTTTCAGTACGAAATTGTTTTGCGTGAATAATGACAAAAACTTTTCTTAAAGATTTTTGATTAGTTTATTTTAGAAATCGTAAAGCAGAAATTCGAGCTGTTTATTTAATGAGAGTTAAACAAGAATTTGATGCTAAGGCAACAAACAAAAAACCTTGCAAGTAAAATTGAGAGTAACGATTGTAACTGAAAAAATATAACGCTAGAAAACATCTCGCAACCTACTGTCAGTATAAAAGCATTCATCTCTTGTGCCCGTGTTTCTACAATGGAAATAACGTGCCCTGATGGCCCTATTGACCATCATAACACAACTAGAGCTACACTTCCTATATAAGTCGTAGCAGTGGTACGTTTGCACTTGATAAAATATTGGTAAGAACTTGTTACAAAAAACATTGCCAACGCGTTTATAAAGATGTCATTTGAAACACTGGTGATAACTTCTAATAAATAGTGGTACAGTGAGTTAAGCTTTCTGACGTAGGCAACCAAAAATCAGCACATCCAATTTTGTACATTTCTTTTGGCGATAGTTACTTGTACATTTGTCAAATATTATCTTCTGAAATTTTTAAAAAAAATTTCATTTTAACGAAAGTTAAAAACAATTTGATATTTGGAAGACTTCTCTTCAAATAGTGGTTATTTAACGAGTTTTTAATAAAACTTTACCAAAGTTCAATGGCAGGTACAATATTAGCAAATGAATAGAATAGTGTAGTTCAGCGATTTTAAAAAACGTCATATAATTATAAAAAATTGATTTTGTAACATAAAATTTGATATACAAGCAACTTCTGTATCAGACAAAAAACTTTTTGTTTTTATTTAGAAGCTTTATGATAAGGCTACTGATTTCTGCAAAAAAAATTGGTATTATTTATAAGAATCAAAGTTATGAATTTTTGAACATCGTTGCGTAGGAACTTTTCGTACCATATGAAAGAAATCTAAAATTTTTAAAATGCCACACGTTTACAAATAAATGCATATCTTCATAATTAAATAAATATCGAGGGCTGCAAAGAAACTGACATACAGCCTTCGCATGGGCATAAGCAGTCACGTTTTGTTAGACTTGTGTACCCGCGTGTTGTTCATCTGCATTAGTGTAATAGTTTGGTTATGACGCTGCCATGTAGTTGCTGCAATCTTTTCACAAAAGATATTCATAGTGCAGGTTACAAAAATTCAAGTATGTTTTTATAAAATTATGATACCTTTTTTAATGAGTTATACGGTTTTTATTTTTATGTTAGTGCTGGGTGTAAAGTACAGCTTTACCAAAATAAAAAGTATGTTCAGTTGGAAGCAATAAAAGATGCAATAGAAAAACAAAAAAATTTAGAAGAAAAAGAGGAAAGAAAAAAAAGAGAAATAGAGGAAGTAGAACTGAAAGAAGTGGAATCAGAATCGTTAATAGATGAAGATTATGTATGGCAAGCGATGGATAATAAAATGAAAAGAGTAAAGCTTGTGACTGCATTTTAATAAGTGGTTACTGCACCTTTTGCGAAAAAATTTAAATTAAATTTGTTAGATGACAGTAACAAGGTTATACGTAAATTAATTGACAATAGCAGATCGAATAATTGTAGTGGGCTTAGTTAAGTTATGTTGATAACATTTCCAATGATTGGCTGATTTCAAAAATGGCAAGAAAATTTTGCATACGCACATACATGGCCTCTACTGCAAAAAATTTGTGTGCTAATCAGGGAAATCTGGCTCGTCCTGATAGAAAAAAAGCTGATCTATGAGTGCCGATTTAATTAAAAATTCAAAGCATTTTTTTTGATGGATGACATCAGTCGAGTTATGCTGGGAATAAAAGATGTTAAGTCAGTCGTCGTTAATAGAAAACGGCAACATAAAGCAGTAAGCTGCAATAACACTAATTTTAATTTTAATTGAATTTGCTATATGCTTACATATGCTCATCTTACTTTTAGATAGAACAAGTTTTTTTAGTTATTCTTTTTAGAGGCGCTCACTATTGGAAAATTAAAACAATTTACATGCTTTTTTTCTAAGTCAATTTCGAAACGAAAAAATATCATCATCAGCATTCAAAGCTGTTTGACCACAACAGTGTATTCTAGTAGAAGCTAAAGGTACACATAACGTTTGCACGTGTAAAATTCACGATACTCGGCTGCAAATCCAAGGACTCAAAGAAGATTTTGCCCACAAAAAATATCACTTTAAAACTAATCATCACGATTATTTGGAGAAAATTATTTATGATACTCCATGAGTCAAATGTTTTTTTGAGAAACTGCAGTATTTGTCCTAGAACGATGCAGATTATATAATATTTGAAATGGTCTTTGCGAAAGTACGTTATGAAAAAAAATTTGTATAATTAACGTCTGGCAACTGATAGGTGTTTATATTCATAAGTATTATTTATTCATGCGTTAAAAATGTTTTCTGATTTCTAATTTGTATTTTAGGGGTCAAATGCTTACACAAACAGAAATTACTATCATTTTTACGAAAAATATTCTACATTTTCCTTGCTAAATCTCAAACACCTCATTTGGAACATAAAAAAAACTTATTAGCTAACAACGATTTTCTCGTTACGTTAGGCTTCTCCGAAGACTATTCCTTTCATGTGCAAGATGCAATCCAATCTCAGGATTGGAGTAAGGATCACGCTACGTTACACGTTTATGTTATTTTTTTTTTTTAACAATACTATTTAAAAAATAATCTACCTAGTTGTTTTGAATCCAAATATCACGATACCGTCAGAGTTCATCTTGATAAATCGAAAATGAGAAATTTTTTAAAATCATAATTCAATGCCTAAGACGTAAAAAAAATTTTAGTTTCTCTAATGGCACGGTATCGCAGTATAAAAATCAATTTAATTCGTTAAATCTATTATATTACAAACAAAATTTTGAAGTCAAAGCTGAGTATTACTTTTTTGCTACGGCATACGGAAAGGGCGATGGTGATAGTGTTGATAGAAATGTAACGAAGTGCGCATACCGTGTGAGCTTACAAAATAAGATGATCGCAATGACAAAAAATATATATTGTGACTTTTTCGAAAAGGTTAATTTCAATTTCAGTTCCTTGGATGAATGTGAAAAACATTGATAAAAATTAGAGTTACGTTTTTCTACTGCTAAAACTATTAAAGGAACTCAGCAATATCATTGCTTTAAACCATTCTCTATGAACTGTTTAAAATGTAAATTTTCTAACTATACTCATAGTATTGTATTAAAAGTTTGCAAATAATAAATAATACATGCGTATATTTATAAGTTCTATGTATTCTATAATCGTAAGAGAAGAAAAATACATAAGATAGTAGATAGAAGGTCACCAGTAAGGATTGAATACTGATGGCGCAAGCGTGGGTGACGCGCCTGTAGTGCCCACACGACAGTTTTCGAAAATGCATAACTTTGTTTTTTTTCAATATTACCAAATTTTTTTTGCAAATATCAGTAGCTTTATATTGAAGCTTTTCAATAAAAAAATTTAGTTTCATCTAATGCAGAAGTTGCTTAAATATCAAATTGTTTAATGTAAAATTAATTTTTTTGAATAAATTATATTTTTTATCACTCATTACAGTATTTTATTATTTTGCTAATGTTGTACTTAATGTTGTGCTCATGTTGTTTTGGGCGTTTAAGGGATTGAGACATTATCATACATAGCATTTTTAACGAACAGATGTTGATGAAAAGTGCACGTAGATGATAATGAACGCCTTAAGCGAACTAACTCAAATTATTTTAACATTTCTCTTCTTCATATTTATTTTAGTGCATTTATACAAAATAATAGTACCAAACAATATAAATTAGCTTACGCTAACATTTCTTATCTTCAGAGATATATTCCATGTATTTATTAGCTGTTCTTCACATAAGCTACTTATAGAGTCGTATGTGCCATGTTAAAAACGACATTTTTTTCATTATCATGAGCTCTTAGTAAAGTGTCTTCAGCTGAAATGTAAAATTAGGCACGGTACGTAAATCTTGAAAATTCTAACCACCCACTTTCCACTCAGCTTGATTTCTTTCGATAATTAAGTAGAATAATTTGTTATAGTGTTATGGGATACATATTTCATACTGCATTTATAGGGAAAGTTATCATATAATCGTTATAAATCATTTCTCAAATCTTTTTCAAAAATCCACGAATCAAACTTTTCGGGATAACCTATCCAGCCAACAAAATATTGTTTATTTTTCCCCTTTATTTTAATTCAAATTATTTTTGATGTTAAACATCTCACGGTTGGCAGTGAACAGCCGCGTGAGGGGAAATATGCAACGAAAAGTCTGGTCCGCTCCTCCGTTGCTGTTCACTCTATCACTGAGCACTTTTCTCTCTCTCTCTCTCTCTTTCTCTAAATATATACATGCGGTAGAACTTGTATATCTGTATATACGTATGTACGGTAACTACATAACTATTGACGTGTTTATATATGTATAAGCCTTTTTTATATTAAAGTGTACTATTGTGTACTAACCGTATATTACGCATATATAGCTGTATAGAAGTGTCTGTTTATGAATAGTGACTTATGCGGACAATCACGTGTATGTAAGGGTTATTATGAGGACAAAAGTGGAATTATGTGGACGTCCGCATAATTCTACCATGTTATTAATACATATGTTAGAAGCACGTAAAGTCCACATAAGTCACTATTTATAAACATGTGTGTGTGTGTGTGTGTGAGAGAGAGAGAGAGAGAAAGAGAGAGATAATACGAGTGAGCATATAATATATAAGTATATTTGTGTTAAAAAAAGTTTTCAAATTTTTCTGACTCCAAGAATCGAACCCCCAAACTTCGGATTAGTAGTCAGGGACCTTATCCATTATGCTACGCATCACGCAGACGTGGTTTTTGTTCTTATTATTTATGGATACCAATCGAGAAACTTCTGAATTGGATAATTGATCGATAATTAGGCGTTTTTTTATGTAATATGTAATTCAGCCCACTAATTGCTAATAAAATAGTTATTATTATTTTTAAGTGGTCGAACAACGTTAACTGTAAGAGTAAGTGAAATAGAAAGAGCCATTTATTGTCTCCTGTCACGCTCTCTCTCTCTCTCTCTCTCTCTCTATTGTACTCATACAGGTATACTAATAGACCCTTTTCATTGCTTTTGTCAATATTTTGCGCTTGTAGAAAACGATGAATTAATTTGAAAATTAGTATTATTTTTTCATAATTAAAAAAAAACTGCTTCTTGGTTAACCGGATTATTTAAAAACATAAAAATTTCACCATAATTCAAAGTTTTTCCGGGATCTTCCAATTCAGTTCACTTAATTTCCTAATTCATGCATGTTGACCCGTTTCCAGTAAAGAGCCAACGAAGCTCGCGCACGTGCACAATTATGCACAGGTATCCGAAAAGAGACAGAGAAAAGAAAGACAGAGTAAGTACTACACATAAACGTACTGTTGAACATATATGTATGTACCTATGTATCGGTAAGTAGTTTAGATAAGTACTCTCTGCCATGTATTATTGTTCTTTATTGTTCTCTTTGTTTGTGTTCATGAATAAAAAAAATTTTAATAATTTTCTTTTTTCTAACTTATAATATTCACTGATAAAAACACCAATTTGTAAACAAACTGTCTTTTCAATATAAAAATATGAAACTAAAATTATTTAGGGTAAAAAGAACACTGTTTTATAATAGACAATTAAAATATTACCGATATCAATCACGTATTCTTTGATGTTTCACATCTGTCGGGGGTCTCGAGACCCACACTTGGTTTTTTAAAATTTTATGCTCCTGATCTAGCACTTGCTCTTTAGCGGCTGGGCTAAGCTTCAGACGGTAAAAAAAATACATCAATACTTCCACCATTCAAACTATGTAAATAATATGTGCATAAATTTTGTCTTTTAGAAACACTGACAATTTTAAATACTTCTTTACTCCATGAGCTTACAACACCTTCCTAGAATATGTTTTTCTTACGATTGATGCGCACGTAGTCTCCAACTTTATACTTTGATTTAGCTTGTCGATTCTGATGATGTTTTTACTTTTGTGTTCGTGACTTAACTAAATTATTTCTTGCAACTTGCGCGTTATGTATGTATAGTTACTTTACTGGGTGCTAGCTTAATTGTGGAGTGGGGTGATTTATTGTACCTATAAATTAAATCTTGTGATACATTGATGTGGCTATATGTATCTTAATAAGTAAAATATCTGTACATACGTTCATTGAGCGTTGATATGATATGTTCCACTACAGTCGCTTTCACGTCAGGATTACTTACAATTCGAAATTCATTCCATAATGCTTTAACAACTGATGGAACTCGCTTCCTAAAAATTCTTTTCCCCGATCTGTTTAGACTGTTTTTGGAAACTGATAGTGTTTATTATCAAGAATTTTTTAAAAATCTGTGGTAACTTCACGGCAAGTTTTATCACGTAATGGTTGAGCCCATACAAATTTATATAAATTTACTCAAAACATCTATTATAACGAGAGTATACGAGGTGCCGTTGTTTTAGCTTTTAGTAGATGTCAATTGAATTAGATCAGCCTTTCATAAATCGTCTAAAGCGTTATCATCGTAAAAAAGACGCGAAAACTTACGTTGAATAGTTTTGTGTAACAAATAAACGTTTTATCCCTTCAATCACTTCTTTATTTCATCTGATGAAACGTTCTTATTGAATCTTATCAAGTTTCTAGCAACGGTAAAATCAGCCTAATGACTAGGTGTAAGGTATTATTTTTGTAATTCGTCCATTTTCTGAAAAATCCAAGCCAATATCCTAAATATATACTTGTCGAGTGTATCCTGCTTACAATAGATCATAAAATCCTCATGTCTCTTTATAGTTGCATCCTAATACGCTTTATGTACAAATTTAGGATATTCGGGAAAAATTTGTGTTAGCAAGTCTTGCATTTAGGCACGATCACAAAAATTTTTAAACAAAATAATGTACAAAGCGTTAAGACTTATGACGTAAATGAGCAGATTTGTGAAAAGATTTCGAGTTATAAACATTACACTTAATGATTCCCTTTTGTAAATGAATTTACAACAACGTTTTTTGACGATTCACGCATTAAATCATCAATGACAAGTAATTTCTTACGTTGGAGATCGTTTAAATAATCTTCGGATTCTGGTAGTCCTTCACAAAATTCAATTTTTTTACCATTTTTAAAAAATTTTCACCTTTCTAACCATCCTGTCACTCTGCATGGTAAAATAATATTTTATTGAATTGTACACTAGACATTTCATCAATAAAATTTAAGAATCTTTTGACGAAGACGGTCTTACCACACCCTGTAGAACTACAAATCATACTCGTCCTCGGATGCTGTCAGAGTGTATGCATCGCGTTGTTGAAACTAAACTACGTATGTTAGTATAGTCAACCTTATAAAAGTGTATTAATTTAAAAATTATAAGAACAGCTAAACCCTTCGGTTAGCAGTGATGGCGGTGGTGGTATTGGCGGTGCTAGCGGTATAACTGATTTACCGTGGGATGTCAAGCTAACCTAGAGAGTGTACGCGTATCACGTAGCTGTACTCTTCTACCTAAGGAGCATTATCCCCACCCCATCCTACTCTTTTTAGGTGGACTCAGGACTAAACGGAGGGATCTCTTATTTAACGCTTTCTCACTAGGTAGGTTTAAAACCTGAAAAGCGTATTATATACGTTTTCAACCTCTTCTTCGACTTGGAGATCTTACAATCACAAATTTAAAAGGCCGAATTGCTGTCTAAAATAAAATATGAAGTCTCTTCGAAACACGGAGACATCGTGATGGTGAAAAATTAGTGGGTTTTACAAAAAATGTACGGACCTCGCTCTTTTACATACCATCTTTATTCCATATTCAATTATTTAACAAGGATTCTGATTATAATTTTTTGGATTCAGAAATGCAAGAATTACCGTTAAAAGAAATTTGACATTATTTGTCATAAATCATTAACTTTATGAAGAAAAATAGACATTCCCCTTTTACAAAAGTTAAGACAAATGGATTTAAAAGAATGTATAATGACCGTGATTTTGTATACAAGATTGTTTTAATATTGTACAAAAGTATTGTTTTGACAGTCTCACGTGCATTTAGCAGTAAATATCAATAATAAATGGACTTATTGTATAGCAGAAGGTGGGAACAAATGTAAAATGATAGATATCAGAAAATCTTTTGATTTATCGCAATGTGTGATACAATGTTATCTAGTTATTCATGAATTAGAGCAACGTTTGTTGAGGTCATCACCACAAGCAGTTTTATGTGGATTATGGAATATTTTACCCATATCTTTATTAAAAATTAGTTGCTGCTCGACCAACCTTGCGTGTATGCTTTTTGTCTAGCAGCTAAAAGTAAAGATTTTATGGTTTTTTTTCACTAAAGAAGGGTTAACTTATCATAGTTTTTACATTTTTTTTACCAGTTATACAGTAAATGGAAAAACCATTTATTTAATTACCATGATTTTTGTGTTTGATACGGCAAGAGTTGATTCATCCGTGTTTCATCACCCTATTTTTGGCCTTGTGACTCACCTGTCAGTTTTTCTCATTGTGGTTCTGTTTCATCATGATTACCTCCTTTTTCTTTGAAGGAAAATTTATAAAATAATAGTGAAAATGATAAAAATAATATTCTTAAAATAATTTTGTTGAGAAAATAAAATTTTTTTTCGTTTATTTAAGTTTTACTATTTATTAATTCCATAAATTTCACATTAACATACACATTTACACACAAATTGATACACCTTTTCTAAACACTACTTGCCTATTTCGTATTCAAGGATTATAAATGAAAGCTTATTAATTTAAATGTATGTGTCCGTTTAGGTTAATAATTTTTTTTTAAAACCGTACCTTTTAGATTTTCTTTTCAACTTATACAGTAATTTACTAATCATGTATGCTTATAAGTTTTTCAAAATAAGGGTACCATCCACTTTCTAATTTATTCTTATGATATTTGTTTTTTACGTAAGACCATTTCCGAATCTGCTTTAGATTTTAATCATACAGCTTCACGTATATTACAAAAAATGATTACATTAAATAATATACTGCTCTTATATTTTAATTTTTGTAAAGATTTTAGCAACGTAAAAAACTTATTCATTTTCCTTCTATTTTTTAGTTTTTACAAATTATGAAGCATGCTGTGCCATGCTAGTCCTTCCAGAGATTTTTCAAATTCAGGGTTGTGTGGAGTGCAATTTGATCTAAATTGACAGGGACAAGTCAAAACTTCTTTATGTATTGCTTAGAAGGCAGCGTAAAAACCTAAGAAAAATAAAAAATGAGTACACATACATACTTAGATCCTTTTGTGTATAAAAATTTTTTTTAATTTTGTTTGTTTTCATTTTTTAGGAAGGGTAGTACTCATTCACGTGCTTTAAAACTATTGCTTGCTGTATACGTCTTTAGGCAGTTTATTAAGTAATTAGGAACTTTATGTATTGGACAATTTAAAAAAAACCTCCGTCAGAAAAGCTACAGGTACGTTAACAGTGGAAATACCATTGAGTACATGATGTACTGCGTCCTTCCATAAAATTTACTACATCTGAGACGTAGGGATAAAAAAATCTTAGGAATTTTTTGCAGGATTTCGTTACTTCTACCCGTTTATACGTTTCATTCATACGAATTTCCGTGTTACAGTTAACACAAATTCACCGTCTCACAGTGGCATGCATCCAAACAGTTAAAGTTAAATTTGCCTAATATTTATATATATATTTACCTATTCTAATAGATTTTCGTCACATAATTGCACTTATTAAGTTCCACTTACATGACTCAACTCATTTTCTATCCTCTACTCAGTAGGATTTTTTATATCCTGGGTAAGAAAGCATGAATTGACGTAGCACTTGCTATCATTGTAACTATCGGCTATTTTGAGCATAACCAAATATTTGTGTACGATGCCCTTCACGCCTAAAATCATTGACAAAATCTTTGAATTAATAAACTAAACAAAATTAATTTGTACGTAATTCATGTGTATATGTATAAGTTTTTTCACAGAAACGAAAATTAGTTAATTTTCTTATAGCCGAATGGATAAGGGCATTTTTCATTAACAAAAACACGTTCTTTTAAGACAAGTGCACACGTTTCATCTTCAATGCGTGTTACGACGTCCTGCATGTTAGTTTTTCTTACCATCGTATTTCGTGTAATTATATTTTTTTTAGTCTTCATAATCGTTATTATTTTAAAATTTTAATCAACTATAGAGACAATTAAATCAACATTAGTTTTTCACGCATTTAGATAATTGATACGAATACCTTTATCTTTACAAACGTCATGTGCTTCACCTATTAAGGTACGTACGCAGTAACCGTAAAACGTTGGTCCTCTGGATACAAAAGTTTTTATAATAAAACCTTCACCATACTCCTCCAGCTCGTTTGTTAGTTTGCCTTATAATGATCCTGTTAGTGGTTTATATTCTTTAGCATATTCAGTGTTACTCATAAATATTACCAAATCAGTGTCATAATATAACACTCTTTTGCCCGAGTTTTCTAAATATGTATTTTCCGCTGCTTCGTCCTTATACCTCCATGTAACGTACATTGTCTTATCGTTTGCAGGAAGATAATTTTCAACACGAATGTCTTGATCATACAACAACTTGAATAAGAATTTGTAATCATTTACTGTTGGAAATAAGAGCGACCGACAGTAGGCCCGGCTTTTGTGTACATTGTGTACACTTGTAGTCTCTGTCGGCTCAACGGTCTGTGCGTGTGCGCTTGGTCGACTTGGCGCGCTGCAGGTGTGTGTGTGCGTATTCACGCGGCAAGCTTTGTATACTGTAAGCGCCTGATTATACTCAGCTCTCATCGAAGATAGACTCTCTTAATTTACGTTGCCAAACTCTAGCATTCAAAGGTGCATACATCACCTTAAATGCTAGTGTAAATCTTCAGATTAACTCTCTCAATACAGTGGACAAAACTCAGTTGTGCAGTGCAGTGCACTTAGTGCTTTGTTTAAGTTGCTCACTGCATAATCTGCAGACCAGCTCAAATAGTTACTTTCATCGAACTACCAGTGATTATCAACAGCAAGACTCAGTGAAACTCTTGTGTATTTCTACAGACAGTAATTGTGCATTTCTACAGACAATCGTTTTTCGTTAATCAATATTTCAATCAGTTATATTATATCAGTGCTTTTATTTTCACATTTATTTCGTGTAACTTTCAAACTCTCTTGCGAGCTCAAGGCCAGTGCGTGTTAACATATTGTGTTATTCAACTTGACTCTTTTCTTTCTACATTCTTCGCTTTTATATATTTCAATAGTTCATTGCTTTAAGACTATAGACATTATTTCTTTTCTCCTGTATTATTTTTACCTTTACTATTTTTGTGAATATTAACTGTGATTTTTCTTGGCCTTTGAGTGATATTAAAAGTTGTTATTTTTATGCTGTTTAATTTTATTGTGTTTCATTGTGTCTTCCCAATCACCCTATCCGAGCCTAGTGTGTGCTATCGCACACGCTTCGAACATTTACTGTGATCGTTCTTAAAAGATTTCGGCGTTAACCAAATATTCCCCAAAAGTTATTTAAACATAACTTGGCTACAGATCGTAACCCTACATTCAAAAAACTATTATTTCTATCTAGTTTTACCTTTTCTGTGTTTTCATAATGAATAATATGATTAATTTTTTTTAGCTTCTGCTTTTACATTGCTAGGCCAACCGCTTGCTTCTTGTTTAATTTTTAATAAAGTATCTATATATTCTATAAACAGACCACCACTCTGCGAAATGGGGTCATACTAAGCAGTTTCGTACTGCCAAATTACATCTATTTAAATAAGATTGTACATTAATTTATGAGCTTTTTCTTAAAAGTAGTCTTCTGTGCACTTTTGTAGGAAGAACCAAATAAAAAAGAGTCGTCGGTGATAAGATCATGCATTTTACCAAATCCTTGACATGATCATTAAAATGCTCATAATTATTTCCTTCTAAAATAAAGCAATCATCCGTATTGTAAATTTTACGGTGCTGCAAAAAAATTTTTCTGTCTTGCACACGTAGGGTATAAAGAGCCCTAATCCAAATAATGTATCTTTTCATTTTCTTTAACGTCATAACTTGTAACAGTTTTTTTGTACCTCCTCCATAAAAAGTATCTCTAGAATTAAAAATATTATTTTGTGCTATCGGGTGATTTCTGACAAAATACATAAATTCCAAATTTTTTTTCTAAATATTTGTCAAAATCACATTCCCACATCTGAAATACAGAACGTTACAGAAACACTCTTAAGGACGTTCGGTAGAGATAGAAATCTGTGATGAATCTTTTTGAAATTTTAACCAGACGTTCTTATTGTTGTTATAATGAAGCTGTTACAATTTTAAAAGGTTCGTCTTTTTTGTTTCCAAGATATTGAATTTCAAAGTTCAGTCATTTTAACCCGGTCGCTTATGGGGAAACTTATAAAAACTCAGTTTAAAAAAAATTGGCGTGATGAATGTCTCCAATTTTTTTATATGTCACAGATAATGTTATTAACTATATGTACACAAAGTTTCGCGACGATCATCTGATTAGTTTATGAATAAAAAAATTAAATAATTGTTCGACAAAAACACAACGGCAACGTCGCAAGAAGCGGGAAATTCAAAATATTCCAGGACGTAAATCAGTAAATATTTAAATCTTATTGTGGATATTTATGTATTTCTGTATAAAACATAAGCTTATATATGTGTGTGAGTGTATGTACATAGGTTCCACCCGTACCCATAACATAACAATGTATTATAATAAAACATGTTTATTTTTCCTAATAAAATTTTTCATTTCTAATTTTTATACAATACAATTTTTTTACACAAGATGACAAAATCACATGCTTGTAGTAATCGCAGAGACTAGAGTCTGTCCTAATTATTTACCATATCACTTTCAATGAGACTTTTCAAGTCACATAAAAATTCAAGAATTTTATTTACATTAGCTCCGAATATAATTGTATGTACATATATCTGTCACAAGTCTTTTTAATTATTTACTCATTTTTATTACATTATTATAACGAATAAAAATCAAATACATTACAAATATACACATACGCTGCCGTAACCGACGCAGCAGACAGTGCAGATGCAGACACTATGGAGTGCACACCACCTGATGTGTGTATATATGTGTGTACACGAACACTCACACATTGGAGGCCCGTGCGGCGATGCCAAGTCTTCACTCATCGCTACTTTCCCCCTGCCCCGCAAGTGGTTCCCCTCCGCTATCTCTACCGAACGTCCTTAAAATGACCTTCAGTATAAAAGAATACGGTTATAGTTTAAAGTTCTGTATAGCTTTTGAAATATGTTAGTTTCTTCGTTCGCTCATCAGGACAACATCGTGGATACCCGTGAAAATAACAATCATAAAATTGAAAAACTATCCTTAGAATTTTTTTCTCCGACTACAGGTTTTGAAAAATCATCGAGTAAGGGTACTTTTATTTATTGAAAATTCAATGAATGACCTGCATGGATTATTTTGGTATTTTTTATTTTTTTTATTTGTATAGTAACCATTTAATCGATTCTTCTAAAAATTGACCTGAGCGTGTGTATCCATTTATAGGAATAATGCCCATTTTGTCGTTTTTCAAAAAACGTTTTCTTTGTACAACCGAGCAGGTGCTCGCTTTTACGAAGTGGACAACGTTTCTGGCTTGTAGAAAGATTTTTATAAAAGCTGTTCATGCCTGACGCAATATTTTAACATTCTGTAGCAATAATATACTAAATCCTTCAACATATTGAATTTTTTTTCCCCTAATAACTTCGTCATACCAAATTCTTTTGAACGTATTGTATCTATTGAAAAAAATTTAATTGATGGATACGGTTCTTTTTAGTTTTAATTCTCTTTAGTCTTCAAATGATGGTGATAATACCTTTTCTTTAAACTATTCGTCAAATTAAAAGTTTTCGGTAACTCTGCTCATTTTATTGGTAAATAATTAAAACTATTTATGAATCTGGTTCTTTTAATAGTCATTTGTTTGATATTTTACTCTTTGAAAATGACATCAGGAGTTTTGTTTTCAGAAAGATCGTATTTTAAAATAAATTAAGCGTCAAACGATACAAGTAAAAGAAAAAAACTTTTCACTTTTTTTTCGAACACTAAAGTCAACAGACATTTTTAAACGTTTCTCGCTTCAAAAAATTATATTTTTCACACCACAAATTCATAAATAAATGATTCTAAATCCATAGACTCGTCACATCGAATTTGAGCTACGAATGAAATCGGTACATGTATGCATGTTTTCACCGTATCGTTCAAAGTTTCGTCCTGACTTAACTGAAAATCATAAGTAATAAAACTATTCTTTTTCTTTTAATTTTTCTCTTTAACAACTTGAATCATACATAGTTCTTTTAAATCATGTATGCTTTTACACTGCCCACAGTATTTTTTTCCACACTCGTGTTTTCCTTTTGCTAAGTTCTAAAATTTTGCATTAAAGCTGCACATTTTTAAAGTATCGCATAGAGATCTTTTGGCTTCCCTGTGTGTTTTTCTTCGCGTATATGACCGTGGACGCTTATGGTTTTTAAAACATTTTATATTATAAAAAGTACGTCCACAGTCATCACATTTAATTTCTTTCATTTCGGAAGTATTATTATTATTACAATGAGGGTTTGCATTACATGGCATGCAAACAAAAGGATACGAATGATTTACTATCTGCCTGTATGTTTTATTACAGAGTAAATAGAAAAACATATTAGTTTTGATTGCAGAAAAGTTTAAAATTCAATTTCAATGTTTAATATTATTTTAATTGTAATTTTATGGCATATCCTTTGATCCGTCATAAATTGAAGCCGTGCCAGTCCTAAAATGTTTGTAGTCAAAAATGCGAATAGCTATATTTTTTCCTAAAGAATATTTTTGAAATTTTATAAGTTCTGGGTACCCAAAAGTGTCCACATCTTTTTTACCTACATCACTATCCTTTAATGATAATAAATCTTTTCATTTTTCTCTTTTTTTTCTAATATTTTCTTATTTTTTTCTATATTTGTTAGTTTTATTTTTATTTATGTAGACCTCGCCGCAAACAACAGCCTTCGCTAGACAAATCATCATTATTTTTCATACTTAATACCCCTTTCTTCTCTATATTTTTAATAATATCTATGGAGGCATTAATCTTCTAAAGCGTTTGTGCGTAAATTAACTCAAAAATTCCATTTTGTTAAACATCGAAAATTTTCTTACTCTGTTCGATCCTTTCAAACAGTTTCAGAAAATCTTCGGCCATAAGTGTATAAAGAGGCCTATAATATAAATTTACAGCACTGTCTGTCAATCCGTCGGATTTCAAAGACACTCCTATAAATCAATTAATGATGTTGGAAATAACGGCTTTTAATTATACCTACTAATTCTTCTATAACGAAAGCTATCAAATTATTCAATTTACCCAAAGCTACTAAATTTTCATTTGGGGGTAGCATCTTAAACGTAATCAGATGCTCTGTTAATATAAACTCTTTAATATACTTTTCTACATCTCTTATTATATTATTAAAATTTCTACCTTTTAGTTAATCACAGTCATACCCGAAATTAATTTTTTTTACTTACTTCACTTGTTTCTGATGTTGAATGTTTTTTTCTGCTGTTACTGTTATTGCTGGAGCTGTTAATATTGTTTTTATCGTCGTTTTTGTTCTACTTCTTTTTCTTGTTTCGAATCACATGGGTCCGAATAAGTAAGCTCTAACCAAATAAAATTGTTTTTTCTATTCTATGTTTATAATAAACCATACTTATAATGATTAAATAAATGAGAAAATTTATTAACCCTTGTTTGCTCTCAGATAACAAAATTTTTTGTATTCCTGATAAACCTACCATTAATTCATCGTTGTTCTCAACGTTTCTTTTCCAATGATCTGTGTAAAAGTCGAAGCGCTTAGCATAGATATCGATAAAGAAAATAAATTGTTTTGCTCAGCCATTGTATTGACTGAAATTGGTAACAATAAGATTATTTACAAAATATAGTTGTCAAAATTACTTTGATTTGAAGCCTTGAAAATTACTTGCTTATTTTTTTATACTAGTCAAATAACAGTTTTAAATAGATACTGTTTCGTAAGTTGTGCGGTAAACTTTCAGCTACCACAACCACAGCAATGTCGCTATTTTTTATACAAATTTAATACAACACCCTCGTCTCGTTGTTAGATACGAACCCACCGAATAACTTCCACAGCACATTTTTTAGTTCTTGCACTGATGCATTCGGTAGCACCTTGTTAATGTAAACCGCTGTATTTTCCAATTTAATCAATCCGTGAAGTGTGAATCCATACCCATACACTGCAATATCACAGAGTGGAATTTTTCAGTCATCGATATCACGATAAACACGCTAGTTCTTTTTAACGGCTAAAAAAATCTGTATTGGCTACAAGTGTCTAATAAAAACTGGCTTTTCTCTTTAGTCTTATGTTCCTCACCAACTCTGCATCTTCTCCTCTTTTACTCTACTCTTGAGAAAAACACAAAAAGAAGGGAGTATAAACATCACATAAATAATAAGTAAAGCCATCCCCTTGATTTTCATACAGTTTTTTTTAACGATTTTTTGAGATCTCGTAACATTTTACGCAAAATAAAGCGACAGGCACTTCTTTGTGGAAGTAATGATTCACTTCTTACAACTCCAAAGTGAAAACTGATATGTGATTACTAGTGATACAACTTAAGACTTGTTGTCGATTTAGGTATGCGGTGTAGCTCTTACATAATTTCGATATACAACGGTAATACCCTACAAATTTACGACTTTAAGTCCCAACAATTAACAGTTTTCCTGCAAGCATTCCTTTAAAGAAAAGTGTAGTATAATGAAAGAGGATAAAGAAAGAAAAAAAAGAGAAAGAAGGAAGACAGAGAGAGAGGTTCAGTGGTAAAGAAGTCACTAGTACAGCGAAATTCTTGCATCGTTGGAAAATGACAGCAGCAACAGTCGTTTCGAGACGTAAAAGAGAGGTACTTGCCCGAAAAGTTGCACTGGCCGGGAATCGAACCACGGTTTCCCACGTGCCAATCCATGACCTAGCCGACTAAGCCACCGCGCGCTCTCTTATATATAGATACTATCCAGATACTTAAGCGCTACTTTTCCACCTGTATTGATAAACAATAGAAAATACATGTATGAATTTCAATGATTCTTGTTCATGTAATAATAGGAACCGTAGAAGTATCCCCCTATTAGGCGCTCATTTTTATAAGTCACCTCACAGAGCCCAATCAATTCACAAAGAAACGTAAGTTTTCTATCCCTCCTTTAAATTTAATTAAAAGTATACAATTTTTATCCAAATTTTGACAATTAATTGCATATACAGTCATTATTGTGGGTATATCATTCCCAAGCCAGCTAATATCTTATTTAAAATTTCAGCTTACACGTGTCAAAAAGGAAACTATTTGAATATTTTTTCAAGTAT
>NW_019379501.1:227492-267714 GCF_000648655.2 Copidosoma floridanum | reverse complement strand
TAAATATATTTTTCATATAAATTTAATTTTAAAATATTATTTAAATTACATAAATGCGTTGGAAAAACATTTATCTTCCGTATATAAAACAATCGTATCACTTTCATTAAAGGTCTCTTTCTTCAGTAAGCAAATTAACGGTTTCTATATAAAACTAGAATTTTATCTGTCTTCCATATATTTCTATATAAAATGAATTGAAATAAATGTGACAATAAACAGTTTCAACTCAATTAACGTATTTGTTTATTTAGGGAGCTGATTGCAAAAGTGCCGTATTCGCTCCATGCAGCTATCTGAAACAGCCTCTATGGGTAAAAACGGCGGTACTTACTCATATCAATAACGTAGCCTCTTATGGATCATGACGCCTCATACATTTTTTCTAAGTATTAACAGGTTTCTTACAACTAAGTTGATTTTTTTTAGTGTTGTTAACAAGTTTCGAACCAACAGTAATTTTTTTACTACTTTATGATGAAAAAAAATGTTTGCATAAGAAATAAATGTGCTTTAGTGAGTAAGTATGAACAATTTTTCCCGTGGCGCTATTTCAAAATGTTGCACGAAGCGAATTAAGCAGGGCCATTGTGAGCAATTTTCATAAACTAGGATTTATCATATGTATAAAATTAAACATGCAGTTACTGCTTAATAGTATACCTTGTCTATCATTTACAAGCAAAAAAACTTGCAAAAAGTAGGTGATAAAGAAAATTGGTGTCCTACTGTTATGACCGGACTTGTTTAATGTATGGTCTTAACCGTTTTATTTCAATATTATTCGTGGGTCTCTTAGGATTCAGCTCGTAAGCTTTACTAGCTCTTTTTGGTCAAGTAAAAATAATAATTTAAATAATATGGATGATTTAATCAATGTTTAATTTTTAATTTTTTTATTAAAACAATTCAAAAAAGGTTTTCTCTTAGATACAGTCCATTCAGATCACTTCATGGAATTTGATATTAATTATATTACTGATAAAAAACTTACATCTATCACTGACTGTTTTTACTGCTGCTTCAAAGTTCCCTAATGCTTCGTGCAGTAATTCCCAGTAATTATTTGTACTGCACGAGTGAGTTTGTGGCTTATAAGGGGTTGCGGTTGCTGCCTTTTTTGCTATCGCCGGAACCACTTTCGGTGGGCCTCTTTTGTTGTACCTCGCTCCTTAGCGTAGTCTGATATTACTGATACTCTTGAACTGCACCCAAATTGCCTCAGGCAACACGTTATGCCTTACGTGTATAAGGTACTCCCAAGTCACGGGAGTCAAAAGTAGACTAAAATTTTAGAGGACAGGTGACAGACGTAAAAAGAGCGATTTTTCCTTTCGATGGTAAGTTTTTATAGCGTCAGAGCGAGTAAAAGAGGCCTTTGGTTGAATTAGGTTAACCAATGAGCGATATTCTTGCAGATTGCGTTGACAGCAAGCAAAACAGTAGCTTGCACGATGATGTTACATGTTATGATTTCATATATTAGGAAAAACAATACAACAGTACCAATCGTATTTTTCCGACAAGTGCGGTTGAGTTTTTTGGCTCAGTGATGATAAAAGCTCGCATCAGCCATATAAAAACGCCAAATACAAGTTCAATTGTGACAGTAAGTTTACAAATTTCAAAATTATTCCTTCTGGGGATTTTACAATCAATTTTGAATACAATTAAATAGTGTGTTAATTACATATTTTTAAATCGGTGTTATTAGAAGTGGACAATCAATGCGCAAGTAAATTATTCATTCATACATACAATACGATTTATTCATTCATACATGTAGGGTGGCTGTACCATATGTTAGCATATTATTGAACGTTCATCTTAAAGCTATTACACACACGCATATAAATGACGTATGAGCTCCTCTTGTCATATGAGCTTGCTTTATATTCACAATACATCTTAGCTGAATTTGACGGACGGATCGTTTTTAGTTACAATATAATTCGTATCAACCTGGGGAAGTAACACTACCTTTTCATTTCTGAAATAAGATTAACCTACAGGAATGGTGAACATTTCGCCCAAGTGAGATTTTGCCCACCATTCAGAAATGAGCCTGTGCTATGACAATATTCAAACATTGTTGATATTTAAGGTAATTCTTGAAATAATTCTCGAGTAAATTCTTTAAAAAATTCGCGGAAAAATTTTTTAGTATAATTCTTGAGAATACTCTCAAGATAATTATTGGGAATAATCTCAAGATAATTATTGGGAATAATCTCAAGATAATTCTTGGGAATAATCTTGAGATAATTCTTGAGAAAATTTTGAAGTAAATTCTTGTGATATCTTTACAGAGTTATTTAAAGAAAATTCTTGAACAATTCCTGATAAAATTTGTCAAAACATTTTTAATGTTTCTTTATCCTTGGAAGACATGTCAATGTTGTTTGCTGAGTAAGTACCTGCGATTGAAAGCATGTATTGATGAGTAATGTAGTAGTTGCTGCATTTCTGAGGTATATCAGTATACTGTGCCTCAATACAGTACGTAAAATAATTCACTTTTGAAAAAGTTGACATGTGGCTTTAAAAATTAATGTCTTTTTTTTGAAACAAAAATTAAACCTTATGTCAAATACACAAGCTTTATTGGAAATCTTATGGCCTAATAAAATACTTTAGCTCGATTCTTATGATTTTTTTTTCAATACATTGATTTACGTTACGTAGTATAATTAATCTTTTGGTCATCTGGTATGTGGCAAAATCCACAGGAAAAGACATTTTTGGTATTTAAAACTGAAAGAAATTTTTAAGACACATTTTAAAAAATGATTTCTGTTCATTCGACTTATTTTATAGAATAAGAGAAATACTTGAAGCAATTGATTGGGTCGATGGGGCAAACTTTTTTTTATGCTTTTTTGAATTGAAACATCGTATACAAAAATAATTTTTAATTTTTTTATATTTACTTAAAGGTGGTACAGAGATAATGTCTAGTGCAAAATAATGTCGTTAAAATAACTACAATACTATTTTTGAAACGTCCAAAAAACAAAGAGTCAAAAGTTATGATCTTTCGAAGGCTTAAGAATGCAGCTAATATTTCACTATTTTTTTTTGTTTTTGAGGTTTTTACGCTAAAATTACTGATTTCGTCTAAATTTTGCAAAAAAAAAAAAAAATCAAATATTTGAGCTGATGGCAATTATTATTATTTTTTTGTTTAACGACTCTACTACTTTTCTAAAAAAAGTTATGACGAGAAAAATACAAATACTTATGATGTAATGTTTTTAATTCTTAACGGTCACATCACATTTTCTATTGTGTCTGTATGCCATTTTGAATCTAGATTGTGATAAAAATAGTTTGAAAAAAGTTCAAGAGTAAAAATAAATTCGTGTTGAAAATGTGCTTAGAAAATATTTTTCTATTCAGTTTTTAGTACCAAAAATGTCTTTCTATTAGTAGATTGCATCACATATTAATAATATGGTACTTTTTGCGTAGTATTACTTGTTTTGTACTTGGTTTTATCCGAAAATATTATTTCTCGATAGTTTTACTGTTTATTAACAGTATCAGCATATATCGTTTGCTTCCTCTTTTTGGTTATTTCCATATATAGGATATTACTATGACGATAGTGAGTGTGTTTACATACGTACCTTATCAGTCAGTTAAAATTTTTTCCAATAACTTTGTCATCGTCGTTATTGATTAAAAATGACGACAAGTAAAGTGAATTACATTGTAGCTGAGAAATTAATATTTGTTGGTGTAATAAAAAACAACAAAATTGTGTTGAATTGAAGTAAGAATCCGGCAACGATGAAAGAAAAAGAGGAAACTTGGTTTAACATAACCGCTGCATGTAATACCATCGTAAATAATGAGATGCGTAAGGTAACATTTTTCTTCAACTCAAATTTTACTTAGCTCAGGTAGCGTCCTCATTAGGAAATCCATACTCTTATTTTATGAGCAGTTGGCCAATGTGATCACAGAGGTCCAAGAAATCTTGTGAAATTAGAGTTTTATATCCCCGTAACCCTGTACTCTCCTGTGAGGCAAGTGCGAGAGAGAAAGGTTACGGGAGCTCCCTCTGATTATCCTGCATAACATGAGGCTTTAATTCCGGTAGTAGTATCTGTTGTTGAACTTATATGATAGCATAAGAGTTTAAGGTTATGTATAGGAATAGCACACGCTCTATTCTTTTACCTCGATGCGTAGGTCAGTTGGACACTGTTTGGTAGCCACTCTTTGGCTCTGTGATCTTTTTGGGACAGCTCTGCTAACTTGTTACAAAATCATATAAAGTTTTATCTAATTTCGAATACAAAAATCTGTAGCTTACCTCATAGGTTACATTCGTTTTCTAATAAATACGATTTTATGTTACAACGCAGAGGAAAGTAAAACAACTTCAGAAGTTTTTTTCGAACAATAAATCGTGGATTCAAAGAATTTTTAGTGATACTGACAGCAAGTGTGATTTTGCGAGCACAAGTTCTTCAAACTTAAGTAAATCCACCATTTAGTTCTAAATGAGTACTCAACTTGTATTCTTATTGATTTTCTTCTCAAGAAATATTTAGATTTATTTTAATCAACAATTTTATGTTTTTTTATTCGTTTATACATTTATTACATTTTTTAGAATTGCAGAATTTATTGCATTTTGGTGATGGACCAGTAACATCAGACTTAATCACCAATGGCATCAAATCGTTAACGAAAAAATCTCCTTCTTATGTATCACAACTTATACTGTTGGAAGCAAAAGAGGTAATATTGTAGGAGTGTGCATGACGTGACAAATTTGAGCTCTGCTTAAGCAAAATGATTTTGTGCTTCGCCAAAGAGAAAGAATTGTGGATAATGATAATGGAAAGACCAAGGTTACAGTCTTATTTTATGTTATCGAGGTATTTGATCATAAAATATAAGTTTTTAAATAGTGTCTGTTGTTCGAGTTGAGACTCGAAAAAAACATTTTAGTTCTGGTTACTGCCGCATGGGGTTTTTTAAACTTTTCTATCTATGTAAAAGTCTCATAATTGATTGATTTAATGATAAATAATAATGTTGTGGCTCTTACCTAGAAAGCAAAAGTTTTACGCTCTAGTACACACTTCAAACCCTCCAAATCACTTCCCTCCTTAGAGACAATACTTTCATTTTCTCGGGCGCAAGGTTTTTTTTACATCCATGGTAGTAAAAGTAATATTCATGACTTGATTACGAACGTAAAATAATCGGAGCGACAGTCATACTTTCCACCTACTGTAGGACATCTACTTTTTATTTCCTAATTTTATCGGGCTTGTCATTTTAAATAAATAACTGCAATGTAAATTGTTTCATGGCTTAACAAATTTTTCGGACAAGCAAATATAAAAATATGCAGCAGAATTTTCAGCATTAAGTGTATAAGGAAAAATCTACAAATGCAAGAGAACAATACTTTTTTTACGGCCTTTACAAAGTTGCTTTTATGATATAAGAATCTATGTATGTATTTTTCTTGCAAGTATATTTTATAATTTTTTTTTTTTTTTTCAGCAAAGTGTAATTTAGATGATTATTTTAATGATGGAAAAAGTACAGATAGCGAAAACAGTGAATGTAGTATAGATGGTGAGAACAGTAAAAGTATTACAGATGGCGAGGAAAATGGGATTCATGAAAACGATAAAAGTAGTAAAAATGGAGAGGCAAAAGCTTACAGCGATGGTGATAATAAAAATAGTAATGGGAAGGAAAGAAGGGATAACGCTGGCTATCAAATTACTGAAAATGGGAAGGAAGAGAAAGATGCCAGTTTTGATGTCAGTGCCAGTGCCATTATTGATAAATCTATAAACGAGGAGAAAAAGACAATTATCATTGTCTGCAGTCAAAAAGGTATTTAAAAACGTAGAAAGATTTTTTTACCCTTATTTTATCTCTAAGTAGGGTTTTTAAATATATTTTTGAGAATACTTAAAGTAGTACATTTTTATTTTTAAATGCAAATTACCTAATTCATGAATTAATTTCAGTGTTTTGGACGTCAAGCAGACAAAATAAATCGAAAAAACAGTGGTCTGAATATCAACGTCAGTTTGAAAAAAAGACAACTGCAATCCTTAGGTATAAATTGAAAATTGCAAGAAATAAGACGCAGTATTTTTAAATGAAGATAAATTTACTTTACAAGCAGCACAAACAAACTTTTGATGAACATTATAAAAAATAGATAGTATGTAACAGTAGAATATTTTCTTTTTTTTTTTAAATGAATTAAATGCACATTTTTGAAAGTTCTCATGAAGTAATACTTGTCATTTCTATTGTTATATTGACAAAAGCAATAATCTTTAACTAAATAAAAGATTTAAAACAACTTGACTTTATTTTATAAAAATTCAGTACCGTTATTCATTTATCCATCAAAATACTTTTTTACCACACTTCAAATATTCGGTTTCAATATTTTTTTTTCTTGTGCATTCAAAACAGATACATATTGTTTCAAAAAAGCCGCTATTCACTTGTCTCGTGTTGTTTTGATCTGACTAAACTTTTTGTTAATCTTAAAGTTATGACGTTCAAGTTTTCATTAATGAACAAATAAAAGTGATTAAGAAAGTGAATATGGATGGTATAATCTGCAGTAAAGATGATCGTCCGATTTTTACGGCATCTATAAATTGTAGGCTTATCGCGGTAAGAATTAAAACGTTGTTATATTTATTATCCCAACAAAAAATCGGTTCAAGTAATATTCAGTAAAGCAAATTAGATTTATCAGAAACGGTTCACGATTTATTTATACAACGTATAGTATACGATTTTATTTGCATATGCTACCGTAGGTATTGAACTGTTTTGAGCTTTATATTGTCTAGCATGTATAGGATAAAATGTTAATTTTTTTATTAAAGTAAGAAATGGTTTCAGCTTACTATGAATTAGTTAACAATAAAATAAGTCATCGTTGGCGAATTATTTTATGCAGGTTTTCGATTTCGGCTTAATTAAAAGGGAAGCTTGTGCGCCAATAATTGTTAAAGGTGTCAAAAAAAAGGGGTGCTACTAAGTGTCATTATCAAATTTAAAATATATCAAAGCGCTTTTGAGGGGTGTCGCGATTGCTTGTCTCTCTCTCATCAGTGCACTTTTAGATTTTTTTAAATGGACTGATGGGAGCCAGTAACATGGACTTCTTTCTGTATAAATCGTTGAAATCCTCATCTGGAAATATGAATAAAATTAAAAAAAATTTTTTTTTGGTTGCAAGAAGTTAAGATTAACCAAAGTATCGAGAAAATTTTAAAATAAGTTTTTTCTGTGCTATGTTATTACTAATTGGTACTTTACCTAAATGGGAGATTAATTACTTACTATTATTTCTAATTACAGCAGCAGCAACAACACAAGTACATGCGACCTGGGCAACATCTTTTTTGCCACTAACTTCTAATTCAATACAATTGCAACAATTCCTTCAAGCCTCTCGTGTTCTTTTAGTACGACATTTATAATGACAGTTCTTGAAACACTGTTCACCTATAAATGATAATCATGAAAATACCTTTTTGTTTTTGATAGCAACATACAACTCAAGTATAACGATTACAGATACCTATTTTACCGATAGCTTCAAAGCAGATGAGTTTTCAACCATTGACTCAAGCTTCCTACCTTCAGCGATTTGATTGTCACGTACCTTATCAATTTCCTATTACTTATACAGTTAGTGAACAAGTACATCTTATAAAATACACTTATGGAAAAATAAAATTCTTTCTTCTTGACAAACACCTTTAATACTTATCGCCATTCATAGTTTTTCGTGATACTTAACAGTAAATCTTTAATTTGGTAAATAATTAAAACAAATTTATAAAAATACAAATACTCATTTCTTAAATACATTTATGTAAAGCGTTTAGTCGTAAATCTTCCGTCTAGAAAAAATTAGGTTGTTAATTATTTATTTTTTTAAATCAGCTAAACCAAAAACAGTATCTTGCAGTTAATCATTCTAGATTGATTTCAAAGGATACTCAAGGTTTTAAAACACATCGTTTTGGAACCATTGACAACATTAACAAACCAAAATTCACATCCGTAAGATTTTTTTACATTTATGAATTCCTATACGTATATGTCATACTAACTGTATTTTTTTGTATTTATTTAGCTTCACCAATCGCAGAAGTATGTTAAAAAGAAAATATTAAAATTCGTGGTTATTTTTATGAGGGATACGATTACTGATCGAAAAACAATCAAAAAACAAGGTCATCTATATTTGATAAGATAATATTAGTTATACTGTGACAAAAAAAAGTTACTCTTGCTTTCATTACTTCACTACGCTAATTTTTTTGCAGTCTTTTATTATTTTTCAGTTACAAACTATCTATTTACTGTTGGATCATTTGGCTGTCATATTAAAATTTTTTTTTTAATTTGACATCTACTTGTAATTATTGTGTATAGATATGGCTGCTGTAAGGCTGGTTATCGAGCTAAACTGTACATAAATGAAAATCATAATCCAGAAAGTATCAAACTAAAAGACACACATACATGCTTCCAAAGCTCGCATCAATCATTAGATACAAAAATTATGTGACAAGTGTTCAAGGCAAAAGCGGCAATGTGCTCAGACACATCGACTCGTGTTGTATTCGACAAAATGGACAGGCAGTATTTTTTTCATAAGTTTGATATTTTTAAGCTTTTAATTATTACATAAAAATTAAAAATTAAAACATTTTAAAAAAACTAATTCAATACTGTTTATAGCGCATTAATTTTTTTTTAAGTTGTTTATTAATTTGCAGCTCATAAGGGGCTATGCAATATTGTGATCAAGCACCGCCGTTTTTTTTCATGCTGATGACGCTGTTTTGCGATTCTTGCACATAGCGAATCTACAAATGCTGTATCAAGACTGTTTTGTACATCTTGACCCATATAATTGATTCGACCAGCAAATTACCCATTTCTTTCACTCTGTTGAGAAATAATTTTCTAAATCTGTCAAAAAATAATGTTGATATAAATGAAAACTATTCAAGGAACGTAGCGTTTTGTCGTCGTAAAAGTTGACCTAAAAAAGTCAGCAAAGTCCAAAAAACGTTTGTTTTTTTTCACTTAAAAGATCTCCAATCAAAAAAATTTAATTGAAAAAGACACTTTTAATTTAAGTTGCAAATCATTAATCTTAATATACCTGACATAAGTGCTCTAGTTAAAAAAGCAAGTTTGATGCATGAATTTCTCAAGGTTTTGTCTGGTTAAGGATATAAAAAAGGTACCCTGAGATTCAGCTTAATCTAAACTATTCAATGAAATATGTCTAATATGGCGACACTAGGACGTTGAAATCTCCTTCATAAGTGTTATTAACAAAATCCGTAAAAAAATCGTGTAAAACCACAAAAAAGCATTTCTTTCGGTGCCCAATTTTGGCATTAAAAATATAAAATTCTACTTGTCAAGAAAATCCCAAATAAAAGAAGTCTGGATGAAGTTATGGAGCTTTGAAAATCGTTCTATGATAATTTCTTGACCAAGAGGAAAGTTCTTACAAAAACGGCTTTTTTTCGAAAAAACGCAGTTTCTCAAAAAATTTTAAATATTTTTTTCTGAAAAAGTATTTGAAAGATATGTGAACCTACAACTTAGAATTTTTCTAAATACCATCTTAAAATTAATTTAAAAAAAAGTTTTAAACAATTAATAGAAGATTATTTTCGNTAATATGAATTTAATTTACTGGACGCTAATTAATAGATTTTTAAAAAATATACAACTTCTTCATTTAACTCTTTCGCATTGAAAATCAACTTTTTTTTTATCGCAAAAAAAACGTTTTCTGGACTTTTCCTTTTTTTTTTAGGTTAACTTCTCCATTGATTCGCTGTAAAAACAAAACACTACGCTTCTTTGATTGTGGTTATCTTCTATACGAGCATATTTCTTGTTTTAGGACAACAATTATTTATCATTTTTATTGATTATCTATTGTATTTTTATGATGAGACAAGCAAATAGCTACCGTTTTTCAAAAATATACATGGTTTGAAAATGCCGATATTAAAAATATTTGGTCAGACAAAGCAAAAACATAAAGATACTTTTTACGATTCGAAGGTAGTTCGTTGTGCGTGGATTTTAATGACTCCACGCACAATCAAAGCTTATAGTCACGCATGGAAGCATGTAAATAAAAGATATCCCTTTCTTGATCCCTTAAGAGTAATAAGCGATTATGAAATGGCTCTTATGAAGTCGTTGCGGTTTGGTTTTCCTCGGAGTACGGTACGTGGCTGGTACTTTCACTTTGCCCCAGTAACGCTGATTTAATTATTAGTTTAATAGTTGAAATTATTTCTTAAAACTAATCACGACGATTTTCAAAGTTTCAATCTCAAATAATTTGACTTTTAGTTGACAACAAAAATAATTTAATTTCATGATAATTCGCACCATCACTTCTGATTTTCAAATAGTGTGGATACTCTTTTTTGTCCAGTAAATCACAAGTCTGGGGAATTCTGGACCATTATGTCAAATGCATTTCGTGTTAAAAAATTTTTGAAATGTGTAGATAGTAGTCGATTTAAATTAAATTTTTATAAAATCGATGCAATACTAAAAAGCGATTATTTCGAAGTCTAAAATATTTTCCAAGCAAAAGCAGAAAAACATTACATAGATTATAGGAAAATCATTCCATTGTTACGTGGGTTTCTCGGTTTGTGAATAAATAAATAGCTTGTGATTAAGTTACTTTATTAGAACTTTTTATCTGTAAGGGAAGTAGCGTGTGTTTTTCAGTCTCTCGTGTCTACGTTCTTGACCTGGAAAGATATAGTTACTTACAGTTTTTCAAAGAAAACAAGGAAAATGTAATACGCCAAAAACATTGTGCAACAAATTCAGTTTTTGTAAATATTTTTCTTTGACCTCTGAACTACGGTATATTTTGCTCCTTAACACTTATCAGCTTGATTTATCTTGTTATCGATGTGATATTTTTTCAGTTTTAATTAAAAAAAGTATTTGAAGTCTCCCGAACCTAACTCGGGTATGCTATTGAATTACTTTTTTCCAATAAACAAAATTTTTTTAGTCATTTCAATATAAAAAAATCAAGTCAATTTATAACGTAAGTTTGATACCGAATCAAAACTACTATATTTTTTATGGCTATTGATTTAATGACTATTATTTTTTTGTTACTCTACCCTTCCAAAGCATTCACCAAGTATCTTTATTATAGGTCGAGTTTTCGCTCTTAGCTCTACTCTGCTCTCTGTTCTTTGTCACCATCCTCACCACTAATACACTCATGACTGTACATATGCACATCACACAATCACATCCCTCTACTACAGCCCAGTGCAATTAGAAAAAACATATTTGTAATTGCGCACAGATTTTAACATGGTTAAAGTTGTTGGTTATTATCTAAAAATTGTCCTAAGATGTATCCCATTTTTGACATCTCTCGAAAAAAGAGTTTGTGGTGGTTTTCTACTACCGTGTTATAATTAGGGCTATCAAACTTTTTTATCGTATAGGTCGCAGAAATCTCAACAATTTAATCGGCCTTATAAAGCATTTTGATTTTTTTATTAAAAGCTTTAGCTTTTTTATGCTTTAAGTCAAGCCACATGCAACAAAACTAGAAGTAGGGGTAAATGTAAGTATTACTGATCGTTATGCAATTACTGCCACTTTAAGTAAAATGACGGATAGTAGTTGTTAATAATTACATATTATGTCTAAAAAAATATTATAGTGAACTACATGTGTTGCAGATAAAATTATCGTAGTTACATATAAAAATTTCATCTTAAATTGATTATAATAATTGTTTAATGTATGCAAGCTTGCTGACATTTAAAAGGTGTAGTCCATCGTATAAAATCAATGGGTTTCAAGTAACTTTTAATAAATACATCATCCGTAAATCAAGTTCAAAATTTGTAGGCATATAAAGTTACAATTGTTCTTTCATAGTAATTCAACAAAATATTTATTGATCAAGTGGATTTGATTTTATTTATATAACGGTATTACATACAGTCTCAGTGCCTGTGATTATACTACCATCATCAGCTTTCTTTAGCCTCGACCGTGAAACATAACCTATTATTATTTTACGCAAGCGTGACAAAATTGTTTTAAAGTTTATTTTTGTTGCGTTATTTTTTCATACGTATGCATAGTATTTTTTTTAATTGAAATTTTTTTACACGTAGGTACGTATTACTGCAGAAAAACAAAAAAAAAACTTATTCAGATCATGTTAATATTGTGAAAAAGCAACTGGTGCTTGTATTATAATAAAACATTTTTTTAAATAATCCCAAAACATTATGCCCACTTTTACATTCAAAATCCAAAAATAAAAAAATAAATTCATGACCCTACTGAAAATACAGACATGCAAACAGTTCCAATTTTGAGTTCAACTGAATCGCAATTCAATTTCCCAAGTAAAACTTTGTAAAATATTACACCTAAACAACTAAAGACATTCTTCAGATTCAATTTCTGGATATTTACATGGCCTGATAACAATATCTTTTACTCGAGTAGTAAAAGACAATAAAAAAGCTTTTATCTGTTATATCTGGTCCTTAGTGGCAACAAGCGGTTGAAAAAAAACAGACCTAGAGAAGCATCAAGGAGGAGATTGTTTTGTTAAAAAAAAAAAAAAATTTAAGTTGAAAATCAGGAAAACAAGAAAAAAGAAAGAAAANTATGTTAAAAAATTGGCTTTTATTGCTTTATTACAAAAAACCAAGTGCAAAAACACATCTCAGGAAATTTTGACTGTTCCTACACATAAATATATTTAAGTTTTGTAACTTTTATAAATAAAACTCCACGTCAAGGGAACCACCGTTATAACTATCACGGGAATGTGGCTATAAAATATTTATAGTCTGCTCTATTAATTTAAAATAGTGAATAACCCCTATTTTAAAGTGAATATTCACTATATCAAATAGTGAAACCATATTTACTATTTCAATAAATAAATAAATCTTACTAAGTGTTTTTTCTAATGTTACAATTTTTTAGATAATAGCATACAAGTCTGAAAAACGTATGAACGACTCAAATGTCAATAGCTTATTAAAAAACAATAATTATACTTTCAGAGTTTATAATGAAATATTATTGATTTTTTCTTACGTTACACTCTTTAATTCATGAACATCCAGTTTCACACTTTTAAAAATCTAGATGGAAGTAATTAAAGTAGTGGCAGTAATTGGGTGTCAGTAACTAAAGCTATGACAGTAATTGGGTGTCAGTAATACAAACACAGTGGCAGTAATAGAGCAGTCTGTCTATTTTTGGCCCCATGTTAAATTTTCACTTTAGAGATACAGTGAACAAAAATACGTAAGAAATCGGAAATTTCCCGCAGAATTCGAAAAATTAAAATACTAACAACTGGCGCACTAAAAACCAACAGTAAATGGGATCCAAAGTATGCTTAATACGGGTTTTTCCACCTAACATTCTCAAGGCTCGTCAAATAAAAAAAAGTTTCAAACAAAAATTGTAGAACTATTGATTATGGATCGATCTGTACAAATCCGATGTTAATAAATTTAAAAACAAATTTTGAATTTGAAAAAAAACGAAAAAAAAGAGTTTTTTTGTAAAAAGCCCATATCTTTACAAAAAACAATTTTTTTTCACAAAATTTCTGAAAAGTGTAGCTCGTACTTGACTTAAAAACCACGTTTTTGAAAAAATAAAAAAATTTTCAAACTTTTTGAAAAATTTGAGTTTTTAGAAAAAATCACGTTTTTTTAAAAGCTCTATATCACGTAGAAGCTGGCATTCTTTTACTCCTTTTTGAGCTTATAATTTTCTTGAAATGTTGCAGTAATGTTGTCAATTATTGTGCGCTTTTTAATTAATCGGTAATTGATATTTGGTTCTATAATGGATTGCAGTGGGCTTAAAGAAGCATTTTCGACAATTTATCGATCATATTCTCATTCAAGCAGCGCTAGCAAATATAATTTTTTCGAACATTAATGTTGAAGCCAGTGATACCCTTGACATTCATACGATTTGTAAAGCATTAAGTACAGAAATCAGCGAAGATTAAGTTGTAGAAAACGAGGCATTCATTCGATTGACAGAGAAATTTAATCAACGCTTGAATCGTTGAAAGTGCTTGGGGCAACTGCGCAACTATAGGTGCAGTACTTTTATTTAGTAACCATCGTTAAGCGTTTTATCGAGGCTAAAAGATGCGGTAACTGGGATCTACACTTACAAACTGTTCGTTAAATGATTCCGTATTTTCACGCCTCGAGACACTACCTGTATGCGTAGTTGAGCCACCTATATCTCCAAGATGCTCTAAAACTAAAAGATAAGTTCAATGAAAGTGGCTATCTTAAATTGAAAAAAGGTGGCTGTTTTACAATTCGCCGAAGTGACAGATTTTGGGCCAGTATTTGGTCGGATATGCCAATAGAGCAATTTTTAATGAAATCTATGTCATGTGCTGGTGGTATTACGAACGGACGTGGTACGTCTGATAGTGTGTTGTCGAAATGGATTCTTTCTTACATCATTTTATCGGAAGTGTACAATAAAGTGTAGGATTCCTGCAACGTTAACTATGTAGTATCAGAGCAGCATACAGAAAGCAGTAATGCCAGAATGAAGCACGATTTATTAAATCTGATTAAACTTTCGTCATTGTTTTCCACTTAAGACCCCTGACCCTTCTATTTGTTCGATGAATGTGGGATGCGACAAACTCAGAAATCTATATTTTGCGAAAGCTTTAAGCCCGTAAAAATTCCAGCCGAAAGTACAGATGACAAACACGTTTTAGATGGAGGCTATTTTTTTTACAAAGTTGTGTGGTCATCAGGAAACAGTACTGGATACAATAAATTTGTATATCAGCTATGCGCAATATCATTTCGCTAAAAACACTATTTTTGTTTTTGATGGCTACCCGTACGAGGTTGGTACTATATCTGTAGAACGAATGCGTTGACAGTTAAAAAAACTCGCAGTGAAGTTCAGTTTGATTTGAATACCACCATAGTATATCCGAAAGTTAAATTTCTCTCGAATGAGAACAATGACAAAAAATTCATTTTTTTTTAAGGGCCGAATCACAGAAAAACAAGTTCTCAACAAAAACTGCTACGGAAGATGCTGATAGTCTAATAATAACCACAGCTATAGATTTCCAAAGAAATGACAATGTTGTAAAAATATATGGTGGAGACACAGACCTATTAGTCTTATTAACACAGCTTGCACCAAATAATGATAAGATATACTTCTGTAAGCCGAAGGGTAAAGAGGCGCAAACAGTGTACAACAGCAGTAGCTTCAAATATCCAAGCTTAAAAAAGTATATTTCTTTGCTGTACATAATCACTGGCTGTGACATATCTTCTTGCTTACTTGCTTATTTAAGCAAGGAAAAGATAAAATTTTCAAAATATTTGACAATAAAAAAGTACAGTTGCCAAACTTCGATTCTTTCTGTAATGAATATTCACGACATCAAGTTATTGCGAGCGTTGAATGCGAGATTTTAGCGTGCTTATACTCGAATAAAAAAACAAATGTACCGTAAATGATGTACGTTACCAAAAATTTAAGAAATCGGCATTAAGATCGTCCTTCCATTTTCCCACCCTACCACCGACAGAGGGAGCAGCGGTACAACATGCATACCGCTCGTATTTTCAGTTGCAAACATGACTCGTAAATTTGCTCGAGCCAAAGCAATGGGGTTAGACTTTTGATGGTACTAACTTACTGCCAAAAAAAGTGCGGATCAGCTGATACCTGACGATATTTTAAAAACTATGGCCTGCAGATGCAGAAGCGAGTGTAAGTCAAAGATCTGCAGCTGCAAGAAACACAATCTGAAGTGCTCAAGCATGTGCTTGACGAGCGATCAGGAAAATTGTTCAATTATTGAAATAATTAAAATGACGGCAGATGCTTTTGATGACGACTTGGACGAAGAAATAATGAACGAGTCTTGTGCGAAGATAAATGAATCACAGACCAATGTAGATGATAATGATGACGATGACGATGACGATGACGATGACAAAAATATACACTTTACAAAAATTTCGTGAAAAAAAAAATTTTTTTTTGCAAAGATATGGGCTTTTTACAAAAACTCTTTTTTTTTTGTTTAAAAACTCCGGGCCCAAAGTACTTGTCTGCCCTAAGGCCCAAAGTTATTTACTGGGCGCAAAGTGTACCCACGGGCGCAAAATTGCACTTTGCGCCCTCAGTAAGGAAAACATACGCAACTCGGGCACCAACCTACAACCAGCGTGCCTTTCGGGCGCTCATGTTTGTACTTTTTGCCCTAGTGACGTAATGTACCATTTTTTGCCGAGGATACAAACAGTAATAAAAAATAGAAAGAAGCAAAAATATTTTTCCGCCCTCGGGTGGTTTTGGGAGGCTGGTACTTCCTCGGGCGAAAAAGCAGTTTTCCGGAACTCGTTCGAAAAGTCTCCTTTACGAACCTCGTTACGTCCCTCGCCTTTGGCTCGGGCCGCAAACCTCTCGGTTCGCAAACAGAGACTTTTCAAACTCGTAGGAAAACTACTATTTCGAAAAGTTTTATTCGAACAAATAAAAAACGCTCGTTACTGCATACATAATTAAAACATAAACTAGTTTGAAACTGAAAAATGTAACAAATATCACTCTATTATTGATTTCTAAGCTTCACTTGACTTAAACGGTTAAGTTGCAACTTTTCTTGCTTTGGCCCTTAAAAATTTTTGTATGAATTCAAAATAATTCAATTTCTTAGCAATAGTATTGTTGATTGAGAAAATTGAAAGATCAGATAGTTTTTCTTCAGCCATGGTTGACCGCGTAAATATGTTTTGATAAGTTTTAATTTGTTGAAACTTCATTCCATTTCAGTGATAGTTACAGGTATCGCTAATGAAATCCGCAGTACCACCCATGCATTCAGTGTGTCGTTTGTTTCAGCATTCGTAAATATCTTTGTTTACAAATGGACGATTTCAATAATCTTTTTTTTTATTCTTCGTGTTTTAACGATCCCAATGGGATTAAATTCTCATAAAAATAGTAAATGCTATTTAGTTGACATTTTATGATATGCAAGATTTTTAATGACAGTTCCCATATCTCCTATGTTAAAAAATTGGCTTTTATTGCTTTATTACAAAAAACCAAGTGCAAAAACACATCTCAGGAAATTTTGACTGTTCCTACACATAAATATATTTAAGTTTTGTAACTTTTATAAATAAAACTCCACGTCAAGGGAACCACCGTTATAACTATCACGGGAATGTGGCTATAAAATATTTATAGTCTGCTCTATTAATTTAAAATAGTGAATAACCCCTATTTTAAAGTGAATATTCACTATATCAAATAGTGAAACCATATTTACTATTTCAACTAGTGAATATAAATTAGATGATATAGTTAATATTCATTTATATACAAGTGGATCGATTCACTTTCAAAGCAGTAAATAGCTTTACTATTTCACATTGTGAAATGAATATCACAAAACTATAAAAAGATTTTAAATAAAACTATTAAGAAGACAACAGTATCTATGAGCAGAAGAGAATCATCTTTCATTGTTTTTAGCTATAGCTGCACATAAATATGATAGTGATTCATTGAGCCTACTTATTAAGTAATGATACTTTATTTTTCCGCACATAAGGTTAATCACTCGTACTGTTGTACACACTGCCAGCATCAGCACTCAATGCTATTTATCTACAAGTACACTGATCCGCCATCATACCACAACGAACAACACATCATACCACATCCGTACGGAACAAAACTAAGATAACTTAAACATGCTTGCATCAATATGTTGTAGTTCAAAAGATGTTTGACATTAAATTTCTAAACAGTTTGATATTTCTTTTTAATTATGGTTACATGGAGCATAAGAATAAACCATTGGCAAATTTCACAGAGGCTATGCTAAAAAGAAGAGAACATACTCTTAGCCAAAAAGCTATGCAAATGTGGTGCTTAACTAGAGCTTTGCCTTTTTTGTTGTTCGAAGAAATAGATGAAGAGGATAAATACATGGAACTTATTAGATATTTATTAAAGATAACGGAAATTGTGTTTGCATCTAAACTATCTAAATCTTCATCATACTTAAAAGCACTCATAGGAGATTTTATATCAAATTTCAAAACTCTATTTCCATATGTAAACATGATGAATAAGTTTCACCATCTCTCACATTAGACTGAATGCATAGACTGGCCAGGAACATTGTATGATTTTATGTGTATTCGATTTGAAGGTAAACACGGTGAAATTAAATTACGAGCACAAAATATTCACAATTTCAAAAATCCATCTAAAACTCTCATTCGTATTTCACAAACCATTCAATGTTGTGTGTGGGGTACAGGATCGCGTAAGTTAAAGTATCGCAAGGTCCTGTCTGGAAAAGAATGCCCTGTAGAAAATATTTTAAGTTGAGAGTACCTACTGGAACAAGGTTATGGAGCAAATACAGTTTTTTGCGCTGAAAGAATCATAGTTAACGGAACGGAATATCGCAAGAGTTTGTTTGTTATTCTTGAACGTTCATCTACAAGGGATAATAACTTAACCTTATTTGGACAAATACAGGAGATTATTCTTTTAGAAGATTCAGTATATTTATATGTAACTGTTTATGAAACTGTCTTCGTCGATACAAATCTTAATGCTTATTATATACAAGATTGCAACAAAGATGATGATTGTCGATTTATTGAAATATCTTCATTTGCATTTTATAAGCCACTGTGCGCATGGACCAGAAGAGGGTCAGATGCACTGTATCTTAGCCTCCGTCACTTAGTATTATAGCTATTTCGATAATACTAAGTTTTAATCTCGAAATTTTGAATTTCTCACTAATTTTTTTTTTACTGAAAAATATTACTTCCAGTCGATTTCAATTAAAAGAAGACAGCGATCGGATGCCAATATAGAAAAGTTCAAGTAATTGAAAAAAAAATATGATTAAAAATTAATTCATTTAAGAAATTTATTTGCTTACGATATTAATTTTGGCTTTTCTTTAGAAATAATTCAGATGAATTAAAACCAAACAAAAAATTGTAAAAAAAAAAAAAAGGAACGAAGCCTTTTGAATGTACATATATGTCATTAATACTCACTGTCAACTCTATGTTATTTTTAGTCAAAATAGTAAAAACTGTATCCAGTTAAACATACACAAAATTTACTACCTTCATCTTACGAATGCCTAAATGGAAAACCTTTCTTAGATTTAACGTTAGATGATTTGAAGAGTGTGGCGATTTAAATGGGCCCTGCAAAAGAACTAATTAGAATGATGAATGATATAAATAGCAAATCTCAGATAGTGAATCTATATTATATTTTATTATACTTGTTAAAAAAAAGAAAAAATTTAACCCTGCAATATAATTGTAGGTCAAAAAGTTATCACTTGAAATTGATGAGGATGGAAGTCTAATTTTACCACGAGGTGACGTAAATATAAGTACTGATGGTATTGTAGATTCAGAAGAGTTGGTTACTTTTGAAAAAAATCAGGAATATACAGGGGCTTTAGATAGTATCGATGGCACCGCCCGTGGTGAATTACATCTTATATGCAAACCATCTACTTCAGGCAGTTCATCAAAAAACTGTCATATTCAATCGCAAAAGTGAAAATTTCCTGATAATCTGCATCAAGACAATTTGAAACTTAGGTTCAATCAAAAGTACTGTGACCAATTTTTCCACTGTATACTTATAGTTCTCTCGTTAAAAAGATACTTTACTAATTTTGAATTGTATTTTTTGAACTTAAAAAACTATTCTTATACTTATGATTGTAACAAATGTTATCAACAAAGTTGAAATGTCACAATCTTGTATAAATATTACGCACATTGATACTAGTTGTGTGTACGAAGTTATACAAAATTTATTTTTGCTTTTCATTCAAATGAAACATTTAATAGCAATAATTATCGAAAAAAAATAGACGTATGCTTATCGATAACTTTTCAATAAAATGCTACAACACAGTGTTTTTATACTATTGCAGCGCTTCAATACTGTGAGAAAAACGTTACTTCACCACCCGAACGTTTGACAAACTGAAACACACAGACGTTTTCTTATCAGGATTGTTGTGAATGAATTGAAAACTGTTCATAAGAGTTGGTACAATTCTTTATTTTGTTTCAAAAATCACTTTGTTACCGATTAATTCATTGATTTTGACATTTAAAGTTTTAAAAACGTAAATTATTTACTGATAGTTATCCACCTATCGAATCTAAAATAGCTTTGGCAAAATCTTTAGCTGCCGAATTCCCATCTTCAAAAGATCCTGATAACAAACTTGGTTATGTAAGTTGACTATCTGTTTTAAGTAATAAATTATTGAAATTCTATTTATGACAAATACATTAAGATACATCGCAATTATAGGAATAATACTATGATCCTTTAACTAGAAAAGGTTTTATTGAATATAGCCTAATGACATTGAGAAAAAATTTAGATGCTAATGAAAAAAAGAGAAGAAATCTACGAGGTACAGGTTCAGTTGTAAAAAAATTTCAAGGAGAACTATTACCTCAGCAAGAATTAGAGCAAAAGGTACATTTCTCTTAAAGGTCCATTCCATATGTATTACCATATTTCCAAAAAGATATTTTAAAAAATTCCTTTTTGTTGTCTTCAGATATGTTTATTAAAATATTCTAACCCTAGTACTAAGAACAAGAAAAATATAATTCTAAATATGAATGATACTTTTTTAAACAGACGTAATTGGATTTTGAAAAAAAGCCTTTCTATAAAATAAGTTTTTGAGATGTATCCATGTTTGGGAGACTACGATGGAGATGTGGTAAGTGTTACTTTATTTTACTGTACTGTGCGAATACAAGATTTGAATAATCATAGCATTTTATTTTTGCGATGACAAAAATTCATATCATTAGAACTAATATATTCTACCTGAAAGTCTACCGCACTTGAGTAATAAAAGTAAAAGTATTTTCCTTATGATATTAAAATTTATAATTACAATCATTATCGGACTTTAGTCAAGTTACTTTGAATCAATTCTTTAATATTTTTTTTTTTACTCGTGTACATAAGATGAATTTTTTTTAAGGTTGACAACGAATTTAATCGAACGTTTCCTGAAGCGGGAAGTAAATTGTTAACAAAATTTCCGACTTCTTATGCATCTCGAATAATCGCCTACACTGCTAAGAAGCGATCCGATATTTTAAAACACTCTGGACAGTATATGGATATGAAGACGGTAATATTTACTGATTTGCATAACTTATATTTTTAATTTTTCCTTTTATTTGAAATAGTGCATTTTTTATATACTGTATAAGCTGTACTTCCCACATATACAATAAAAAAAGAAAAAAAGTAAATTACAAATTATTTTACAAATTATTAGATAACTTCTCCAATCTGCTTACATATTTAAATTTTGTATAATTTACAATTAACATGTATTTACAGATATTCTAAAAGCTTTGATTCGTTTATTGTATCTTCTTTCGGCTATAAATGCTGTTAAACGACAATCAAAATCATTGGATGAAAAAGGTCAACAAAAAACTGAAAAAGATATGTACAACTAAAAGCTTGAATCTTATTGAATATGTACCGGTACGTATTGAGTGAAAAAATTTTTCACTTCGATCCTAAGATGTAGCACAGAAGTTTATACGGTTTATGTATAATTACTTTTTAGGAAGGTGGTGATCTTCAACAATTTATAGAAAATAAAAGAAAAAACTCAAAAACAAATGTACAGCCGTACATAATATGCTGCAAAAAAGAGCAGCACAGCAAATACTTCGTTTAAGCTGACGAATACTTAATCCATCGTCATGACAACTCGATGATTGTTACTGCATTTGATTTGCTTTTTAAGGAGGTTTGGGAGTATCATTCAGAGAGGCGAGGAACGGGGGGTCCCCCCTGCCCGCGCAGATGTACCCCCTTTACCGCGCACCTCCTCTTGCACTCTACAAACTTGAAACTGTACGACTTTAATTGATTATATTTTTGAAAAATGCCTGGCAAGGCTTGATTTTTTTTGTCGATCATCTTCTTTTTATACCAAGTTATCTATGAAAACGTTTTTTTTATTCCTACACATTTAGAATATACCTTAATTTCAATTAAAAGGCAAACCTAACCTTGTTCTCTCATAAGAAACCGTGTTAAACTGTCAATATTTCATAATTTTTTTCTCGAAAATTTCCGCTGGTGAAAAATCTGAAAAAATTCATGTGCACTCTTAACATGCTCAAATATAACATACATTTTTTTGGCACATTTCTCCATTTTTAACTTTTCTCCCAAACCTCCTTAAATTATTTTTCATCCTTAATTTGAATAACCCATCCAACTTGAAGTTTTTTAAATTTCTTTGATTTTTCTATTTACAAGGTATCGCCAACTGTGACCACTGCTGACACTTGAATGCACATTAATATAAAAAATATTGCGCAAAAAATTTGAATGACGATGTTGACAGTGATAAAGAATGAAAAAAAAATTTTAACATGTTTTTTAACTCTACTTGTATTATTTTAAGGTAAAAGGTTAAAAACTGTAGTGTCAACTGTGACTTAAGTCTGTATCAAGAATCTGTGTGTTCAAACTTATAAGAACAAAATGTTTTAATGAAAATAAAAAAAAATCAGTTTTGTTAGTATATTTTTTAACTTTATATTCGCATTCGAATATATTTAAAAAAGTACTTACTTAATTTGAAAAAAAAAAATATTTTATTGCGAAAAATTNTACGAATGTATTTAAAAGTGTACTTAATTCGATAGAAAATAATATTTTATTGCGAAAAATTAACAGCTGAGAAGATTATTTTATAAAACTATTGGTTTGCAATGCATATTTACTATTCTACACAGTAATTAGTAGGTCGAATTACATATTCACTGTATTAAGTAGTGAAATTAATCCACATTTACTAACAGTAAAAAAGCACTAAAGATTTAAAGTGCATTTCACTGATTTTAGAAGTGCATTTTCACTGAATTTCAAAAGTGTATTTTCCATTATACGCGTAGCGGTCAGTTACGTATTAGTTTCGGGATAAGTCAGGAATGAAATTTTTTTAAATCTCAAAAACTTTATGAAAATTTTCTCAAAAATTCAAAACGAAGCACTTGTAAAGAAGTTTCATTTCATTTCGTACATGTCAAAGGTGCCTATTTTCTTTCTTAAAAAACGCTCTATGACGTACCAGGATGTAGTTACAATCGGAAAAGTAAAAACTCTCCCAGAGTACCATTATTTTTTTGTATACTCTTCTGTTTACAACTTATTTTCAAAATACCTCAGAGAATATTTTAAAGCCACGTAGAAAAGTGCACATAATGATCTTTCATTTCCTTTTTGACTAATCCAAAACGATAGTAAATATTAAAAGTTATAAGTTAAATTTTTGTTGTTCATAACTTATGACTCTAGCCTTGCTGAAAATTGTTGAAAGAAAAAATTAGCAGCTTGGGAAAAAATATGCTTTTATTTTTTAAATAACCACACAAAATAGATAACCTTAAGATTTATCAGCATTTACAGTTTGAAAAAACTTGAAAACTACAATTTTATTATATTTGTTACCATCATTTTGAACATGAAAAAAGAGAATGAAAGCTTATTTGATGTCTTTTTTTGCGTTTTTCGGAGATTTTCTAGGGTGTTTTGGAAAAAACTTGTAAGCAGAAGAACTTTTACTTTTTCAATCACAAACTATACTCTAGAACCTTCTAGATCATTTTTTCTCAAAGAAAAATAAAGCTTTTAACAAAAGCTTTAAACTACTTTCAGAAATGGAAAAAAACTTATCATAAGTTACAGTCCGATAAAGCTTAAAATCCAAAGAACTTAATCAACTTTAAAAACTTTTTTGTACTTCTGAAAGTTTGAACGTTCATAACTGTCGAACATACGTACACGCGACGGACATTGATTCGTTACGCGCGTAACGAATCAATGTCTGTCGAGTGTTCCTTTTTTGACATAATATATGGAAAGAATTTGAAGCTCTTTGTAGGTGCTTCGTTTTTAATTTTTGAGCAAGATTCTCTAATGTATTTAAGAAAAGTTTCGCTCATAAGAATTATGAGGTGAGTATATCAAAAAATTTTGAAACTCAGTGTTTTTAATGTAAAAATGTAAAAAAAAAATTATTTGTCAAAACCCCGATTACATGTTTAAAGTATTTTTTTTTATATATGGAATCTCTGGAATAAAAAAAAAAAATTTTTTCGGAGATGTATCTGAAACTTTGTTCCTGTTTTTTCTGCACAATAATGGATGATATTCCGTGGATTTCGTGATATCTCCATGATCTTAAAGATGTTTATAAGTTATAAATTTTCTCAAAAATTCAAAACGAAGCACTTGTAAAGAAGTTTCATTTCATTTCGTACATGTCAAAGGTGCCTATTTTCTTTCTTAAAAAACGCTCTATGACGTACCAGGATGTAGTTACAATCGGAAAAGTAAAAACTCTCCCAGAGTACCATTATTTTTTTGTATACTCTTCTGTTTACAACTTATTTTCAAAATACCTCAGAGAATATTTTAAAGCCACGTAGAAAAGTGCACATAATGATCTTTCATTTCCTTTTTGACTAATCCAAAACGATAGTAAATATTAAAAGTTATAAGTTAAATTTTTGTTGTTCATAACTTATGACTCTAGCCTTGCTGAAAATTGTTGAAAGAAAAAATTAGCAGCTTGGGAAAAANNATATATATATATATATCACATAGACAGTAAATTGTTGTTCAATACTACCAACATTTGCTTGTTTACGAGTCTTCCTCTCCTTTTCTCTTCTGCAGCTAAAGTTGCCAACGTCCTTAAATACTTGCCAATATATTTTTTTTGTATTACATATTTTTACAGCAATTGAAGACCACTTCTTGTAAAAAAATCAAAAGAAAAATGAAGATATAAGTTCTGATGTGCCAAATGAAAAGACAGTGAGAAAGGAAAAAGGGCGAACAATTTTGTTACTATTGAAAACTAGCTGTTACCAGTCATGGCTTCACTTGCGATGTTTAATATGATAAAGTGTTTTAAGTAACTTTTATTGGTCAAATAAACTTTTATTCCTAGTGCTTACAGCGTAATCGAACAAATATAAGTGTAGTTACACTAACAGATATAAATATATTCTTTATATTTGAAGTCTCTGTACTATTAAATTTATGTCCTTAAAAACAAGTTTATAAATTTGTAATCTTGCAAATATTGAAATAATTAGACACGTTTTATTACAAAGTCATTATTTTTAATAAAGTGGTATTGATAATAAATAACATACTATTTCTTGATCTTGATTTCCTACTAGTTTATGTTTGTATAAAATAGCCATTCGTAATTTATGGAATGTTCAATTATGCTATTTATTATTTAAAGAGCCTATCATTAGAATTCACTTAATAATTAACTATAGCAAATGCTGTGGAAGGAACAAGAATTTTACAAATCTACAAAATTAAAGAAAAAATTTATAACTTTTATTGAAAACAGTACAGTATGTCTGAATAACTTTGACAGCCTCTAAAACCAATAACTATCAACATTTTATTTCCACGGAACAAAGATTACAATTTAACAAAAATGTATGAAGCCTTCAAGCTTTAGTCATTTGCTATTTACCGTCAGTCGACATTTTAAATACCAAAGTTGGCAGATAAATCTCGGGCCTCTCAATAAAAACATTTAAAAAAAATTTTCTTACTTATTTCTTATTATAAAAGCCTAATACACTTAAAAAATCGATATTCTAATTTACTGTACCCTCTTGACCTTTTTATTGCTGTGAAACCTTCGTCCTGCAAGAATTTTTTGAGGTATTAGTCACTGGGTGCTAGATCTATTGAATATAGTAGATTTGAGCCTGTTGAACTTTGAATCACAAAATGGTCCAAAGTTAAAATATTCCCGTTAAACGGGTGACAACCACCCTTTACAATGAAAAAATTTTTTAGACTGAGATTTTTTTCTATAATTGTTAAAAATCCTTACAAATAAGAAAGAGACAAAAGTATGTTACAATGAGTATGATAAATAATGTTGGTATATTGTAAGGGGTTAAAACTACCCTTTAGTAGACTAAAATTAACAAAATTTTATAAAAACTGAAAAAAAATTAAACTAATAGACTACATAAACTTAACGCACATTTTCTACAATTACGTACAAATTAAATGAGTAGAATGACGCAAGGGGATGACAACAACCCTTCAAAATGATAAAATTATAAAATAATTCGTTTACATTAAAATATTTATGTATAATTGTAAATAATACTTGACAACTCAGGAAAAGATTTTTGGTATAGTATTTCTAACATAGTGTCAAACGACCCAAAAGTGGCAAATGACGCCAGACTGTGCAGTGAACAACCGGTAGCCGAGCATACGCCGCTTTTGGCAGGTGGTCAAACAGGATATGGGCCTAATCCCATAGAAACCCAAATACTTTAACCTTATATTCTAGTTTGATCGTGGATAGTTCCACAGAAACTCAATACGCTTTACATCAAACAATTAATTAATAAATAATTGATGCCCCCAGTAGCTTATACCCAACAACCCACTGCACTTAACTGTCTGCTATGATATCAAATAATTAAATTAATTCATACTCTTGATCAATATGAAATAGATAAAATCCCAATCACATAATCTCCAGAAAATTCAATACGCTCTACTGTATAACCCCAAATAAAATCTCAAGGCATTGAATCCCCGAAAACCCAATACGGTCTACTGTCTTCACCGTATACTATCTGATTGAATAATCATTCAATTAATTAAGCAGTGGAACTGTTTAATTCATAGTGAACCGGAACTAGACCATTAATTTTACGAATGACTAAATAAATAACATCTGGAGCGTCTAATCCCCAGAAATCCAGTACGCTCTACTGTCTGTACCGTTAAATAAGTAATTCAATAAATTTATTTATCGACTGTGAGCCTATAGTGGACCACTTGGGATCTTTTTTATTTATCAATATAACGAATGTCCTAGTTACTAAATAATTAATAATGACTTTACCCTAGACACACTGTAAATTTATAAATTAATAAATTTCCTTATAAACGGAATATACAGTAAAGCGTGTATCTGAAACTTTGTTCCTGTTTTTTCTGCACAATAATGGATGATATTCCGTGGATTTCGTGATATCTCCATGATCTTAAAGATGTTTATAAGTTATAAAAAAAATGTACGATTGCCCTAAATTTTTTATACATTGTAATTTCTGATAAATATAAAAGGTTTGATTTTTTTCACAATTTTTCACCTTGTATTTTAGTTTACATAAAAAAATTAAGTTGAAATTGTAACTCGTGCTATTAAAAAGTTTCAAATTAATACCCAAATGTCCAATTTTTAATTTTTTTGAGTTTTGAATTGTTGGTAATTCTATGAAGAACAAATTAATGTTAAAATAAGCAACTTTCATAACATAGTTGATTGTTAAGTGACAAAATACAGTTATTAAATTTCCTTACGTTAGTAGACTGAATTGGATGTTCTTGCGTAAAACTGGATATATTTACAAATTATTTTACAAATTATTAGATAACTTCTCCAATCTGCTTACATATTTAAATTTTGTATAATTTACAATTAACATGTATTTACAGATATTCTAAAAGCTTTGATTCGTTTATTGTATCTTCTTTCGGCTATAAATGCTGTTAAACGNAGTTTTTTTAGAAATGAAGCGCTTAAGATAGAATTTATTTTATTTATGCATTTAATAACTAGACTAGTACAAGACCACTGTTAATTCTTTAATGAATAAATTACCGAATAAACGGTTCAGGTGGTAAAGCGTATTCAGTTGCTGAAGATTAAGCGCTTGAGATTGTTTCAATTATCTATTTATGAAATATTCTGTCTAATTTAGGCTCACTGTCCATTAGTTAATTAATTAATCAATCAATTACCTTATAAACGGTTTATAAACAAGATTTTATTCGAATATTTCAGGATTAAGCGTTTGAAAAATTGATTTTATATTTATCAATCAATACATCAATTAGTTTCCTACTGCAGGGTATACAGACGAAAGAGCGTATTGGGTTTCTAGGAATTAAGCGCTTGAAATTTCGTTTATTTATCCATTCATTTCACAAGTGGTTTAGTGCAGAATCACTGTCAATTAGTAAATTAACAAATTATCAAATAAATAGTATGTACAGTAAAGCGTTTTGGGTTTCTGGGGATAACGCGCTTCGGGTGGTATTTATTTATTCATTCAGAAAATTAACGATCTACTTCAGGTTCACTGTCGATTAACTAATTGATTAATTATTTACTTAATAAACAGTGAAGACAGTAACCTGTACTGTGTTTCCGGAGATAAAATGCTTGGATTATTATTTATGTTTATTTATTTTTTAAGCTTGTTGTCTAGTACTGGTTCCATATCAATTAATTAATTATTTCATTACCTTCTACAAGGTACAGACAAAAGAGCGTATTGGGTTTCTCGGGATTACAAGCTCAGCATATTATTTATTTATTTGTTTATTTATAAAATTAGTGGACTAGTATAGGCCTACTGTTCGTTAATCAATAAATTAATTGATTACCTTATAAACATTACACGCAGTAGATGGTATTGGATTTCTGGGAATTAGACGTTTTGGATTTTATTTCTTGGATTAGCTTTCTAGTACAGGCCCACTGTTTCATAAATTGAATGATTATTTAATCAGATACTAAACGGTACAGGCAATAAAGCGTATTAGGTGTCTGGGGATAAAGTTCTTGGAATATTATCAAATTTATTTATTGATTACCTACCGTAGGGTGCAGACAAGAGAGCGTATTGAATTTATAGGGATTAACCGCTTAGGATTTTATTTGTTTATTCATTTCCAACATTAGTAGTCTAGTTTAGGCTCATTGTCCATTAATTCATTAAATTATAAATTACCGTATGAAACAGAGAGTAAAGTGTAACAAGTGTCTGGGAATAAGGCGTTTTGGATATTACTCATGTATATTTATTTATAAAATTAATTGTCTTGTTTCGACGTATTGTCAATCAATTAATTACCTACTACTAGGTACAGATGAACGATCGTACTTAGTTTGTAGGTATTGTGTGTTTGAGATATTATTTATACATTTGCTTATAAAAGTTGTCTAGAACAGGCCCTTTATTAAATAATTTATTAATTAATAACGTAATATACAGTTCAAACGAAAAAAAAGTATTTAGTTCCTGGGAATTATGTACTCATGATTCTATTTCAATATTCAATTATTAAATTAGTTGTCTTACACAGGAGCACTAACAGTAAATATATTAATTAATCCCTTAATAAACAGTACAGACAGTAGAGCGCATTGGGTCAATTCGGGATGAAGTGTTTAGGATATTACTTATCTATATTTTTCATAAAATTAGTTGTCTCTTACAGTCTTACCATCAATCACCTGTTGAATTAACTTCTCTTTACAATAAACGGAGAAAAGAGCCTATTGGTTTTTTAGGGATTAAGGGCGCAGGATTGTATTCATTAATTTATTTTGAAATCAAGTGGTCTAGTTCAGGCTCACTGTCCATTAATTTAATCATTAATTAAATATCTCATGAACGGTACAAACAGAAAAGCGTTTTGGATTTCAAGAAATCAAGCATTTAAGATTTTATTTATTTTATATTTNGAAACGTGTTTAGCTGCTGCATAAGGAGAAAGACAATTAACTATAGCTAATACTGAGGATATAAAAAAACTGTTGAGTATAGCAGAAGCGTCCGTGTTAAAATTTAATACTTATATACAAGCGTCGATAGAAACATTACATCGTATATTGTAACATGTGATAAAGAAATTTTTTTTTAATTTTTTACCACGATATCAAATTATATAATAATGATTTTTTTAAATATACAATATAACAATACTGATTTTTATGTATTGTATGATCAAATAAAATATACTTGATTTTTTAATGACTTCAGCAGGATAATTCTCCACGTTTGAGCTAAAATAATTATGTTTCTTCATAGTATGAGTATGAAATGTAGAAGAGATCAAATGTTTAATAGAAACATGTATAAAATAGTTTTCATCACATCTGATGTATTGTCCATTAAAACTCTTTATCGTCATCGTCTTTTTTGAGGCCAGCTCACTTGGACCTTTATTTCATTTTTCCTGATGCAAACATACCAAATATTGAAAATAAAAGTATTGATGATAAGATAGTTGTACAGATCGCAGAATCTTTCGATATGGGATGGTTCACTCATGGCACAGATAGAAGGTACGACAGCTTATCTGACACAGCTGCTGTAACCGGTTACTCAAGCAAAAAAGTTATTGGCTTCGCGACTTTAAACAGAAAATGTGCCAAAAAATGATCGTGGTCATGCTAAAGAAGACCATGACTGTAGGTGCAATTTTACAGGTAGTGTAAAGGCGATGAAATCTAGAGCTGCAGTGCTACTGGCAAAAAACCACCCAACATCAGTAGCATGCAAATTACAAGTTGGAATATTTATAGCTGACAATGATTCTTGTTCGATTAGTGCAGTGCACCAAGCTTATGATCATGAAGTTCTTAAACAAAGTGACAAAAATCATAGAACTAAAAGAGTTGTAAACTCATTGTACAAAATTAAAAAAAGTCATAAATAATTGGACAGTGTTGCCATTCAGTATCTGAAAAAATGTTTCATATATTGCATATCTTAAAATCAAGGAAACCATACAAAAATGGCAAGTGCAATTAAAAATATACAGCATCATTGTTTCAATGTTCACGATGACTGAGGAGATTGGTGCCAGGCAAGTCAAGAAAATTATGTACACTCAAACATTGGCAATTTATTTATTTAAAAATAAGCGGTCTAGTTTAGGCTAACTGTCTATTAATTATTAAATTAATTAATGACCTAATGAACAGTTTCGACAGTAGATCATATAGGGTTCTTGGGGTAAAGTGCTTAGGATATCATTAATGTATACTTTTTCATAAAATAAGTTGTCTAGTACATGATCACTATGAAGTAATTTATTAATTACCTTCTATACAGTACACACATTGGAGCGTATTGGTTCACTAGGGATTAAGCGCTTGAAACTCTATTTATGTTAATATTGATTCAACAAGTGGTTTATTACAGAGTGAATGTCAATGAATAACTTAACGAACTACCTTATAAATGGTGTATACAGTAGAGCACATTAGGTTTCTGCTTTGATTAGGTATAACAGTAGGGCTTTCAAGTCATATAGATACTACTTTATTTAGCATAACTGCAAGAAATTGTTATAACCTCCATATATTCCAAGTGTAGATTTTTAAACTTTTAAACAATAAAAATCTCTAAAACAGTAAAAATTATTCTTATTGTTGATATTTCCTTTGAAAAACTCTCGAGAATCATCTTGAGAATTTACTTAAGCATTTTCCCAAGAATTATCTCGAGATTATTCCCAAGAATTATCTTGAGAGTATTCTTAAGAATTATCTCTAGAGTATTCTCAAGAATTACATCAAAAAATTTTCGCGACTTTTTAAAGAATTCGCTCGAGAATTATTTTAAGAATTATCTTAAATATAAACAATGTTTGAATATTGTCATCGCAACAGGCTCACTTCTGATTGGTGGGCGAAATATTGCTTGGGTAAAATGTCCACCACTCTCCAATTTCGCCACAAAAATTAGGTAAAAGTTTTTCATTTTTCATGAGTTTCTATTTATTGTTGTGAACGATGTGCCCTGTTATTTTAACTGTATATTTATTAAGTCTTATTTCACTATGGATATCAACCTGAATGTAATGGCTCAGTTTTTGAAATGGTGCACAGTGTGGCTGGTTCCGAAAAAAGTGTCCAAAAGTAGAAACGAAAAGTATCTAGTTCTGATTTTTTTCAGATGGTATGGCTTAAGTTTACTCGTAAGGGTCACAAAATACTCATAACTTCGTCGATTTCTGTTTACCTGCTCCATAGTAGTAGTTGTAGTTCTACCTCTGTTCGAGCACTGTTGAGTTGTATTGATTTTCTGTACATCAGAAAAAACTAAATGTGAAAAATTTGAACAAGTCAGAAAAAAAACAAGGTCAGTTCGAGTCATCTAACCCCAAAACAACGGTAATAATCACTCCTGAACCTGAAAAAAAAAATCTACGATGATACCTATAACGTGGAGGGTGGACAAATTGTTCACATAAAAACTCTAAGAGAACAACTTATTTGTTTTGGATGCAAGTCAACATTGTCATTGACAAACGTTCATGTTGAGAAACGAGTTGGATTAGCTTCTATTTTTCCTGTAAAATACGATATCTGTCAAACAGTGGAAAAGTTTAAGCAGATAAAGAACATCACATTTCAAGAAAAAAATATCATTATGACTTGAATACAATGGTCGCTACAGGTTTGTAATTTTCCGTATATGCTATTATTAATGTATACTTTGAATGTGCATAAAGGCTTTCAGTTCATAGTGTTTTGGATTTTGAGGTATCATAAATGGAGGACTAGGAAATACTCATGTAAACAAAGTGCTTGCTGCTTTGAACATTCCTGAAATGAACTGGCATACATATCAAACATATGAGAAAGAAGTTAGTAAAGCGATGGAGTTACTGGCCCAAGAAACGTGTTTAGCTGCTGCATAAGGAGAAAGACAATTAACTATAGCTAATACTGAGGATATAAAAAAACTGTTGAGTATAGCAGAAGCGTCCGTGTTAAAATTTAATACTTATATACAAGCGTCGATAGAAACATTACATCGTATATTGTAACATGTGATAAAGAAATTTTTTTTTAATTTTTTACCACGATATCAAATTATATAATAATGATTTTTTTAAATATACAATATAACAATACTGATTTTTATGTATTGTATGATCAAATAAAATATACTTGATTTTTTAATGACTTCAGCAGGATAATTCTCCACGTTTGAGCTAAAATAATTATGTTTCTTCATAGTATGAGTATGAAATGTAGAAGAGATCAAATGTTTAATAGAAACATGTATAAAATAGTTTTCATCACATCTGATGTATTGTCCATTAAAACTCTTTATCGTCATCGTCTTTTTTGAGGCCAGCTCACTTGGACCTTTATTTCATTTTTCCTGATGCAAACATACCAAATATTGAAAATAAAAGTATTGATGATAAGATAGTTGTACAGATCGCAGAATCTTTCGATATGGGATGGTTCACTCATGGCACAGATAGAAGGTACGACAGCTTATCTGACACAGCTGCTGTAACCGGTTACTCAAGCAAAAAAGTTATTGGCTTCGCGACTTTAAACAGAAAATGTGCCAAAAAATGATCGTGGTCATGCTAAAGAAGACCATGACTGTAGGTGCAATTTTACAGGTAGTGTAAAGGCGATGAAATCTAGAGCTGCAGTGCTACTGGCAAAAAACCACCCAACATCAGTAGCATGCAAATTACAAGTTGGAATATTTATAGCTGACAATGATTCTTGTTCGATTAGTGCAGTGCACCAAGCTTATGATCATGAAGTTCTTAAACAAAGTGACAAAAATCATAGAACTAAAAGAGTTGTAAACTCATTGTACAAAATTAAAAAAAGTCATAAATAATTGGACAGTGTTGCCATTCAGTATCTGAAAAAATGTTTCATATATTGCATATCTTAAAATCAAGGAAACCATACAAAAATGGCAAGTGCAATTAAAAATATACAGCATCATTGTTTCAATGTTCACGATGACTGAGGAGATTGGTGCCAGGCAAGTCAAGAAAATTATGTACACTCAAACATTGGCAATTTATTTATTTAAAAATAAGCGGTCTAGTTTAGGCTAACTGTCTATTAATTATTAAATTAATTAATGACCTAATGAACAGTTTCGACAGTAGATCATATAGGGTTCTTGGGGTAAAGTGCTTAGGATATCATTAATGTATACTTTTTCATAAAATAAGTTGTCTAGTACATGATCACTATGAAGTAATTTATTAATTACCTTCTATACAGTACACACATTGGAGCGTATTGGTTCACTAGGGATTAAGCGCTTGAAACTCTATTTATGTTAATATTGATTCAACAAGTGGTTTATTACAGAGTGAATGTCAATGAATAACTTAACGAACTACCTTATAAATGGTGTATACAGTAGAGCACATTAGGTTTCTGCTTTGATTAGGTATAACAGTAGGGCTTTCAAGTCATATAGATACTACTTTATTTAGCATAACTGCAAGAAATTGTTATAACCTCCATATATTCCAAGTGTAGATTTTTAAACTTTTAAACAATAAAAATCTCTAAAACAGTAAAAATTATTCTTATTGTTGATATTTCCTTTGAAAAACTCTCGAGAATCATCTTGAGAATTTACTTAAGCATTTTCCCAAGAATTATCTCGAGATTATTCCCAAGAATTATCTTGAGAGTATTCTTAAGAATTATCTCTAGAGTATTCTCAAGAATTACATCAAAAAATTTTCGCGACTTTTTAAAGAATTCGCTNGAAAAAATGTTTCATATATTGCATATCTTAAAATCAAGGAAACCATACAAAAATGGCAAGTGCAATTAAAAATATACAGCATCATTGTTTCAATGTTCACGATGACTGAGGAGATTGGTGCCAGGCAAGTCAAGAAAATTATGTACACTCAAACATTGGCGATGGCTGTCACAGTAAAATTTTATTCGATGCTTTAAAAGATATTTTTAATTGTCTATCTACAAAATCTAGTTAATTTGTTTCTGGTGTGCTAGTGCAAAGAATAAAAAAAATATTGGTGAAAAATACAATTTGACTTTAGTTGAAAAACTAAGTTTGTCACCAGGTTAATATTCCGCAAAGTACTATAATAAGGTAGGCTCCTTTCATAAAAAAAGGTTACGCCAAGTCTGTAACGCATAGCGCAAAATTAAGGAGATTAGCTTTAAAGAAGTCAAAAATGGGACTGAAAAACAAAAAAGGAGCCAAAGAAGGCATTATGTACGAAAGTAATATTGGTTTATGCGATGTTTGCAATGAAATTGATCCTGATCGCACCTATTAACTTGAACTCAAAATCAATATTTATGTTTTTTGATCTAAAGACAGGGGAACTTTTATAAACAAGCGATATTCTGCAGTTAGCTGCTAAGTACAAGGGATATGAGTTTTCTGTATATATTAAGCTATCGCAAAAAATTTCTGAAGAAGCCAGTGAGGTGCATGGTTTGCGGCTTACAGATGGTGTACTCAAATTTCATGGAAAATTCCATCCTTACCCTTTCATTGCCCAAAGGGTTTGTTTAAAAACCGTACATCTTAACAGCACACATTTGTGCGTTTGACCGCCCACGATTGATGCTGATATTGATAGAGTTTTTATGACAAAACATTTTCAGAGTTTGGTTCATGAATTTTGTGATACTCTTCGTATCACACGAAAAATCACTGGAAAAACCAGCAAAGGCAGCAACAAAATAAAGACTTTAACTCAAAAATTCAATATAAGCTGTAGTTATAAAGCACACGATACTCTACATGACTTAATAATGGTACAGAAAGTTGCAAAAGGAACTAAAAGCAAGAATACTGATTTATACCAAACTGTTGTTACTTGGAGTGACGTTAAACGAAAAATTCAGTATTCAAAAAATTCACCGAATTTCTTGTAAAATTTAACCGTTTTAAGCGAACGTTTATCCCTGAATATGAGAAAAAAATTAGTTAGTGCAGAAGTTACACATAACATGATCGTTGATGGTTTAAAAAAAAAAAAACATCCAAGGACTTTAAGATTTATTTGGAGAAGATTCAAACAGATCTGTGAAAGTTATGAAGAATAAAAAAATCTTGGAAAAACTGTCTATATATTTAAAAAACCTATTCGCTATTGCTCTTAAATCAACTAACTGAACTAATTTTTCTATTGATTGTAACTTTTTATGAGTATATAATTATAAATATGAATATAAAATAAGAAATTGTTATTTTTTGCAATAACGGACTGATAATTGAATTTTTTATCTCGAAAAAATTTGTGTATCATCTTTATGTATTTCTGTACCACACTGCCGGAGTATTTTATCAATTTTATTAAAAAGGAAAGCTAAAAAAATCAAGAAAGTCTCATTATAACAACCAGATCAGCTTCGGCGCTCCCATCTGTACCCCTCTTTTGCGACTAGGTGGCCTACCGGTGACAGTGCGTATGTGTCAAAACACGAGCTACGGCTGATCGTATTAAATTAAACAGAGGCCTAAATTGTTTAACTTGTAGAGAAATAAGAAAAAATACTGTTCAGGTAAATATTGCTCTAATATCTAGCACGTTGAAGCTTAGAATTATGAAGAAGACCGCTTTTACTACGATTTATCAAAAATATCTTCAAATCCACACAAAATACCTTATAGAATGGATAAGAAAATTGATTCTTATGTATCGGAGAAGTTTTTAGGCAGACGATAGTTGTTGTGAAAGTTAATCATAAAAAAAAAAAATTTTAATTTATCAGATAAAGCTAAAATTTAATGTACACAAAAATCGGAATAAATATATATTTCTTATCACAATCACTTATTGTATTTAATTTGTTAATTCAGCACGTTCAATTTTTAATGCTACGTTTTTAACCGTATAATTATATAAAACATCTTTTTTTCAAACTCAAACGCCAGACGTAGCCCCTGTAGTAGGATAGAATTAGTAAAAAAGCAAGGTTAATTTTTGAAAATTACTATTAGCGCAAAAAAAATCATGGGGGTAGTTATATGGTTTCTAAACAAATCTAAATAGTTTTAGACTCCGCATTGTGTCAGCTAATGGCCCAAAACAATGGTAAATATGGTCAAAAATGGTTTTTCGCGTCTAGAAAAGAACTGAAGTGTCGGACAAACAGTTGTATCATTGAAAAAGATGTACAATTTCAAGGCGAAAAAAGTGAGCTCCTGTGGGATTAAAGTGACCCAGCCATTTTTTTGCAATTTGCCAAAAAGTGCTCTTTAGGACCGTTTTTTTTTAAATCTATAACTTACGTTCATGTGAATATTAAGACTTGAAAATTAAATACAAGGTAGATCTTGTGCCCCTTAACATTCATTTTAAATTTCAAGAAGATTGGTTGTAAACTTTTCGCAAACCGCTGCAAGAAGAAAAAATGGTCCCTCCGCAAAAAAGTTGGACATGGCTGGTTCTTCAACAAATTGCCATTTTTCGAACGGCATTGTACTTGTCGAGAGTTATTCTACAACCTACCAAAACGTCGTTCCGTTAGATATTCTGGAAGTACGCGAATAATCGATGTCAAAAAGCAGCTATTTTTGTGGATGTGGTCATGCCGACTCTCCTTATCATGCCTCCGGGATTTCTAAGCGGCCGCGTTCGAAATAAAAATGTGCAAAACAAATAACAACGTTTTGGGAGCCACGTAAGATAAATTGATTTTTTTTTTTTTTTTAATAGTATCTGAAAAAATGTTTCATATATTGCATATCTTAAAATCAAGGAAACCATACAAAAATGGCAAGTGCAATTAAAAATATACAGCATCATTGTTTCAATGTTCACGATGACTGAGGAGATTGGTGCCAGGCAAGTCAAGAAAATTATGTACACTCAAACATTGGCGATGGCTGTCACAGTAAAATTTTATTCGATGCTTTAAAAGATATTTTTAATTGTCTATCTACAAAATCTAGTTAATTTGTTTCTGGTGTGCTAGNAATAATTTTAAGCCAAAGAATTTGCTAAGAATGTGATACGGAGTATTGAAAAAAAATGTATTTAATGGTTGAGGAATAATAATTATAATTTGCATAGTTACTAAGCCCAATTTTTAAATCCTAATATTCACATGAACGAGAGTAATGGATTTAAGAAAAACGGTCCAAAAGAGCACTTTTTGGCAAATTGCGAAAAAACGGCTGGGTCAATTTTATCCCACAGGAGCTCATTTTTTTCGCCTTGAAATTGTGCATGTTTTTCAATAATACAACTGTTTGTCCGACACTTCAGTTCTTTTCTAGACGCGAAAAACCATTTTTGACCATATTTACCATTGTTTCGGACCATTAGCTGACGCAGTTTAGGGTCTAAAACTATTTCAATTTGCTCATAAACCAAATAACTACCACCACGATTTTTTTCACTCTAATAACATTTTTTGTTTTTCAAAAAGCTACTTCTATCCTACTAGTGTTCTGACACATGCGCACTGCAACCGGTTGGCCATCTAGTCGCAAAAGAGGGATACAGATAGGAGCGCTTGTCTGACCTTGCTGTTATAATGCAACTTTCTTGATTTTTTTAGCTTTCCTTTTTAAGGATATTGATTAAGTACTCCGGAAGTGTGGTGCAGAAATACATAAAGATGATACAAAAATTTTTTCGAGATAAAAAACTCAATTATCAGTCTGTTATTGCAAAAAACACCAAGTTTTTGTATTTCAGATTCAGAGTGAGCTAGAGCATTCTTTTTTTTAAATTCATACTTTTTTATGACAAATGTTTAAAAAAAATGACGTTTGTTAGAAAAAAAAATATGCAAAATTGACTGAGATATTTGCAGTTGTCTAAGTTCCATAGTACAATTTTTGCTGGAAAAACATCAAAATTTACAAAAATCAATTTTTTTTATTTGTTATCATTACTACTAATATTAAGTACAATGTTTTAATCGAAGTGAAATGTCGTTAAACCGTCCGTCAAACTTGTAATATCACTGTAAAGTTTTACTTTAAAAAGTTGAAAAAAAAAAAAAAACTAACTATTGTTGAGCAATTTTACAATTAGCTATTTATTATGTAACCTAATACCTATACTTTCTCTTGGTTATGTTTATATAAACAAGTAAGCTTTTTTCACGTCAATCTAGAGTTTTTCAATACAAAAAGTTTTTTTCCGCACTTTTTTGTTATCAACAAATGATACTGGATTTGCAAAAGTGTCTGCTTTGTACTAAATTTAATGACGGAGAGAAATTGGTGCTTTAATTTTTTTTTTAATAGCAATAGAAGCGGAAACATAAGCAAAAAAAAACTAATGAAAATATTGGCATTTTTTCATAAACTGTTAAATAAATAAATAGTGTTTGATTTGGAAATAGTAGTTTTCCTACGAGTTTGAAAAGTCTCTGTTTGCGAACCGAGAGGTTTGCGGCCCGAGCCGAAGGCGAGGGACGTAACGAGGTTCGTAAAGGAGACTTTTCGAACGAGTTCCGGAAAACTGCTTTTTTGCCCGAGGAAGTACCAGCCTCCCAAAACCACCCGAGGGCGGAAAAAACTATTTTACCGGTATTCCTGGGAAAGTTTTGAAGGGTAATGACCAATTTTCAATTCTTTTTCTACTGAAAAACATAAGATTAAATCGTATTTTTTTTGTCTCTGGGCAATGGACTATCTATCTAAGTCTTCTAAGAACACCGTTTGACCATCATTATCAAGAATTGAAGCAATATGGGAAAGGAGCTTTAGTAAAGAGTCAAGTTATTTGTAAAAAAAACAAAAGTTGGCTGAATCAATGGGTTGAATTTAAAATAGATGACGAAAAATACTCCACGGTAATCGGTTGACCAACTGCAGATTTTAAAACTTTGTCTGATAAAAGTGGTTGTTTATAAAAAGGTGCCATATTTCATACCAGGGGTTGTCAATCAGGGGTGGTAGAAGTTGGTTTTTGTGAATTTGACATTAAATTGGTAATCAGTAACCCAAAGACCTTAAAAGTGATGAATGACTCGATGATTTTAAAACATTTCCTATATTTCATGCCAAGGTGTGGTTTACAATGGGTGAAAGGGGTAAATTTTCGTAAATTTGACATTACACTCTAAACCCAAAAGAGTAAAAATGGACGCTAGAAAAAGTAATTTCTCGATTTTACTCTTTTCAAAGTAGTAAAAAGACAGAATTACTTAAATTATAATAGCGTCCTAAAGATCTGTGGAGTTTATTATTTAAAATACATTACGTAAATTGTCAAATTTTGACAAGCTTTTTCGGGCCACTTTGTGTGGTGATGCGAAACTCTTTAACGGACGTGACAAAAAATTACAAATTTAAATAAGTTTAAATTTTGTGTATTTTCTTAGGTGTTTTGTATTACTCCTATTTGTTTATAAACGAATTTTCTTTTT
>NW_019379501.1:189894-204835 GCF_000648655.2 Copidosoma floridanum | reverse complement strand
TTTTTTTTTTTTTTTTTTTTTTTTTTTTTTTTTTTTTTTTTTTTTTTTTTCAAGTAGAAGTGCTTTGAAATTTGAGATTTTGGTGATTTTTGCTTAAAGACTTCTTTTCAAAAACTTAAAACTCCGGTTCATTTCAAACCAAAGAAAAATTTTTTATTTTAAAGGTAACAATAAATTTTAAGGAAAAAATAAATCCATAAAAGTTAGTAGAAAATTTCATGTTGTTATAAACAATTTAAATGTTTAAATTAATTTTTATTAATGTAATCCACCACTTAGCATGTTTTAAGTGTAACTGTTGTAGTCTACGTCTAATTTTTCATCGATAACACTTTTTTTTTTAAATGGACAAACAATTATTACTATCGCAAAAAGTCAAATAAACTAGCACAGTACCTGACGTAAGAACCCCAAATTGCAAAGTACATTTCATATTCTCCCCTCATACCGTTATTCTCTGAATTATCCCATGAATAGTATACATAGTATGTTTTATATTCTTAATAAAACAATATTCCTTATTACTGAATAAATTTTTATAAGAAAACTATGGGTCGTGGGACCTCAGGAAGAAGCGAAACTTTATCGAGGTTTTTATAAAGAGACTCGTTCTTTCAATTGTATAATTTTCTGACAATTGTTTATGAAAATTATTTAACTTACAAAATACAAAATTTAATAATTATCATTGATCATTACATTCTGTCATTGACACTGAAAACTTATTTTGGCTTTTAACAGTAGTTACTATGGGCTTGCGGCGCAAAAAATATGAAATATAAATGAATGCTTCGACTTTATCTAAATAACGAGCAAAGACGGCATCAGTGATTGTTTTCTATTTAGTGTCTGATTGCAATGGGTAATTAATCATATGTATAATCTTTTATAAGTATTGCAGAACCCTTGTCTTTATATATTAATAGTTATTTGTGAATACATTTAATTATTTTGCCAACGGAAGTATTAGGTGATATGTACAAGTAGCTGCAATAATTATCTCTTTGTTTCTTTACATTGGCAAAATTCTCCTATTAAACTCTCACCAGAAATAGCACTTTTATATTTGGAATGAAAAAATTTTTCAATCATTTAAATTTTTGCGCTGTTGGGTAACGTGTCACATGGTTACATTTAGTTTTTAAATATTTTATTTAAAAAATTACTACTTGATCTGTTTAATTTTTAATCTGTTTAAATTTTAATTTTTTAAATGTTTTATATTAATCTCTTACAACTATTTACTACTAATTAAGAAGCGATGATATTGGTTATCCTAAGACAAAAGTTATTGTACATCGTCCGAGATTTAAATCCTAGACCTCCACGTGTCAATTAGATGCCTAGTCCTCTGTGCCACAGCGCCATTCTGTTCTTATTGCATAAATTCAGTACACTTATCTAACTGCCTCTTCACATATGTATAGTTGACAGAAAGAGAGAGAGAGAGAGAGAGATTGAGTGTGTGCGTGCCACTGCATGCATGAATTATACGCTATACTAAACTACTCACTGTCGAGACAGCATGCGGTGGTGGGGGGACGAACAGAAACAAAGGGGCAAGAAAAAATGTGAAATTTCCCCCTACTTTTGTGTAGCAAATGCCCTACATAAGAAACTTTGCTTTAAAAATTGGGGAAAAATAAATAAACAATTGCTCCTTTTCAGAAAAACAAGTGATATATATTTAGATTTCAATCTACTAGTATTAAACGTGTACATTTTTTGTCAAATTACTCTTGCATGTCTTGCTCTATATTTACAATCTAACTAAATAAAGAGACCTTTCTGCCCGCAAAATTTAGGGGTAACTTCGTAATCTTACAATATGATTTGTAAGGTTACTCGCACTAGGGAACTATAGTAACAGGCAACGGGACTCTGCGCTCTAAGTTCACCTTCCAATATATGTACGACTAAACTTCGAGGCTACCTAATCCCAACCGACGGCAATCCGGTGGGAAGCTCGGAAGCACATATATGACAGGCATAGTGGAAAAGAAGCTTACTTCCTTACCTCTTACGACTGTTCTAAAGTAATCAGCGTCTTCACGAATACATCATTGCTGAAGTAGCCTAACCCCAGCTGGATGACAGATCAAGTGGGAAGCCAGACGGTGTATACATGACAGAAGCAGTGTAGCTGGGATACACTTTTCTGATTAAATATAATTGACGATCACAGCACGTTTCACCCGATTCCAATAGTACTCCTCAAGTCCAGTCAATTTCCTAGGCAATTAAGCGCAAGCTTAGGCCTAAAATTGATAATACTCTAGTTACGTCCCTCCAGTAATCGGAATATTTATGAGTATGTAATATTTATTTATGGTTTTTTTAATGAAATAGAGTAATAACCTAGTCAATCAAAACAAAAAGACAAAGGTCGTTCCGAAAAAACGAACCAAGTAGATGATAATATTACAGTTTCTTCTACTATAAGTATTGATGTTAAACGTCCTGTTGAAGGAAGCAAATTTTCGCCAAGAACTTCTACAAATGTATACAAAGCTCCAGCTCAAGATAGGCTCGCAAACAAGTAATAAGTTTGCAAAGTTAACAAAATATTCAGCTTTCAGCTCGATATGCCAATTTAGAAGGGGACACATCATAAAAGATATTACTCGAAAATTGGTTGAAGAATCTGTGGACGAGTGAAAATTAAAATTAATGTAAAATTAAATTAGACATTGTTATTAATCATTACTAACTAAAATCGTATTAACAATAATAGTATTTAAAAGGTTATATATATATATATATATAACCTTTTAAATATTATATGTGTGTGTATGTTTATGCGTGTGTGTGTGTGTGTGCACGCGTGAATACTTATGTGTACATATATATATTCTGATTTTTAGACTTCCGTTTTGTATGCGTAGGAGAGGACGTTTCCGGGCTAGAGTGGCGAAGAAAGTGAATAATAAAGAATAAATAAGTGTTTAGTAATAAAATTAAAGTGCATAGAGTTGTGAACAGTAAGCAATAATAGTATAAGTGAAAAATTGAAGAGACACCGAAGTAAAGTAAATGGATGGAGTAAGATTAGTAATTAAAAGTTAGAACAGAAGTATGTGAAAACGCGTGCAGAAAGGCAATAAAAACAAAAAGATTTGTCTTTAAAGTGTAGAGGATCGTACAACAAAGAGATGACCTCAAAAATATAGAAGTTTGATCAAATAAGCTCGTTGTAGACAGTTTATAAGGAAGATACCTGAATTAACTGGGATCGGTAAAGAGGGTACTGATTCACCATTTTTAATGTCGATAAAGAAGATTTTATGTATTACCGACAGATCAGAAAATACTTAAAATGTCAACATAGGCGGAAAAATGTGTAAACACAAGGAGTAATGCACAAATAACCCTGAATTTTTAGAAAGACGGTAACGGGAAAGTGAATGATGAGAGATTAATCAGAATAAAAAAGCGATTAGAAAGCATAATTGAAGTGTTAGTCAGGATAGAAAGAAAAGAAGAAGAATAAAGAGAAAAGAAAACCAAATGGGATAAAATGAAACAGGAATGGGTGGAACAAAGAAAATTTCTAGAAAAGAGAGTTAGTAGATGGGATTGGGAAAAAGAAAAAGGTTAAAGAGAAAAAAGAACAAAGCATATAGTGTTAAAAGGGGCATCTATTAAAAAAGAGAATTTAGAAAAGAAAGTGGAAGAATATATCGCACAGAAAATTAATGTCAAGATTAAGGTAGAGAAGGCTAATGAAATTGTTATTAATAAAGGAAAGGGAGAGAGTAAATTAGTGATAATAGAATTAGAAAACAAGAAAATAAAGGATAGAGTCATGGCAAACAAGGAGAAGCTCAAAAAAGGGATATGTAAAAAATGATTTAACTGAAAAAGAAAGGGATATTCAGAAAATGATACTGGACAAATCCAAAGAAGAGAGAAACAAAGGAAAAACTACAAAAGTGGGTTACATGAAAATGATGATTAATTAGCAATGGTTCAGATAGAATGAGTGGAGTGGGGAATTCACCGAAGATAGGAAGAAGATTCAAGAAAATCAAACCAAAAAGTCACAAGAATGATAGGTGCAAGAAGAAAAACAGGTGGAAAGGAGGAGTAGGTGTAATATAAGTGTATGTGTTTAGAACATAGCAGGTACATTCAGTAAGGACAGTGAGGTGTATACTTATCTAAATGACTTCGATGTTATAGTGCTAGTAGAAACGTGACTAGAAAAGGATAAATGGTCGGATCTAGAAAGTAAGATGTCGAGAAAGTTTGAATGGAATTTCGTATCAGCGGTAAGAGAACATAGGAAAGGGAGAGCAAAAGGAGAAACAATTACAGGACTAAACAAAAAGATGGTATAGTACTAGAAAAATCAAGATAAGAAGAGGGGATTTTATGTGAAAGCACAGAGGAAATTTTAAGTGGAGCAAGATGAATTCAGCCAAGAAGAATTTAGAACACAGATCAAAAAGTTGAAACTGATGAAGGCACCAGGAGAAGATAAGCTGAAAAATGAGGTCTAGAAATATATGCCACAAGAGCTAGAGATAGCAGTATGGGAGTTAATGAAAAAAGTTTCGACAAACTGGTGTAATTTGTCCAATATATAAAAAAGGAGATCATAGTAAGCTGGACAATTAGAGAGAAGTAACACTAACTTGCACGGCATATAAGATATACGCTATTATGCTAAATGGATTGTCAAAAAAAGAAATTGAAAAGAAGTAACCAGAAAGTAAGTTCGAATTTAGAGAAGGGAGAGGAGTAGTAAAAGTAATTTACATGTTTAATTATATAGTAGAAGAAAGATCAAGCAAACCAAAAGGAAAGGTTTTTGCTTGCTTCATAGATATAAAAAAAACTTTCGATCGTGTGGGTCGGGATGTACTAGAAGAAAGACTAGTAGAGATGGAGGTGAGTGAAAGATTAAGAAATAGAATTATGAATATTTATAAAGAAACAAGAAGTGTAATAAAAGTAAATAAAGGAGTATCAGAGAAATTTTGGACTGAAAAAGGAGTGAGGCAGGGATGTCCCTTGAGCTCAACTTTGTTTAATGTATCCTTGGCAGACCTGAAGGAAGAGCTGAGAAAAGGGCAAGTAGAAGGATGTAGCATAGAAAATGAAAAAGTGTGGTACCTCTCGTATGCAGATGACATTGTGCTTATAGTGGACAGGGAAGAGGAATTAAAGGATATGTTAAAAAGATTTAAAAAGTATATCGGAAAGAAAAAAATGATCTTAAGTGATACAGGAAAAAAAATCAGGGTGTTTGAAAAAAGAAAGAAGAAAAACAGAGTATGGAAATGGGGAGAAAAAGGTTTAGAAGAAGTGGACGAAATGAGATATCTTGGATATATACTACAGAAGAATTGCTATGAAGAGTGCATGGAGTATAGGTGAGAGAATATTTAAGAACAGTTATAACAGGAGGAAGAAACTTTTTACAGCACTTATGGAGAGCGTAGCACTATTTGGAGCAGAGATATAGGGGGAGGGAAGAAAATGAGTGGCTAGAAAGTTTGCAAAGAAGATCTCTAAAGTGGATACTAGGATTAGATAGTAATACCCCAAATTACATAGTGGAAGAAGAGTGTAAAATAGAGTAGTTAAAAATGAAAGCATTAAGAAAAGCGCTCAAGTTTGAAGAACAAATCAGGGACTTAAATATTAGGCTTGTGAAAGAAGGTATAAGAGAAAAAGAGAAACACAAGGTAGGAATGAATATAGGAAGAGGATCAAAGAAGATAATAAAAATTCTAAAAGAAGAAAAGGTAAAAGAAAAAAGACACATAAAAAGAGTATAACTTAAGAAGGGCATCAGAGAAAAAAATGGCCCGCAAAAGACTGAAAGAAAAAAAAAGTAATGGAGAAGATAGAAAATTCAATATACAACAAGGTGTATAGATAAATCAAAAAAGAGGAAGAACCAGAGTACCTAAAAAAGTATGTAACAAGCAAAGATAGGAGGCTGATGGCAAGATTTAGATGTGGAAATAAATGTAAGGGAAAGGAATACTGGAAAGAAGAGAAAGAAAAAATTTGTAGACTGTGTCAAGTAGAAGAAGAGGACCATAGACACATACTGAGGATATGTGGAAAAATAAAAAGTGGAAAAGAGATAAAAGAAGTTTTAAGCCAAGATGCAAAAGAAATAGAAGTTTTAAAAAGTGTGGTTAGGCGAAGAAAAGAAATTCTAAAGTTGGATGATTAAAGCTTTAAAAGTGAATACCAAACAGGACTGAGATAATTTATAAAGTAAAGTAAAAGAAAACGCCAAAAAATTATTAGAACATTGAGAAGAAGAAGCAAGAAAGGAAGAGAGAAGAGAGAAGAAAATGAAAAGTAGTGAAAAGTAAAAAGTGGGAAAAGGCGGTAAAAAGATGACTGAAACAGGCAATATAAATAGTGGTATTGAATATAGTCTTGCTCTTAAAAAAAATGTACTTTTAATTTTGTTTATGATACTCTACAAGTTTTGATTGTTTAATTTAATTTAAGTTTGTATGTGATCATAAATTGATTACGTTTTATTTTGTTTATAAAAAGATAAAATAGAAAAGATGATCATTAAATAGTATTAATAATATAAAAGATGCAAAGTTTTAAGAATTGTAATGGAAGCCCTCCGAACCCGAAAGGGATGGTGTATGAAATATACATTTATATACATGGATATTTTTTAAACTATTTTTATGCCTGTTATCATCGTCCCCAAGTATTTAGTAAAATAGAAAAGGGGGGTGAGTGAAAAGAAAATATTACGGTTTCTTACTCCAAGGGGGGTAGGCCATAAGAATGGCAAAAATTGACCTTGCATAATGTTTGCACGTCCCCTTGATTATATTGCATTTTTCTGATCAAGTATTGGGATCTGGAATGATTGAGTGTTGGTTCCATCCAATTTTAGGTAATAGACTTCTGGGCTAAAAGATGTACGTGTGTAAAGTTTTAAAAGTAAATAAATTATAGAAGGAAATCCTTTTTTATTAGCATTATTATGCAGTTAAGTAGTTTCTTGTGCTGTTCAACAATCGCAGTGTTAAATTTTCATACTTATTTTATTTCTTTGGTCAAAACAACCTCTAATTTGTGTAGAATGATCAAGTATTAGGTTTTTCACTTCAGAAGTGATATTTCTAAAGTTATTATTTCAGAACGTAAAAATAGTATTCGATTTATAAAAAAAACATGAAATTAAAAAGCAGTTTAAATGTTTTAATGTAAAAAAGTGCAAGAGATCTTCAAATTTAACGAGATATATTTTATAGTACAAAAAACATCCAGATAAAAAAGTTTATCATACTTGCACTAAAGATTTTCTGACAACCTTTCTTGGTACGTTAGACGTTGTAATTTAAATAAAAAACATTAAATACATTAACATCTATACTTTGCTTTGCGTCCATAGTAATATTAATTAAATTCTCTACATTTTGGTTTTCGTAACATAAGAACGAGCTAAGGAGATAGTAGCTCTAAGAGTAGTTTCCTTCTACCTGACTAAGATCTGATTTTGGAAAGCACACATAAGTACAATTGTGTGTTTTTATTCCAAGGTTCATTGACCCGACGATGTATAATACAGTTCTAGTGAGAATACCTACTCACTGTAATACATTATCATTTCCAGGTAAGCAAATATACACTTTTTTAGCATTGCGTTGAGTAATCTCAAACCAGTTTTAACCGGATGGACACAAATCAAAGTATGACTACAAAAGTAACGAAAAACTGATAATTTTAATGTTTAAATGATATGTCAATCGTAGAGCATGTTTCATGTACACCTTTTATGCATCCTAATTACCCGGGAGCCAACTGAACCGTTCACTTCGTCAGTTTGGGAGCCAACTCGATGGCGCCAACACGTGTCTTTATGGTCTGGGAGCCAGTTCGACTATAGATAAGATTTTCTCGTTTGTTTGGAAGCCTACTCAACATCGACCACTGATAAGAAGGCTAAGCCCTCTAAAATAACTTTATGATATAGTAAAATGAGTATTACATATATTTAGCGTGTGAAATTTTCTCTTCTATAGATTAGGTTTAGTTAAAGTAAAAAATTAGTTTCTTGAACTATATGACTCAATTTGTTGCTTTAAAAGAAAATGTTGAGGTTTCTGATTTCTTTGCTATCACCAGAACCACTTTTGGTGGGTCACTTTTTCTGTTGACTAAAACCTGAGAGGACAGGTGACAGACGTAAAAAAATAATTTTATCCTCTTGATTGAGCGTTTTTATAGCGTTTGAGCAAGTAAAAGAGGCCTCTGGTTGAATTAGGTCAACCAATGAGTGATATTCTTGCGAAACTGCGTTGACAGCAAAACAGTAGGTTGGAACGATAATGCTTTGTTCCGATTTCATGCATTAGGAAATAACAATACAACGGTACCAATCTCATTTTTGTGTCAGGTGACATTGAGATTTTGGATCAATAATGATGCAAACTTGCATCAGCATCAAAAGAAATACCAAATATAAGTTTGAGTGCGACTCATAAGTTCAAAAATTTCGCAATTAATTCTTTCGGAATTCTGCAATTAACTTTGAATACAACAAAACAATTAAATTACATTATTTATGACTTTATAAAGAATTGACAATCAACGTAAAAAGACTCATATTCATTTATACATTCAACATAATTTATACATACATACCACAGTTTATATACAGTTGCTACACTCAATGCAAAAGTAGCGTATACACTGAGAGAAAAAACTATAAATTTTACCGTGATTGTCCTTACAAAAATTACCGTGCAGACGATAATCGTGAGACAAAGTGCCATCACGGAACTTTTTCATCTAATTAAGTTAACTTTTACCGTGATGGACAGTAAAAATCATCGGGTGCCCAACAAAATTTCCCCCTACTGCTTACATATATAGATAGATTATTGCAATGTCGCATCATATGTTCAACTCGTCCGTATTTGGAAATGAAAACATAAAATAGTTTGAAAAAATTACACAGGTTTCTCATAGTGTTTTTTTAACAACAGTACTCGTTCGATAATCTGAAACAATATATTTCATGCACAAATTACTGAGAATTCATTCACCTATTCTTGAGACCTTATTCAACAATATTGTACGAACAAAAATGTAAGCTTCGAAAATTCATGACAGACTTTCTTTGACTCAATGTACGAGTTGCATTTTTTTAGGTTAGAATTATTCGTACATAAAAGATAATGTTTTGGATGATCGGATACCAAATGTTATTACACAAATACTATGAGGAATGTGTGTAATTTTTTCAAACCATTTCATGTTTTTATTTCCAAATACAGACGAGTTAAACATATGATGCGACATTGCAATAATCTATCTATACATGTAAGCAGTGGGGGGAAATTTTGTTGGGCACTCGATGATTTTTACTGTTCATCACGGTAAAAATTGACTAAGTTAGATCAAAAAGTTCTGTGATGTCACTTTGTCCTACGATTACCATCTGCACGGTAATTTTTATAAGGACAATTACGGTAAACTTTTTAGTGTTTTTTCTCTGAGGGTACCATAATCACCGGGTACCATGTTGTTGATAAGAGACCTTGATTATTTCTTGGAAACACTTAAATTTAACATACTTTTGAATCGCTCCAAAATCTCTTATGAGAAATCCACATCAAACTTAATTGTCATTTTTGATTCTTGTAATTAAAAGTTTAATGAATTTGCAACAAACGCTCACTTTCTTCTCAACACTACAATGCAAACAACCAAAACAGTTAAATGTTTGTATTGTGTGCATGCGAGAGCCGTGTTCTTAAAAGGATATAACTATATATACATACTAGTCGGAAGTATATCAAACGGTCTCTGCAGAGGCACAAGATTAAAAATAACAAAATAATTTAAGTATAATATAAAAGCAGAAATAATAACGGAAGAACAAAAAGAAAGCAAAGTTTATATTCCTAGAATAACATTGAATACTGGTACCTCATCATCATTGTCTTCCATAGGACACAGTTTCCCTTTGTACTAGCATGTTCTATGTTTACCAACAAATCACAAGAACACAGTTTTGATTCCTTAGGATTGTATATTAAAAAACCTTTATTCTCTTACGGACAATTGTACGTTGCTTTATAAAGATGTAAGAATCCAAAAAGAATTTTTATTCAAATTAAATCTGAGAATAAATCAGAAATTAAAAATATTGTTTATCAAGAAATTTTTCAGTAATTCAAAAATATGTAACTTTAAAGATCGTCGCATTTAAACAGACGTATGTTAATTCATAAAAACCATGAAAAACAAATATGTGAAAAATGTGGAAAGGGTTTTAAAAGAACAGATGGGTTAAAACAACACATAAAATGTCACAACACTAAGCTAACAGAATGAATTATTGTTTCAGAAGCTTAATTGTGTTGGTTTATTTAATTATACCTCCTCCTGAATTCTGTCTTTTTGTTAATAAAGTCCTCAGGTAATCAAGAATTTTATTAAACATAGACCAGAGAAAGATTTGAAATATGAAAGTTTAATCAAGTTAAGCAAATAATGGTACTTCAGAGACATGAAGTGAGTAAGGGGGAGCGAATAGACAGAGGAAGACCTGTAGGTATATATCATATATGATCAGTGACTTAAAAAATCCTAAGAACGAGGTATGACTTGGGTACTAAATTACGTATATCTTTTAACATTTATGATGGTAAGACATTCTATAAACAAGTATTTTTTGGGGGGGAAGTGGAGGGGGAGCGAAGGAGAGCTGAGGTGGAGCGGTGGGAGCGGGGGGGGGAGCTTACTCAAATATGATTTGATAAAAAATGACGTAAAAACAAGCAATTAACTACGTAAATCGAGGGGGAGTGGGGGGGGCTGAGACTCACTTTCGTCAATACAACTATATAGTACAGGGATGTATATATATATAGTCGAAAACTCAGTACGCTTTTTTAATCATAGTATTGCAACTGTGTAAAGTGATATATATATATATATATATACAAATATATATATACAGATATATATATATAGCGTACTACTTCAACCCGTACATGGGTAATTCTTTCATAAATTGAACACTTTCTGACTGACCTCTCTTCAATTTGTCTTAAATTTTTTTTACGGCTTCTGTATCGAAAAAAAAGAGACACTTAATCGAGGATTTTTTTTTCAATAGAGGTGATAATAAGTTTGAGATTTTCGTCATTTTTGCCTTAGAAACTAACTTTTCAAAATCATAAATCCGGTTTTTTTAAAGCTAGCTGATTTTTTTTTCTATTTTTAAGATAAAAAAGTGAGCTTAAAGAAAAATATATTTTGAAAAAAGTGATGAAAACTGTATGATACTTTTATTTATAAGAAATTTAAATGTTTTAATCATTTTCAACAATGTTCCTCACCTCATAGCATATTTTAAGTACAAACATCGTATTCTATGTCAAACTGTACATCAAAAATGCTTTTTTAAACAATAGAGAAATAATTTTTACTAGTGGAAAAAAACCAAACCAACAAGTGCGATATTACATGCCACATTTTTTTCCGCCTCGTACTTTTTTTTATCATACTATCAGTAGTAAATATATTTGTAAACATATGATATTATTTATTAATAATAAGGCTTCATAAAGAACTAGATAAAAAATGAATCATGTATATTTTGGGTGTGTTATTTATTTCACTTAAAAATTTTAACAACATTTTTTTATTCATGCAACGAAAAATGTTTGGCTTTTAATTTTTGTAGAGTCAGTGGAAATATATAGTGGTATTTTAGAGTACCTTTTACCGTGACAGTGGTTTGAAAATGTGATGCTAATAATTTTTCTTTGTTACACTCGTTATTCATCGAATAACAATATGTTATGTTTGCTAGTGATACTGTTGCCCAATCAAAGGATTCTTTCGGTATGAATAGGGTTATGAACCCTTTGGAGACTAGCCCTAGCTACATTTTTTTTTCGGTTCTCTGTTCTAGTTGTTGTACAATTTTTGTTAAACCGGGGCAATTGTTACGCAAACCCAAATAACGTTCAGTAGATTCAATTCCACGTAACCTACGATTCAAACAATTGTGAATCAGCAAGAATAGCTTTTTAATTGGTTCCATCAAATAACTGTCTTACATTTTTGTGTATTGGACACACACACACCGTATGAGTATCACTGGCTCCTGCTAATATAGAGTATTTTGGTCGTAAAGTAGTAAACTTGGAAAGCTACGTTGTGTTGTGGGATGACTTTCGTGGAATAATTGAAATAGTTCTTTCAAATTATTTAAAAATAAGCACTTTTGCATCGATAATTTTTGTCCATTTATTTCAACCGAGACATAACCTTTTTTGCCTAGCATTAGTTGTGTATTATTATGAGACTGATAAACGTTAATAATAGTGTTTACATCATTTACATCTAAAGACGGATGACTTTTGGGATTCAAATCGCATAATATGCCTTTCTCTTTGTCAATGTTTTTAGAAATAGGTATCATATGACTAGTAGTGGACGGAAACACGAGCTCTATTTTTGAGAAAGACCAATGTCTAAAAAAAGTAAGAATTTGAATTGTTTTTGTGCTATTTTCGGTTGTATTAAAACATTCATGTAGTGTTCTCAAAATGGAAGTATCATCGTGAAAGTCATCTTCATCATCGGGGCCATTATTACTTACATTTAAAACTTTTTTTTTAATGGCCTTGGAAATTTTTTATACTTTAGCATCAGAATACCGTTTTTGTCTTAATCGTTTTGTACTTATAGATGGCGATTCTATAAAACACAAATCTTCGATCAACTTCGCCTAACGAGCAGTCTGTAACTTAGCACTTTCCCCCGAATTCTCTTCACTGACAATGCTAGCATCTGAATCTTTATTTGACGATGTATTCATATTGTCTGTCTATAAAAATGAAAACGTATGTAAGTAATATGTATAATACATCGAACAAACTCCTAACTGTCTTCATATTGAATTAATACATACCATTTGAACTTGATAATCATCCTCTTTTAGTTTCTTGATAGGCAGACGACAGGAATCGCAAATTCTTTATTGCAATTGATTTGTAGTTACAGATATGTTCAGTACACGCAACTTACTTTCCTTTACTGTACGCAGATTAACTGACTTTTTTTTATGTGTTTTGTCAGATTAAAAGGAATTAAAACACCTGTCAGTATTGTTTTGTACTGTGTCCATTTTTATTTTTGGCATTGTTGAGTGAGATTTCGTTTGCACCTTGCACAATGAATGCGTTAGCCTGTACGAAGAAAACTGAATTGGTGGGAGAATTTTGAAATTTGTAAACTTACTGTCACAATTGAACTTGTATTTGGCGTTTTTATATGGCTGATGCGAGCTTTTATCATCACTGAGCCAAAAAACTCAACCGCACTTGTCGGAAAAATACGATTGGTACTGTTGTATTGTTTTTCCTAATATATGAAATCATAACATGTAACATCATCGTGCAAGCTACTGTTTTGCTTGCTGTCAACGCAATCTGCAAGAATATCGCTCATTGGTTGACCTAATTCAACCAAAGGTCTCTTTTACTCGCTCTGACGCTATAAAAACTCACCATAAAGAGGAAAAATCGCTCTTTTTACGTCTGTCACCTGTCCCTTAAAATTTTAGTCTACTTTTAACTTCCGTGACTTGGGAGTACCTTATACACGTAAAGCATAACGTGTTGGCTCAGGCAATTTGGGTGTAGTTTAAGAGTATCAATAATGTCAGACTACGCTAAGGAGCGAGGTACAACGAAAGAGGCCTGGCGAAAATGGTTCCGGCGATAGCAGAGAAAGCAGAAACCGTAACCCCTTACAGGCCACGAACTCATTCGTGTAGTTTAAGTAATCACTGGGAATTACTGAAGCGTTAAGGAACTCCAAAGCAACAGTAACGACAGTCAGTGATAGATGTAAGTTTTTCATCAGTGATATAATTAATATCAAGATCTGTGAAGTGATCTGAATGGACTGTATCTAAGAGATTACCTGTTTTGCATTGTTTTAATAAACTTGAAATTTTTTAGTTTTAAAGAATTAAAAATGTAACATATATTAAAATCATCCATATTATCTAAATAATTATTTTTACTTGACTAAAAAGAACAAATAAAGTTCACGAGCTGAATCCGAAGAGATCCACGAATAACATTGAAATAAAACGGTCAAGATCATACTTTAAACAAGTCCGGTCATAAAAAACTCAAAGAAAAATTGATTAACTGCTATCTGTTAATCAAAAATAATTTATGTCATCTTTATTGCAGGATAAAACAAGTCGAATATCATTTCAAAAAATGTGAAATTGGCGAGACTCTGGATTCTGCAGAATTCAAGTATGAAGAGTGTTAGCCGATGCTTGTTGGCGATTCAAATCTGTGAACTAAGATCCTTCCTTATTTAACTATATACTAAGATTCTTCCATAATATACACGATACAATACAGACAAAAATAGTATGAGGTGGCGGAAACGTGGTGTATATTGCAACCAGCACGCCCACATGACATATCGCACTTGTTTATTTAGTTTTTCTCCAATAGAAAAAACTATTTCTCCATTGTTGGATACAGAACCTGTAAATAAAAGTTTCAGACCAATCGGAGAGGGGTTGGTCAAAAACTGTTCGTTTTGTGAAAAAATTACCTACATGCATTCTAACAACGAGGCTGACCTGCATTGTGTGTCAGCAAATTATGAAAAGATGCACCTCGAAGCTCATACACACATTCATATATATCTATAGTATAGAGTTGTTAATGTGATGTATTCCATACAAACCCCCCACAGATCCTTGTTGATTCCCCACTGCCCCCCATTGACTCCCATAAAATAATTCTGCTCAGTATGCTTTTTGTCTAGATCCCCCACCGTCCTGACAGTCCTCCACATCCCGATACACTATGTTTGTGGAATCTTACTGATACGCTACCAGCTTTTACAGATCCTGACACCTATCCACACGCATATATATATATAT
>NW_019379501.1:145495-189870 GCF_000648655.2 Copidosoma floridanum | reverse complement strand
TATATATATGACAACTTTTAAACGGAAAATAATACACATATGCATAATTATTAGTTGGCATAATTTTCTGGTAAGATATACATACAATGCGACCATTGCTTTTGTTATTCTGATTGATATTACTTTTTATCAAGATACCCCACCGGCCTCCACTGACCTTATACATACTTAGGTATTTACTTTTAAATACATTTTTTTTTCTTTTTGTTACCGAGTTACTGCGACAGCCTATTGGCTTAATCACCGGGGCCACCCACTCACCACCTATGTGTGGAGGTGTATTGCCGTACCTATGAACCAATCCCTCAATACCATGGGTATAGTGAGAATATCTCTGGTGAAATACTGTGCCAGTAAAGCTGACATTCTCTGCACCAATCGTGCATCGGGTCCACTTGCCACTGTGTCATTCTTCCCCGAGAAACTTCCATATTTTAGGATGTCCACTCCTCGCCAGTAAGGCCGGCGGTGCCTGCCTGGCGCATGAGATCTGCTCATCCCTATCTATAGCCTTAACACTGTTTCGCATTCACCCAGACCTGAAGATCTGTTGGGCAAGGAGAAAACCCTGGAGTTACTTTGAAGGAAAATTCCATGGAAAAACTCGCTCCGAAACAGCTAAAGTTGCATAGGAACTTTTTTCGATGATAACAGTTTTTGAATGAATCTGCACTCACGGAGAATCAAATCCACGGCACCTATAATGAAGTTGTATCAGCAACGAGTACGCTTACCACTGAGCCATCACCGCTCCTTTATTTTTAAATACATATTTTCTTTGCTAATACATACTTGGTAACATACATCCTTTTTTTGGTAATATTGGTAATGAACTATGATCTTTGTTTCGTTCACATAAGTGTACCTTTATTGTGAATGTCAGTGCCACTACAACACAACATAATGGAAAGAAATTACTCCCGAGTTGTCTGCTTCTTTAACCCAGACCTGGGTTGGCTTCTTTTTTAAGCCAAATCGGAGTTGACTGATTTTTCAACCCAAATTTGGAATTGGCTCCTTTTCTACCAACTATTTGAGTTGGCTCTATCTTTTACTAAACCGTTGATACATATACTTTATATTCTACATTATATGTATGCGTGTGTGCACATTCGTGTGTGTGTGTTGGTGTATACTATTTGTATACATGTTCTAGTGGGCTTCGCGTGCTTACTCCAGTTTACTCTGACTTAAAATAAGAATCTTTAAATTTATTACATGAAATAATAGCGTACGCAACATTTGAATTTTCGTTCTGCTATATGCTTCGTGAATCGGTTCAGACGTATATCAATGGATCAAATTTTGTCAAAAATATGTTTATCACACTAATCAGATTTTCTTTTAATTTAATTTTAAAATTTCAATGTGATTTTAAATCAATGTTTGGTTCAATATTAATATTTTTGTCATGGCTATAATCTGATCATAAATGTATATATTTAAATTAATACATAAATTTTTCACAAATTGCTTTGTTTGTTTCTTGCAATACATTTCTATCTAATGTTGCAAAACCAATAAAAATATTATAGATCTCTAAAAAAAGAACTGTCGAAAATTTCAGTCATTAAATAATAGCCGCTTAACGCATTCATTGTATTCAACAAAAGGTGGTAAAACCATTTCCATTTTATTACCAAATTATTACGACATGAATATGATCTTACAGTTATGATGTAAACACGAAGAATTGAAGACGATAATTAAATGCAAAAGTCCCTAACATGCCAATACTCTATGATGAAAAAATAGCGAAAAAATTTAATCATTGTGATATAACTACTTTGCATTGTTAATTTCAGTATTTTCAAGTACAAAAATATAACGTGCTGTCCTGAAACGTATTACAATTCTTTATGTACGTAATTTATCCTACTTTTCCTATAATAACGTATAGCATTACTCTTTGTATTTCTACCTTCAAAAGCACCATATTTTCAGAAAATATTTAAAAAACGTTTCGTAATAAACCCACACAAAGAGAAAAATAATAATTTTAGAGAAGTTCCAGTAGAAGTTGCCATTTTGTAAAGTAAACGTGGTTGATGTTGGCGAGAAAGGTAAAAATTGTTGTCTAAACAGTTAAAAGTACTGTTCAAACGGTATTAATTATAATTTGAATAGTACAAATTGTAGTCAGGTCATTAAAAGTTACCAAGCTCAAACTGTCAAATTTATGTATTTTTTTTTTTTTTCAACATGTATCGTTAAAAATGGTAATTCTTACCGATTTAAGTACAATTTTTACTATTCAAACTGTAGTTTTGACTGTCAAAACAGTTATTTTTTTCTTTTTTTATTAATTCGTGTCAGGTTTACTGTACATAATGGTAATTTTTACTAGAATTTCTCTATATTTATATTGTTTATACCGTTTAATGTACAGGGACCTACTAAAAAATCTTCTATAAATGCTGTCAAAATATCTCTTAAACTTTTAACATGTTCAGTTATGTGTATTAAATATCCAATATTTGGTATCATTTAACTTGAGCACTTAACACATATAAATAATCTCGAAAAGCGTTAAGAAAAAAATTTAGCTACCGAAAGCAGGAGACATCGTTAACGTTTAAAAATCGTTTGAGGTACAATATTCGAAGTTTTTCAAAAAATATTTGTATTGATATCAAGATATTTATAAAAGTCATCTAGAGTATACGGTATTGTTAGAGACCATGGCAATAATAATATGCATGTCAAAAAACAACGATGAATGTAGGTTCATAAATTTCTTTGTATTCCTAAGGATGTTTTTAAATATACATAAAATATCTACCAATTACTTCTTCCAAAATTCTTAAAAAATTAACTATATATCGATCGAACTTAAAGGAAAATACGAAAATGTACATTTTGAATCACTCACTGTAAATTGTATTTCTCATTCTTTGTTCAGCATTTTCAATCAATTAACTCGTATCTAAGCTAATATTTGTGACTACTCTGAGTCTTAAAAATTTTTCTTTTCAACTTCTCTTTTTCATGGAAACAGGTATAATAAATACTATTAAAAATACTGTAATCATTAGGATAGAAATCTTTAACTGTATTTGGACTATTTCAAGCCTTATCTTGGATTACATTTTTTTGCAGGACTATATTTAAAACAAACCCCCTGAATGTTGAAGCTTGTTGCCAGTCGGTAACCGGGTAGTTTATTGTTTAACTTAATTTCTTATAAATAATAAAAAATTTTATCTAAGTTGTATATTTGATTATTTAAAAAAATATTCTTGGATTTTTTGGCACATTTTGAAAAGAAAACAATGTTAAGAAGTGTATATCTTCCTATATTATACAGTTTTTTTGGTGGTTTGTTCAAACTCCCCCCGGACTGCCTTCCTGCAGAATAAGGGTAAATTCTTCCGTTTTCTTCTTTATTTATAGATATTATTTGCTCTTGTACCTTCCCCCCCCGCCAATTTTTAGCAGCCCCTTTGCGCCACACTTCGCTGTGAGTGGTTTATTTTAGCTTTGCTTTTGTTGATCGTTTTGACGTGAGAAAGTCATTTCGTATTTTTTAAGTTTTTTTATGTTCGAAGTTTTATATTAGTGTTTGTAATTTATAGCAATAGTATTTTTTTTAATTTATAAAAAAACTTGAAGACAATTTATTCATGGAAGGTTGGTGCGTGAAGGGCACAGTGGGTGGAGCTCCATCAGTATATATATGTATATATATATTTGAATCAAATAGTTTTGAAATTGAATCAAATTATTGAGCATAAAATACGCATAACAAAAAAAAAACTGCTGCCACCTTATTGTAGCAAAGCTTCCTAATTCAAATTGATAATTATTTTTATTTTATTATGGTACATCTATTCCATACTAAAAAATAATGGTTTTCATTGACATTCTCTGCATAAAAATATACAAATTTTTATTTAAACAAGTTATTTTTTAAAAAATTAAAAAATGTTTACAATTTTATGGATAAAATATTCTTAAAAACGATAAATATTTCTTAAAACTCTAGTCAATAAAATTAATTTCAAGCAATCAATAAGACCAACAAACAAAATGAATAAATGTTGAAAAAATCTAAAAATTTTTCTAACTTTAGTAATTAGTAGCACCTTTAGGGTCAGTACCTAAGCACACGATCAGTAAGAGCTGATTTTGGGAGTGCGAATGAAAACTCTGAAAAATCAGGTGTCAGTTTGAGCAACGTTTTGTTGGTCTTAACGCCAACCTCATCAGGCTCACTTTATTAACAAAGAAAACAAAAACAAAAAACACAACAATTTTTGTAAATAACATTGTAGGGCCACTGTTTATAAATATTAATAATAGATACCCACTTCTATATCGTTAAGACGATAGTTACAGACTGTTGGTCACCTTAAACGAATAACGTAAGTGTCGAACATGTATGTATTTCTATATATACATATAAACAATAAATGTCCGTTTCTTGCGAATATAGATAACGTGTGTACGTATTTAAAAGATATTACTTATAAGAACTTTATATATGTTATTAAGAAATAAGGTATCCTCTTTTTTATTTATTGTTTGCTTAGTCGAGTGTACGTGTAGCATTTCTGATATTAATCATTTTTGTCTATTTGGTTCATAATCTAGTATTTTGGTTTGAGAAAAATTAAAGTTATGGTTGAATTTTTTCATGTGTGAAGCGACAATAAGTTCATCTTTATTTGTACTTTTGTGTTCGTTTAGCCGTTTTTTCAATGCTCTCTTTATCTCACCTACGTATGATGCAGAGCAAGAATCGCAAGAGAAATAATACACGACATTGGTTTGATCGAGCTTATCAATTTTATCCTTTCCAAGAATGATAACACTGTCCAATTTGTTTTGAATAGTAGGGTAAAATTGTATACACGTTATCTATATTCGCAAGAAACGTACATTTATTGTTTATATGTATATATAGAAATACATACGTGTTCGACACTTACGTTATTCGTTTAAGGTGACCAACAGTCTGTAACTATCGTCTTAACGATATAGACGTGAGCATCTATTATTAATATTTATAAACAGTGGCCCCACAATGTTATTTACAAAAATTGTTGTGTTTTTTGTTTTTGTTTTCTTTGTTAATAAAGTGAGCCTGATGAGGTTGGCGTTAAGACCAACGAAACGTTGCTCAAACTGACACCTGATTTTTTAGAGTTTTCATTCATACTCCCAAAATCAGCTCTTACTGATCGTGTGCTTAGGCACTGACCCGCAAGTCATCATGGAAACAATTGAGAGCAGAACGATATGTTCAACAAACAACATAATTAGCAGCGTCCTTTTTTTTTTTTTTTTTAAGTTTTTTTTACTAAAAATATGTTAGCTAAATTCTGAAATATTTGTAATAATATACATACACATTTATGTATCCCTACTTTAAATACATTTTTTGTAATATCTAGTTAAAAAGAATGATTTCTTGAAAGCGGTTTTATCTCTCGTTATAGTCCATGTAACGGCCTCTAGAGTTTGGTTTATCGTGTGTCTCTCACTCTCCTTTGAAAACATAACATTTAGTGGTTTTTATTTTATTTATTAATTAATTTCTGTTCTTTTTAGTACCCTCAAGATAATAAAATTAAATACGATCATTAGAAGTTTTTTGTTATTGGTAAAATTTTTATCAACAGTACATTGTTAAAATAAGATTAATGCAATAGAAAGGATAAAAATACGACAGCTCATAAGCTTACGTGTGAAAATTGGCTAAATATTAATTTTAATTACTTGGCTTCTAGGCACTTTTGAGCCTTCAAATTTTTACAGCGTCATTTTCATGACTATATTTATTTGTAAACAAATTTTTATCAACTTCTGTTTATTAAATCTTTAAACTGGAAGAACCTTCTTAATCAGAAAAATTTTTTAAAATATTTATGATTTAACTTGTTTTAATAATGTAAATTCTAAATCACAAATAATATTTGAAGTTTTAACAAAACTATGCACTACTCATGCATCTCTATCATCAATACACTGTTTATCATTTCTATCTGAATTATAAGAAGTTTAACGTTCTCTCATTTTTCTTGACATACAATACATTAAAGCAAATATAATTACTAAATAAATAAGTTTTTTCAAATAAATTAAGTAATTAACATTAAAAATTATTTGTCTCAGCAGTGATAGGTGATCTCACACAAATATGATGTCAAGATTTATCCAAATTGATTAAAGACATCTTCAGATGTACAACCGATGATCTAGAATCAAACTCACACCTACACATCCCTACGTTAAGTTTTGTTAACTTTCTATCCAAATGAAATTTTTTGTAGGAATTTATACGTCCTTGAAGATTTTATAACATAAAATATCAGAAAGCAAATAGAAGTAACAAAATACTTTTTTAAATTGATAATATGATGTCGATAACATTAAAAACCCAATCAGAAAATCAAAAGAATTTTTCTCAATGCTATTAAATATTCTGCTACAAAAAAATTATACATAAATCAAAACCAGTCGAGGAAATCCTGATGATTACGTTTGTAGATGCATATGCACATTCATTCACATACGTGCCGATAAAAATTTTTGTCAAACTAATGAAGAAATCCTGAAATATTACTTATTTCATTATTTATCGTATTGGCACCTCTACACCTGCGTACATTGTCCTTTTATTCCAACATGAATTTATTATTTTATGTACAGAGTAAGATTAATCAAATTATTTGACATAAAATATCTTACAACGACGATAAACGTTAAAAAATTGATACAAAAAAACTTATTAATCGAATTATTTATTTATTACAGGTGATACGAATTTCATCACAGAAAAAGCTTGTTAATTAATTTTTCAAATTTTCATTATGTTTAAGCCACCGTTGCTGTAATATCATAGAGGTATGATAAACTCTATGATAGATAAACTTGCGTAATAATTTTACTACAAAAGTGACGATCGTGTACTACCGGTCAAAGTAATCTATACATATACACACTGACATACACCATTCATATTCATCGATTTTGAATGATTGGTCGATAATTCGATGTTCGAAAACAAAAAATGATAAAAACTTGTAATTTCAATTTATGCAAGGGATTGTTTTATACATGTATATATATCTTTAAACTTCATCGTTTTAATTTGAATCACTTATACTTCTTTTCGAATAGTACTTGTTTTTTTGAATTGTAAAAACATAAGAAATAGTAGCATCTCTTTTCTTAAATTATACGACTTTCATTGTATGGAAACATACACAAATAACTTTGAATAAAAAATTTTTAAAGAGCATGCAAATTGTGAATAACTATCTCATTACCTAGTTTTCAGTTCTCACGTTGGATCACTTACTATTTAATTCTGAGCATCTTATACTGTCATAAGATTATATTTTTGTGAACAAATCTGTTGAAAGTGCAATACGGCTACATGATAATAATGCTAATCATGATGATCACAATGACAACAATAATAATGATGATGATCATTGTAAAAGTGATGATAATAATGATGATAGTGGCAGTAACATCAATAATAGTGATAAGCACAATGCTAATAATAATAATAATTATAATTATAATAATTCTAATAAAGATGATAATGATGGTCATTTGAAAATCATTTTTTTAAAGATGTTTTATATTTACAAATACAGTTTCTATTAATCTAATTGGACACAATATAGTAATTAAAATTTTTATAGTTTTGGAATTAGTATTGACAAATAATGTATCCCTCAATATGAATTTTAATTGTCCTTTTTGCTTATATTTTATCATTTCTTAGTATTTATCGCATTAAAAGAAAAATATGATATTATATATGTTCGCGACATAAAGTTAATAGATCTAGACAAAAATTTTCTCAGATCATTGACTTTCCTTTTTGAATAAACGATATACTAAAATAAATAAATCATTGTCCTTAAAAATCGAATTTAATTGCATATTTTTGTGAATTGTAGATATACTTGGGTCATTCTACAAAAACCAGAATATTTCAAGGGGGTCTATTTGTTGGCTGTTAAAATACGTTAAAATGATTATGTTAATAATTTTAAGATCCCACGCCGTAGAAGGATTAAAATTTTATAATTTGAGTCCAGATGTCGTAAAAACTGTAAATTTACAAGTGAGACACGAGCCTATAACGCTAATTTAGTCCGTTTTTTGCATCTTAACTAAAATAATACTTTATCATGATCTAAATTTTATTGTAACTTTCGTAGTAAATACCTCTTAAATAATTTTAAAAGTTTTCAGATTGACATATCCTTAATTGATGTTGTAATCGATTGGAACATGAAATATGCTGTTTTCGGTAGTATGAGCTGCTTACATAATTAGATATTTATTTAAATTTTCTTCATAAAACATGTGAGTAGTTATTGCGACTCAGTGGCCCGTCACAAAAATCCCCAATCCCCACCACACTTAGTGAGAGTTTCCGAACAGGCCACTGTGTCGCTGCTCACTTACTAGGAAGTGGAAACATCACCTCTCCCCCTCCACCATCTGGTGAGAGTTTCTGAACGGAGCCACTGTGCCAGTGTATACTTACTATGGGAGGGGGTATCCCCTCCTCCTACACTTAAACTGGAGAGACTTTCTGGGAAGGCCACCGTACACTCCCCCTCCTCGCATTTTCTTTGTGTATGTGTTTAATAAGCGAGTACACTGGAAGGATATAAGAAAAAGAAGTAAGTTTACGGTTAAATAACAACAAGATGAATACATTTATTTTACTTCATTCTATAATTCATAGCATTAACAAGGACATCTACATGAAAAGATGCAATATTTTACACAACATCACACATGAGATCTTTTGTCAAAGTCTCCTGTTTTACAATGTCATGTGCTATAATTTTTTCGTACATACTCTGCACATTGTTATCATTCAAATTACTCACAATATTTTTTACAATGTTGAGTGTATACTAATCAATTTGTGCTTCTTGCACACTGCTTTCTTTTTCTAAAATAATGTCTGTAAATTCTTGCGCTACGATAGGCATATAATTTGATATTTCGTTAAATGTGTGTAAATTACAATCGACGCAATGTACAATAAATTTTTGTAAATGATCGAACGTCACATTTTTCAACACTTAACTTCAATGATACTTCTTTGCAGCTCTCTCGTGTTCACTTTGTCGTCTCATTTCTTTAATCTCGATGGCTTTTTTCTTATAACTCATCGTAAACTTCAAGGACCAGTTGGACCCGTAAATCTTGATATCTTGCAAGTTACTGTTATCCGTCGTAAAGTATTTTTCAATGTCAGAGAAGGCTAATTTAAACTCGCTCCAACTAGAAACTGTGAAAGGAATTCCTTCGAAATCTGTGCCCAACAGACGAATGATAGGTTCCCAATCGTTGTCCAACAATTTTTCGTATTCAAGCCCTACGATTATTTTTTTACCAAATGATTTGTTCAATCCGTAAAGCTTGCGAATAATCTAAGAGAGCTATGATTGTTGATGCTGCCTTGAGGCTGACAGATCTAAAGCTTCTCTCTCCAAGACTTTCTTTTTCACAGGCTCCATTGTCTCCTCGTTACAATGTATTAACTGTTGGATGATTGAACAGAGACTGACAGCTGCTTTTTGTTGAAGCACAAATATAAACTACTCATTATTCGAAAAACGGGGGTATTAAAAACGCTTGGAGGTGGTAAATCACGTTTGAGTTCTGCACCACCAAGCATTTTCGATGGTATAACTTGAGAAAAAACAAGTATGAACGACAAAGTACAAAAAATGCTGACTGTATATTCACAGGTAGGCTTATAAAATGCTGACATTTTTACTTCTTCGAATTTATAACAGCCCGTAGTGACATTTTTTTTTGGGAATGCGCAGACTACAAATAATAAGCACAAAATTTTAATGATACATAACAAAAGCTTAGAGTTAAATTTCATATCAACGACATTTTACTACAACTACTTTGTAAGCATTTTATTTGACATCCACCGCAACTCGATGTATTGTTTATATTTATTTTATCTCAACGAAATAAAACGTCTCGCAATTTTGTTATTTTTCTCAAATAATCGGAAAAATTATCTGAAAATTTTTTGGAACCCAATCCATGACTCATGTAATACAGAAACATTGAACAAAATTGACCGCATATATTTGAGGGTAGGCTTTGTAGCTGTTTAACATTCCAACGCAGTTGCTAACAATTTTTTCATAAGCGAATAATATCATTTGGTATACACGGTTGTACACCATAGCTTTCGAAATAAAAGCCATTACCTTGTTTATCAGCATACATAGCAACCAAATGAGTACCTGGCTTTGTATGATTGTCAGTATTCATGACAAACGTTGTCGGTTTGTTCACACCCGTAGGATCTGAGGATCTGATCTACCGGAAATACACCCACAGTACTCGAAGGGATTTGCAAGAGATGTTGCAGTATCTGCAGACTGTTCAGGGTTAATTGTTGTTGTTTTTGATGATTTCTTGTCAAAATTGTGTTCACAGAGCCAATACTTTAATTTGTAAACATTATTTAAAGCACATCGATATTTTCGATCATCTGGCTTTAATGCATGGTGTATGCAACACTTCTCCGCTGATAAGGTTTTTAAAAGCGGACAGTCGATCTTGTATTCCAAATTTATTACTTCGCAGTTTGTAATTTTGTGCAAATCGTACCTCTTTTCACAACCTCTAACGTAAATTTTGCGTGTTTTTCTTCCAATGTAGTTTCTGATTGAAAAACACATCGACTTGATTAGACAAAGAATGCATAAAACTATTTTTTGGTACCGTTTTTGTGATTTTAGATGTTACGTCAGCATTAAATTCTTCATCTTCATTGACGGTCAACTTGACACGGAGACTAAGCATCGTGTTTGCGAGATCAATGCACTCGTCACCATTACCTCGTACGACAAATTTAATCGGTGAATCATCCGTGAGCGATGATATCGGCTTGTATTGAATCCATTGCGATTCCTCGATAGTTGTTTGAGTCGGTGAAATATCAAACAAAAGAAGCTCAGGTTTTAAGCATCCGCACGAGTGACTGTGTAAAAAAGTCATTTTTTAAAATTTAACTTTCGAAAATATCTCTTGCAGTTCTCTGTCTCTTCTTTTTTTTTCTTTTAATGGTTTTCTTTTTCTTATTTTTTGATCTTGCTTGCGTGTTTTCTTAATTTTTTTTTCTTTACTCTGACGCCGACCACGTCTTGACTGCACAGTTCTACGAAGCAATTGGAACTGAAATGGCTCGTCAAGTCAGCCAAGTTTATATCCCGAACCTTCCATTATCTTGTCCAATTTTTCTTCGGCTTTTTTCTTCAGCGTATTACCAGACTCCATCACACGAATACGAAATGTCTCTTTAAAAGGTATATTCCTAGTGGTGACGCCAGATATAATGTTCATACCTGCACGAATAGATTTTCTGCCAACAGCTTTGGCACCTCGTTTAATGAGTGGTAAAACTCGTCGAAATACTCCGGCAAGGAATGATTTGATACCTCCGTGCCCTCGTTAATAGGGGGCCCCAAAGTAAATGCGTCCAATACCTCCTCCACTGTTTCCATGAATTGTGGTCAGACTTCCACCACCACTACTTTGTGCGATAAAATAGATCTCGTAGAGGTCCATAATTTTCAATCGATTCGTTTGAAGTGACGCATTACCATCAGCGTTCCAAAGTCGAATGAGATGGGTTTACCAATCGGATCCCTTACATCGATTTTAATGTTGTGAAATGAGTTAAACAATAGTAGTATATACAGGGTTATGAGAAAATCTGATTTTTGACATAGCCGTACGCGTAACCTTGAAGGTCCAACGACACCACCTGGAACAAACGCGATTAAACGTCTCCTACAATGTATGGTTCACAGATGTGGCTGTGAATCATGAGCATCGACGATACAGCATTGGCGAGATTTGCTGAATGAACGGATCGAATTTCGTTATTTTTCAAGAAAAGACACGTTGCTCTTTCAAAGCCTAAGATCTTACGTAATTTTTCAGATAATAGTAGGTAATACGTGTATTTACTGAACACCGTTTTGACACAGAATAACTTAGCCACTACGTAACCACTTGTCTCCAAACTGAAAACCACGTGATCTCGCGTAGTATCAAAACTATTGGTTTCTTGTATCGTTTCTTTGATATTTGCGTATAGACCAGTGTGTATGCAATAATTTACATGAATCACAGGACGTTCTCTATGTACATATTGTGTAGCCGTGGCATGCATTTTACGATAATTTTTCTTTCGCTGTCTTTCACCGCATGTTGAAACATCAAGGTAATTGAATCTCTGTTATACGCACACTCCATCGACCTTGCAAACTAATTTGCTGAGGTAATCTTGTCACGTAGCGCGAAGTAGTATTACTAGGGTAATACTGCATGCTACTGTTGCTAGGCAACACAACGTAAAATTCGTCCTTCATTTTATATCTTTTAAACAATTGCCCTTCAGCCAGGAATTGAATTTTTCAGGATACTTCTTTCAGCTGACGAAATATTCTTTCGAACGTCCTTTACCACGACTTTTCAATATCTTGTCAGCCTCAAAGAAGCTCTCTTTCCTTTCGCACTCTACTCAATTCTTCCTCGTGACAGAAGCCGTCAATGTCTTCGTCAGCCAAATCTCTGAGAAAATATACTGGAGGTTGTCGCGTGCAAGAGATACGTACAATTTTAAACAACTCTAAAGTCCAGCCACTTTCGTAACCTTTAGCAAAGACACTTCTCATCTTACTAATGCGAACTAAATCCCCAACTTTGTACTTTGGATTCTTATAAATGTGTCTACCGTAATTATGTTTTAAATTTTTACGTGCCTGCACAACATTGTGCAAAGTCACGTCGGCTGGCGCCATCTTTTTCGATGAATGCTTCGTAGAATTGTATGCCTCTATTATACTTGAAAGAACGTCTACGAAGCAAAGATTGTTAGTGTGTGTAAAGTATCGCGATATTCTTTCTTTAATAGTTCTTATTAAACGTGTAGCTATTGCAGCCTTTATCTGTGGACTGCTAGCTACTCTGTATTCAATTTTATTTTCTCGTAAAACGGAATGCATTTCACAGCCTACAAATCCTTTACCTTTATCCGTTTGTAGACACATTGGTGTACAATCGTCATTTCTTGATAAAATATGTTGTTATGCTTTGGTGATGTTTTTCGATATTATATCCTTAATCGGTTTCACCCAAGCGTATTTACTGACGACATCGATGACAACGAAAACATAGGCGTAGCCATCATTTTACGTTTTTAAAGCTCTCAAATCCATTAAATCAGCTTCTCACATGTCGTTAAAGTTACGCACGTAATAGCTTCTTCTGGGAAAACGATTCCTTATGGGTCTATGTAAATTATAGGCATCTTGACTCTTTAGCCAACTTGTTACGTTCGATCGCAAATATTTATTTTTCACAGCACTCGCGAGTTCATTACTACCTGCATATGCAGTTGGTCGCACCGCCTTGTAGCGAAGTTTTTGAGAAGTATGATGGATTATTCTTTTTTTTTTTTTTTTTTTTTTTTTTATCTCAGATCCAATGGCTCTTTTGATGCGAGAAAAGAACTTCTCAAATGTAATCTTGCTACTCATGCAGCATGCTGTCAATAAAGAGACTGTTCGCTCATCTGACAGCGTTTCTTCGTCAAGCCAACGCGAAAAAGCGAATTCAGCCAACGCCTGATCGGCTTTTAGACGTTCAACTTTCTTCTCCGTAGCGTAGGCAAGATCGTGCTGACAATATGCTTCGTCCAAGGGATTTAAATCCACATCACCGTGCTTAATGCGCTTTGATAGCTTCGTTCCAGGACCACAAAATTTGTACCCAGGTACATGCATCTTAAAAGGTAGCAAGTCGATTAAAGCGTCGAGAGCACTATTTTTTTCCTCCTTGAGTTTTACTTCTGTATCTTTGCCTTGATTACTTTTCTGCTCAATCGACGTCATGTTCGCACTTGTTTTGACAGAGGCGCAACTTTTTATTTATTTATTTTTTTCATTTTTCAGTGAGCCCGTTGATTCAGTACCACTCTCATCAAGAAAAATCCCACTATTCAATGTAGATTTTGGACTCTTATTTGACGATTTTGATTTATCGTCGTCGTCGTCGTCGTCGTTAATCAGTAATTTTAATACTCAGGTGTTTCCGACACTTTTGTTGGATGTTTGCCATACGATGTACCACTGCAAACTGATCACGCCCCACCGGTGTGCGTTTTTTCGTGTTCCTCAAGGCATTGCTCACCAGATCAACAATGTTCGACTGCGGTATGCGAACGCCACCTATGATAACGGTATGTTCATTGCTCCACTCAAAGTTACCAGTAGCGCGCAATCGTCGTATGATAACTGCAACTTTTTGACGAAACTTTTTCGGTACGCTTCTGATAACCTTGGCATCCTGTCGTTCCTTCTCTTTACACTTTTCTTCGTCCTCATTGACGTCGTCGACAGAGGATTCGTTATCTTGTGATGCCTTGGTGTTTGCCATGATCGTGTCGGCATGTTGTTTTCTTTCACTGTCAAACTCCTGAAGATGCAAATATCGTAGTAAAATTTGTTTTTATTTCTTCCATTTTCTCGCTCATTGGTATACGGTAAATTAAGGATGGCGTTTATTTCTGCATCGAGACGACTCATCGTTGTACTTGGTGTTTGCACAGACCTTTGACCATTGAGGAACGTGCTTCGCAATTAGTCCACGCTTTCTTAAGTCAGAAGAATCATTTTTTTGCGTGCTCCATGTTTGTTACAGCATCGGTAACACCGTTTTAAGAAGTGGACCCAACAAAGCAAGTAAGAAACTTCCTCCCTGTTGTACGATGATTTTTTTTCTTCGATGACTGATGAATTTTGGTGTTCGCTAGCTTTCTGAGAATGTTGGCGTGTCTACGCAAGCGTTTTTTGTGTGACGCAATTAGCGGAACGTTTCTTTCGAGAGTATTCAACGCACACTCGCAAAAATACTTGAATAGTGCCTTATCAGCCTTGCGTAGCAGGGCCCTCTGTTGTTCGTTGTCGAGATGATGAAGATTTCTCAAAATGGCGACGTGTTTTTGACTAAACGGGGAACATGACTTTGACGCCATCACAACGATACGATTGGAACTTGGTTCGCCGTGTCGCTTCCTTTCATCTGTTTTTTAGCCACGTATACGTACAGATACTCGTCATCTGGGAAAATGCAAGTTCGAAATCGACAATTGTCTGGTGTATTTTGCTTGAGATCCAAGAAAAAATAACCAAACGGTTGGGATGTAGCGTCCCAATATGCTTTTTGCAAGAACCGAAGATTTTCTGGACACACTTGTTTTGAAAAATGCTGTATTTTTGCACGATCTCGTAAATTTCCTAGGATGACAATGTATTGCGAGTTTAGCGACATATTGCGCTGGCCCTTACATTCATGAAATATATTTTGCGAAATAAAAATTATGCTCAAATTCTTATTATGATTGCATTTAGTAAATAAGTCGACGATACCGCCACTACCGTATGATTTGCCCATCAAATCATTAATAATGATCAATTTTTTCTGTCTCCTGGCATTCGTACATTTAACTATATTTACAGTACGTCTTCCGAAAAATGCATCACGTGGGTTGAGGGGCTTTTGTCTTCAATAACCCTCGTTTTCTTGAATAAAATGTCAAAAGTCCTTGTTATCACGAATTTCTTCATTACAAAGACATTCCCACTTTTTGGTCAGCTGGAAGTTGCACGCTACTATTTTTTTACTGATGGCACAGGTTCTCTCGTATCTTTCGTCCATTGTATCGCCAGTTGTTAAAGAAGAATCTCTATTTATTCTAAAATATTGTGAACAACCATGCCAGGAACAACCGTGAAATTGTAATACGATACCACAATAATTATCCACACCAATTTGTGGAGCTCGATAACCATCGACAATGATACCTGCCGATAATCGTTTCTCTTTGCATTGTCCAGCATGTTCGATGACTCGATCGAGAACACGCTTCTCCATCCAACACAGCTACTTCAGTGCTACTTCAGACTGATTATTATTTACTAATCTATAACCTCTTCGTGGTATAATACCGATTTGGTTTTTCTTTAAACAATTTTTTTTTGTAGACACACATACATGTTGAGGCTACTGTCGTACATTCAATGAAAGGATCCACTTGGAATTTCGCGAAATTTTTTCGGTAAGCCACGCAAGCTAATCTTAAAATTTTTACATCTTGTTTACAGTATTTGACGATTTTTGTTGAAAATCAAATATATAATCGTTCGCTACTTGTTCATTGTACCATTTCAAAAAATTTTCTCTTTCTTGTACAGACATACTGTTGGGCGAATACACATCCAATTGTGGACCGACTTATAATTGATTTTCGAGTGTATTAAAAAAATGTGGAAAAACACCCTTTGCAATACCAGTCAGACCATACGCTTTGGGTAGACTACTCAAAAGCATGTGAAAATAATTAAGACTATGGATAAATTTTATCTTCATTTATTCCATGAAAATAATTTTGGACTCATTATAATGCCGAATGATGTCACTCGGTCGCTGTGTGTTTCAACGATGTACTTAAAAATAAATTTCGCGTCGAATCCTAGGGCATTATGGGCTATACAGACAACTCGTTGAAAATGTTTTTGATGGTCTAGCGCGAGATCTATTTATTGTTTTATCAGATTAATTTGAAAAACATATTCGCATATTCCACAGTGGTCGTTGGAACTGACTCTTGTTCCAAATCGATACAAAAATTACAAACTTGTTCCACGATGCATAAATTTACTACATGAATTTTTTTTCATTGTCATCCAATACAGATACTGACTGTTGTGTCTCAAAATCAAAATACAGAACTACGAACGGCGCTTTGTTATCAGACGTCTTAATGGGCTGTATATAATTGAGATGACTAATAGGTAAGCGTTCTTTACACGTATTGCTAAAAAAAAATTGCACAAGTGTGTATTTTGTTTTTTGTTTGTTTGCACATTTTTAGAACATATTCGACAAACTTATATTTTTTTGTAAACAGTGGATGACTTAGTAAACGACCCTTTATCCAAGTGATTTAAAAAAAAGTTGTTATTATCAAACAATCTATTGTATGAGTCACATTTTCTAGAGTTGCCCGTTATTTCACACTGCGGTGATTGAAAATATTCATAACATTTATTAGAGCATCTATGATCTCCTATGCGTCAAAAGCTTTTATTAAAGGGTATATGGTAACCCGTACTTCCACTCGCGCCTATCAAATTTAGAATCGGTTTGGAATGTTGTTGATTTTCGTAATACATTAATCGTAGTATGTTACTTACGCTTCTGTATGTATCTACGACAATACGTGTACCATCGTACAAAGGGGGATGACCGTGACCAAAATTTTGTAAAGAATATACAACAATAACTGTTCCACGAGTGACAAAAAATAATTGAAAATCATGAATTTCATTAACACCGCATCCCCTCTCCGGTACTCTGACCCTCGCCTCTCTAACTAAATCATTAGCTGCTTTTTTTTCATTGGTTGGTAATCACGTCGAATAAGGTTCCAATATTGATGCAGCTTACCTGTACGTATTTTCCCGCTGATAACGTAAGCATAGGCTGCCGCTAAGGATCTGGGAAGGCAGAGGTTGTCATAGTGTCTAATAGTTAATATAGATTGTTTCTTTGCTGTATCTTCAGTTAATCGTATACTAAAACGCCCTCTAGTACCATTTACGATTGCACATGTAATTGACAGTGTACCGTTTGTTTCAAAGTCGTTTAAACTTTGCACAGCACCAAACAACACTTGCCACAAATCTTCGACATGAAAATCATGCACCGTTCTAAATGACAACCATAAAGGTCTGTGATTGAATCTTTCTGAATTCATTGTTACACCAATGAAGTTGTTGGGTTGCCTTTGACCAATGAGCTGTCTATGCAAATCATTCATACACTCTTCTAACCAGGTATATACATTAACGTTTGGCGGTGGTCTTGACAAGCGTCCACGCTCCTCTCGTCCTTCATAGTTGAAGTTACAATAACGTTTAACAACCTCAGACTCGAGAATAAAGAGTAGATGCTCTCTTTCTCCGTACTGTAAATGAAAATCTGTAATGATGTTAATACAAGTGATAATAATACTCAATTTCATGTAGCGTACCAGTATCGCTGCTGCTAATGGTGTCAATGCTGCTGTTGCTACTAGAACTACTACCGCTACTGCTACTGCTAGTACTGGTAGTAGAATCATTACTATTTTCTTCATCGAAAAAAAAATTTTTAAACATGAATATTAGATGAAAAAAATAAGTAATTTTGTTACTTACCATCATCTCTGACGTCTTCATGTACAATTTTGGTGTGTCTGCTCGTCGACGGTTTTTGTTCATCCACTAAAAGTTAACCGGAATTACGAATAATTATTATTTAATTAAAATATATCATATACTCTATTCACCTTCTTCTTTCGTAGCTGAATTGACGCATTGCATTATTAACTCATCTCCGAATGTACCGTCATGCATACGTCTAAGTACTGTTACAAGTACTTTTATGAAGAAAAAAAAAACGTAAATAACAATTAATACGGATAAAAATTTAAAAAAATTGCTATAACATCGTATTGAATCTTTCGCTTGGGGGTCCTTATTTTCGACTCTTCGTTTGACTGCTTTCATAACTGTTTCGAGAATCACTGTGTTGTTAAAAAGACTGTGCTTGAACGCATCTCCAATCGTTTTTATCCGACAATGTAGCACAAGAAAGTACATTTTTGAAACTAATACTTTTATCGATAACGATCCTAAATCGCAACTCTACTCACTACCACACATTTTACGGATGTGCGGTTCGTAAACATTCGCAATACGTAACAAACATCTAATAATGCTAATTAAATGCGTTTTGGTAATACCCTCCATAACGATTAATATTATACGAAGAGAAAGAAAATACTGTGGACTAGCAGCTCACAGACAATCTCATTCATACCATATCTGTATGACGAATGACATATCCACTGAGAAACGTTTTGTACATTTTATATATTCGATGAATAAGAAAAACTGCAGATTTTGTATTCCATACGAATAATCAAATATCTTACATGGCAATTTTACACAGTGTGTATCATACAGGCGTACACGAGTGCGTATGTAATTTGAGACTCCTGAGGCGCCCTCTACATCGCACAATATTTATTGAAAAAAAACTCCGACTTTTTGCAAAATTTTTGTATTTTATTCGAATGTCTTACTCGATGAAATGTCCCATCTCTACGCAAAAAGGGGTCTCTTATTACTTTTATTCAGAATACTGTTATGTGCTGAGTTTGACGGTAAGATCATATGTCACGAGATATTGTGTTAACAAAGAAAGTCGACAACGGTATCCATTTCAACAAAGACTCAACAAGCTGATTTACAGTTTTTTGATTTCTACGATTGTATCGCCACTCTTTCCGAGGAGATTCCTTTCCTCAAATCTTACGGCATTTTTGCACAGTGGGCATTATACATACGTGTGGGTATTCGTGTGTATTTTTTTACACGGTACTTACCGTCGTTCTTTCTAACGAAGAAAAAACGTATGTAGTGACGAAAGTTAACAGTATATTTTATGACATGACAAATGTTCGTATGTGTCTCGCAAATAAATTATGCTGACTACGGAACTTCAAGTTACCACTTTTTAGTACTATGTATACCACCAAGTTAGTTGGCATTATGCTTCCGGAGGATAAGAAATCTTCGTAAGCTGAAACAATTCCGAACAGTGACATTATAATCGAGAGTGCGTGCCAACCGCAGTCCGATCCGATTTTTTTAGAAATTTTATGGGTGCGTCGTAAGCGATCGTACAAATTTACAAATTTTCCGGGAGTTCATATCATAAGTGAAGTGCTGTTGTACCGTAATCATTTTAGAATATATCAATCAAGTTGAGTGAATTTTGAAATCGTGGCGAGGGATTTCCGACTCGTCAATCGCCAATGGTTGCCCCGAAAAACATTTTACAGGGTGCGAAATAATTGCAAACCAGTGCACGCAGTGATTTATTTTAGTCTAAAAAATTATATGCTCGTAAGCCATTGTCTTATAAAAAAGTATAAAAGGTTAGTTAAGAGATGATATATTTCTTAAAAACTATGTAAAACTTTTTTTTTTCAGTAAAAATGTCTCAAAAAGAATTTTTATTTTCTCGACTGTCTTTCAAAAAAAGGCCTATTCGTGACGTCAAGTGTGAAATTATTTAAAATCAAAACTTACTGGTTATGTGCGAAGGGATGTTAAAAGATTTGATAAATATGAAGTTTGCTGTTTGTTGAACAGGAAAGTGGTGCTGGTATAATAGTCTGTGTGGATGGATATATCCACATTGTATGAGAATCTACAAGAAATAAGATAAAAAGTTTAAATCAAGATACTTTTTCCCTACCAGTAAAATGTAAATAAACGCATGTGTACAAAGTTTTTGCTCATCATAATCTCTCTGTCTCTCTGCCTCTCTCTCTCTCTCTGTCTCTCTCTCTCTCTCTCTCTCTCTCTCTCTCTCTCTCTCTCTCTCTCTCTTCATACAGTAAAGTTCAACATACTTGGCGTGTAACGCGGTACCTTTAATATTACACCTTGTCGTTCTCTCTCTACTACTCCAAGATTTTGCGTATTCTCCCCACCCGTCGTACCACCTTCTTTACTCAGGATTCAGGTAATCATAGGTGCAGGAGGGGGAGGGATAGTCCACCCCACTTCCTCATAAGTGAGCGGCAGCACAGAGGCCCGTTCGGAAGCTCTTACCAGGTGGTAAGGGTTTGTTGTGACGGGCCACTGTGTCACAATTACTACTCATGTATTTTAATCTATTATATTCCACTACACTTGATCTTTTGGTTGACTTATCATATTAATGTTGGAATAGAGCTGGTGTCAACATAAGTCATGTTTCAAAAGTAAGGATTCTTCGTATTCATTACAAAAGTAATGAAATATATAGTAATTAAATTGATTACTAAAACAAATTTAAGCCACAATCTTACAATTAGAAATAAACTAGAAATACAAGTTAGTTCCTGATGTACTAAAAAAATTGTATGTTTAAGCTCTGAGTGCTTTCTGTATTATTATGTAAACTAAAGTTTATATTTCTGAATCAGAAAAAACATGTATAGAATTCACTGCTTTATTTTTAAATTATCTGAATTAAAACATAAAATTTTTAATAATACCAAATCATGCATTCGACATACATGTTGGAAAAACTCTTAGAAACACAGGGTATTCTGTAATTTTCATATACTCATTATTATTGTTAGGTATGCAAGTTGAACGTAAACTTTTTGTCTAATTCACAGAAAAATTGTAAGAATTTTTCAATTATAAGTGTTGATTAATTAATGACGAGTGTAAAAAAACGACTAAAAAATAAGTTTTCTCTTTGTTTAACTCTTTTCTACTACTTTTCAAACCATGTGAACTTTTCTAAAGTCAGTTTTCATAAACAACGCTAAGTTTATTTTTCAGCTTTGCTATCATGTTCGTTAATCTAATTTTTTTATGTTCGTTGATTTATTTTCAAAAGAAGTCCAAGAAATTTCTATAAATGGCTGAATACACACAGAAATTCTTGTATTCCTTTTTAAGAAAAACGATTCATCCCAATATTTAACTCTATAAATTATGTATAATTCTTTTTATGATACTTTTCAGCAGTAGTCTTTATTAATAATACTACGTTTTCTTTGCAAGAAAATAAGGGAATGACAGTCTTTTGTTAATTTTTTTTTATTCAATTAACTGTATTTTTTCAGGAAGTTCTAGAAAAATTATTACTGAACAAGAAGTCTCAGAATAGCTATTAATGAGATACGAGATTTATAGACAACATCTAAGTTTAATCACTGAAAATCTTACTTGTATAATATTTTTAAATTATAAATTTGTGGTTTATAATTTCAATAAATATCTCAACTAGTTTATCTAATTAAAATAATAAAAATTTATTTTTCAGAGAACAGCAAAAATATGTAGGACCCAGTTTCTCGACGATTTCAGCTGTAGGAAAAAATGCAGCAATTATACATTATAAGCCATCAAAAGCTTCAGACAAACGAATTGATACTCAAGAACTCTATTTATGTGATTCTGGTGCACAGTTTTTAGATGGTACAACAGATGTGACAAGAACATTACATTTCGGCCAGCCATCTGATTATCATCGCGAATGTTTTACACGTGTGTTCAAAGGCCAGTGTAGTTTAGCCAGAACAAAATTCCCATTAATGACTAAAGGACATCATTTAGATTCATTAGCTCGTAAATACTTATGGGATGTGGGGTAAGTATTTATTTTAATTTTACTATATTTTTTAATTATGATCCTTTAAGTTCAAATGCACTTATTGTATGTATAAAAGTGTGCTTGTTGACTCTGTACTATTTTTTTTGCATTGACGAGGCATGTAAGCATAAAAAATGTTGAATGCTATTGCGGGTATTGAAAAACAAATATTTGATACATACCAGATTTTGTTTGAAAAAAAAAAAAAAAAAAAAAAAATTATCCGAAAAATTAACCCTTACAATAATAGTGTCAAAATTAAAAAAAATTATTTGATTCTGTTAGATTGAGCTTACTTATTAGGTAAGAAAAGCTTTTAGACGAAAAGTATATTACTTTTAGTGTAACTTTAAATTATAAAGTAGTTTGTAATGTCAATAATAAGAAACCATTGAAGAAACTACTTCAGAATCCAATCTCAAGAAAAAAAGATTTAAAAATGTTACTTTTTTTTATTTCGTGAAATTAAGTAGAACGTAGAATTTATGTATTGTATGACAAACATTATCACTACTTATTTAGTGATTTTCATACATTATCTTGGTTAAAATACTTGAAATATGGAAATTTTTTTCAACTGCTTAAAAATAATTCAGCGTTGGAATAATTTTTTTAGAACACGTTTTCAATGACTAAAAAGTACCAGTTGAACAAAATTTAACAGGTTAATTATGTAACTCGCTTAGCATTTGCAGAGTTGTCAATGTGCTGTCATGCCGAAAGAAAGTAGCTGTTTTTCGCACTATTAATTTGATTTTTTATGAAATTTAATAAAAACACGTTCTTGTTTACAAACTTCGTAAGTACCTTGGATACGACTATGAGTCGTCTAAATACTCTGACAATAAGATAGTATAAATGATAAGTATAGGGCATATTCATGTAAAAACTATTGTTGTATTTTTAATTACGGTATACTCTTAGATGAATAAATGTAAATAGTAGTAGAAATTAGGTTCTGTTCTAAACGACATCCCTTATGTCATTGTTTAAAGTGATTTAGCAAAGCAGTCTCATTTAAAATATGTAAAAGCGAGAATAAAGTCAGTTCTAATCAGTTAACTCTATTACTTTGAAAAAATTCTGTCTTTTTACGTGATGGTTAGCCTTGTAGGAAATTTTCTTTTAAAAGTTCTTTTGTATTAACTTCTCTGATACTTAAAAACTTTGTCCCAAACCTTTTTTAAATTAATGTGTATGTTTAACTGGTGAATAAAGGGAATAGTTTTACACGTTCATGCAAGACGTTCTTATTTTTACTACCCTAGGATAAAATTATTCATCCAGTACATGTCACGAACACTATATGCTTAGAGGATACTTACCAAATATATATGGGGAAACAAATTTCTCGCTTTACGTTTTTTCTAAGTAAAATTTTTTGCACAGTTTTCATTCTGTGTAACCAGTAATAATAAACTACCTTTATAAATTTTTTCAAACTTAATAGCTCTCATTTCAAAAACTACCAACTACACGAAGTATAACCCGATGAGTTGCATTGCTTTGTTCTCAGTATGCTAGTTTTTTTATCAGATTGTAGCTCCAGAAATCTTGTATTATGACAGCCATTATGGCCGTTAAGACTACTAAACGAATTATTAAATAAGGCTTCATGATAAAAAAAACTATTATTTTTTATTAATTATCATCAAGTTCAAACCTTATGATAAAGTTAATTTTTTTTTTACTGTTTTTAATAGCTACTACAATATGCAATCCATTAATTTGGTCAAACGGAAAAAAATGTAATTAGATATATACACTATTACGACTTTGTTCTTGCGCGCTCTGCACGCTAAACCCCGAAGAATCTCGTTAGTATGTTTACAACAGTATTAATAAGTATTACAATTTCTATATTATACTTCCAAAGTAACAGATAATAGATAAATGTATTTATATAACCTAAAAAATAGATTTTGAAAAAAAAATCATATGTTAATAAGTAAACAAAGTTTCTTGGCAAGTTGAAAGTCAAACCACCACCTATTACGTAAAAAAGTAAATCAAATATTATCTTTTTTACTAGCAAATTTTAACAGCATTAAAAGCTATTGATAGTTAGAATAGGCGTGCATATACATAAACTAAGAAAAGCAGGAAGGGTGCTCTTGCATTCTCCAACAACTATAATATCAAATACTTTAAAATGTCTTAGACTTTTCTTAAATTTGGAATTAAAAAAATAAACGATCAATGGAGAAGTTAAATCAGATCAACAGGATAACAAAAGGGTTTTAATAAATATATGTACCCTTGAATAAATACCATGAGTGTGATAAAAGTGAGGTGACTTTATTTTTACTAAAAAATTTTATTAACTGATCCATGTTTACATTGTCTTCTTTAAAGTAATCGCCTCGCAGGTATGATATATTTGTACAACTTTTGCTCCACTCGTCGAAGCGTTTTAGAGAACCAATATTTGGTATTTCCTTCAGTTCTTTCAGTGATATAGTTATTATCTTTTCATTTGTTGCAAATTTCCGCCCTTCGATAAGTTTCTTTAGTTTTTTGAACAGAAAACTTATAGTGTAAAGTCTTGTGACACTTTAACAAGCAAATCTATATCCCAGTTTATTAGCAATCTCATTTAATATGTTAGAATAGAATTATGTGCTTATAAACAGTTACTTAGACAATTTTAATCATGTAACAAATTTTAAACCAGGCAACTGCTATTGCATGTCAAGTATTGAAGATTGAATGTGACTGCAACCTTAGATCATGTAGTTTGAATCATCTGAATCATTACTTAATTGAATCTGCGACTCTTCAATTAAATAAACCTAAGATGTTAGTCATGGAACCCCCAGAAAAGATGATACTTATAGAATAGTAAAATATTTTTTTCTAAGTTATATGCGATTAAAAGGCATGATTAATATTTTATTTATAATGATAGAGAATCTGGCATAGCCTTTCATTACAATATATTTATTTTCTATTACATGTATTTAGATTAAAAAACTGTATAAAATATATTTTGGCTTCAGAAACAACAGGTACAACAAAATAAATAAGACCTAACCTATAGCTGTCGAACTAATAAATTTATCACATAAATTATAGATAGCTTTCACAAATAATTGTTTAACAAAATCAATTACATGAGTACCCAACAAGAGCACAATATTAATATCAGCTGGGTTTTTAAAGTACATTTGTATGACTTTAGTACGATAATATAGCACTGATTACATTAATTATATGCAATAACATTGTATTTATACTTCTAGTTTACATTGTTTTAGACTTAGAAAGGCCTTCTTAAAATTTGATAGCTCAAGTTGAGTTGAAATATATTAGTACCAGAGAAGAACAACAATCCCCCATAGGCGCAATCACCCTCCCCCCCTACATAATAAGGGAAAATTTTGTCATTTGTTTCAGTATTTGAATCTATAAAAGTTTTTGCTCAGACCTCCCTCCCATAGCCCCAATAGTCCTCTGCAAGATTTTTTTTGACCAATGTCCGACCTTGACCGCCAACTGCAGAGTCCTACATACTTAAATGTCTTCCTATATTATATGGTTGTTTGTGTAGGGCATTTTACATAAGCCCAGAGGCCCCCCACTCATAATCCCACCATAAAATAAAGTGAAATTCCGTCTTTTCCACAATTATTTTGGCAGCACATTTTTTGTCAAACCCCCCTCTGCTCTCCTAGCTCCCCAGAAGTCGTTTCGCAGATATTTCTTGACCCCTCCAGTGCCTCCTACATCATGTTTTCAGGAATCTCACGAAGACCTTAATAACCCTTATGGATGACTACAGACACACACACAAACACGTATGTATACATTTTATTTTATTTCCAAGTTCAGTTTATTATTCAACTATCATGATGTATAAACCTTCTGTCACTGTTTTACGTAAGATTTATCATATTAAATTTATAAACAAATTATTAAAATAAATAAATTCATAGATGTCTGTATATGAGTAAACATTACTTGTTTGCAACATATTTACTAATAACATTGTAAAAGTATATGGATATTGTTTAACTAAAAGTATCATAAAATACATATTTAGACAAAATTAGTTAAAAAAACTTATCTTTTTTTTATAACCAACATATTTTTGTACTGCATCCAACATATTAAAAAAAAAAATTTTTACTGATACAAACATGTTTCTTCTTTCAAGAGGCTTATTCGAAGTTGCTGAATCAAGAAAGATCATTATTAGGATTTTGACAAACTAAACACTTATGGTAGGTATAAGAATCCATATGCAGTGTGTGTATATAATAACGAACATAATGAAAATATCAAATAATTGAGTCTGTTTTTCCGTTATTTTCACTTACATCGTTTTTTATCAAGACACCCTATCACGCTCCACTGACCTCAAATATACTTCAATATTTACTTTTAATACTTATTTTCATCCATGTTTACACTCTGCACTGGAAAAACAGTAAGCCTACCGCGCCACCAAAAATACTTACAGCTGCCTGCTCGTACTAATGGTACGCTGCTTGCCTGCTCTGGATGCGTGGCGCGCCCACATTGAACGGGGAGCAAGCTGCCAAAATTGTTGATACGCAGTAGAATTAGACATAGTCGTACAGGGCTGTACTGTCGTACTAGTGCTACTGTCTACATATTTTGAGAGTGCTGTGCGGAGGGAAGTGAGAGAGTTGTGGCTCTTGTCTCATCAGTGTAGCAATTACGCAATAATAAATGTACATGCGTACATATAAAAAGATGTGATATAGTTGATGTTATGTATAGGAATATTAATAATTAACACAGGATGTAATTATAAGGAACGTATATTGAGTAATAATTTATTATATAATATAATAAGTAATACAGAACAAAGATTATAAAGTACAGCAAGTGCTAACTTAGTTGGGAGTCGCTCAGCAAGCTACGTGTGCTCCGGTTCACGGCCAGAACGGCTCTGGTCTATCTATAGTTAAGCTTTCTTTTCGCTATTCGTACACACACACAATCGGCCCACGCAATACACACTCAATCGCTAATGCCGATATATTGCAGTTGATGAAAAAATTTGTCTATTCAAACAATAAGTGTCAATTGTTTATGTAAATTTGTAGGATGATAACAGAACCAACGGCTTATTTCTGCATGTGCGTATGTATATGGAGAATTCTCCTTTCATTATTTAGTTTTCAGGGTATCAAAAACTGCAAAATTTAAACGTCAAGCCGCACTTCTTGAATAATTTTTTTTTCACTGTTGATTACCCAAATAAAAAAATTGTTAAGAACATGCGATACACATTTTTGCTCATTTTTTTGGCGTTTAAAATGGAATAATAATGATTTTCGCTAAAACACCTGTTGTATTTTTATCCATTAGTCTAATTAATGGGAAAACGTCCGTACAATAAATCGACAAAATATCTTTTTCATTATTTTGGAGGTTATTCTTTCGAAACGTGCAGTTTACATTTTACTAATATCCCGTTGTTTACTATATCCTTGCAAAATAAAATAAGAAAACATCACTTTTTTTATTCTGGATGTTTTTCATTTTTCGAATACTTTTAATTAATTTCCAACCGTAAAATACGTAAGAAAAGTCTTTAAATAAAATCATGAGTTGGTTAAGAATTGGATATGGTTTTTGCAAGTTAAACTTGTAAAAACAAATTTTTTTATACAAATTATGGCGAAAAATTGAATTTCTACAGAAAGTACTTACTAAATTCTATTATGCGAGAAATCATCTTAAGAAATAAAAGTTTTGCATGGATTTTAAATTTCAAGTTAAATTAGTGTTTTAAACAGTTGTTGCACCACGTCTGTACTCGTGTTAATCGAGAGTAATTAGGTTAAGCTCTGATTCGTCATTTGGATTCCCAACCTGAAGTGTCCTTCTTAAATTCAAGAGTATAAGAACTCCTAGCATATCCCAATATTTGCCTTTTCTCTTTTATTAAGTGCTCTAAAGTAACTATAAAGATTAGAGAGTAAGTTCTGTTGCGTTTTTTATGCGAATGTAAGACTTAATTCGGTGATTAAGCTGCGTGTTAAAAACGTGCATTTCAAGCAAATTTAAGACTTAGTTCGGTGACTAAGCTGTGTGAGAAAATCTCAAGCAAACTAAGGCACTGTACACTTGCCTAAAAAGTGAGTTAAAGAGGAACAAGAAAACAAGGACCGTTGGCTTGGGTTCTGAAGTTAAAAGCCGCAGCCTAATCATTGTCATCGCCACGAGTACTCTCGTGTAGGATTAGGATTATCGTTGTGGTCAACCTTGTAAGATCTTGCGACTGCGTGTGCGCAAGCAGTGGCTAACCAACGATAATTGAAGTAAATTGCGTTAAGAAAAATAACGAATTGTTAAATCATTGTACTTTAAAATTTATATTATTTGTAAAATTAATTATTACATGCTTTACGAAATTTATTAAATCATCAAATAGGACATAAGTTTGTTGTTGATTAAATTTATTTTCTTAATTAAAATATTCCAATTACTCAATTATATAAACTATTCTAAGATTGAAAATTCTATTTGATAGGAATATAGGTTCTACTTTGATGAATAAATTATATATACAATCAACAGTAGGTCTACACTAGCTTTATGTGCGACAGACTAACACTACTGCATACATACTATTCGTTGAAATCTAACACCACAACGCCGAGTCAACGATTTAATCGGAAAGTATACTGTCAGTAAGAGCAAATAAGGCCTTAGGGTCGATGGCTGGTTCCTAACGAACAAAATTTTAATTTATTTATTTGTAGAATGAATCAACGAGTTCCGCCCTTCACTTAGAAGTTCGGACGTAACACGGACATTTTCCCGTTGATTGGTCCGAAGGATAAAAATACTTCCTGTGTTTCAGCGAAAATTAATATTATTGTATTTATTTTTACTTTTAATGATAAGAAAATGTGCAATTGGGTAGGTGACCAACAGTAAAAAAAATTATTTAAGAAGTATGGCTAGCAATTTAAATTTTGTTTTTTTTTAGTACCCTGAAAAGTGAAAAATGAAAGGAAAATTCCTCATATATACAACATGTGCCGGTGTCATAGTGCCATCAATTAAATTCATTTATTGTAGATTCTACTTTTTTTTTATAGTTCTCAGTAATAGAAAAAATATTTTGCATAAATACTCTGAAATACCGTATGTAGCATTGTGAGCTTTAAAAATGTGTTTAATTAAATTGAGACTTACTTGTTGTTGCTCCACATTATTTGTGATTATCTTAAATTTTAATAATTATATGTTTCAAATTAATTTCTTGCAATGATTTTTTTATTCTTTTTACCTATAAATAATGGTATTGAGTCGAAAAAGAAACTGCATCTATTTACTATTTCTATACATTTAGATTGCATATGCATTTTAGTTTTTATAATTGCGCGTCGAATTTGTATATTTCTGTATCAACGAGTTAGTGTGTATATATTTCTGTGAGCCGTAATTTAGAAATTATAAAGGAAGAGCACTCTCAAAACATGCAGGCAGCAGCACTAGTATGACGGCGCACCGTTGTATGACTATCCGATTCAACTGCGCATTTAACAATTTTGGTATCAAGCTCTTCATACGATGTGAGTACGCCGCACACCCAGAGCAGGTGAGCAGCAGCACCATAAGTACAAGCACGCCACAATAGGTATTTTTGGTGACATGGCAGGCTAACTTGTTTACCCATGTTTCTAGGAGGCAAATAGATGAACTTAATAGATACAAACAATAACATACATAAATTCAAATTACAGTTAGTTATGCATTGTGGTGGCTCATAATTATGACTTAACTTACAGGGCCAGTCAAATAAGTTGATAAATATTTTTTGTGCTGTTAGATGCATATGTGATTATAAGAGAGATTCATAAAGAGCTTCGATAGCTCAGTGGTTAGTGTGCTCAATGGGTCTTTTCCTAATTTAATAAACTTAAAGAATTTGTCAATACCATTAAAACAACAACAATTTTATTCTCATAAAACATATTCTTAATAACTGGAACATTGATTGATAAAAACAAAAATAATATAGTTTACAAAATAAGTTCTAATGGTAGCAATTCCCATTACGCAGTACAGTATTTTACGAGTCTTAACACAACAATAAATAAACACAATGTATTAGTTCAGCATATGGAAAATACATCACCCTTACAGACCTTTGAGTTTGCCAATGTAGAAATTTTGGACGTTGAAAACAACAAGTTCAAAGGACTATTATCAAAAATACTGCATATACATATTGATCATGATAATGTTAATAGAAGGCTTGATACAACCAACTTGAAAAATTGTTAAAAAATTTGTATTGACAATGATTCTAAATTGTTAATTTACCCTTTCAAGCAAAGGCCATAGCGTTTCCTCTAATTTGTTGTGGGGTCATTGGCTCGTACTTTTGGATAGTTATGTGTGTTACTCGTTGTAGTTTAAAGATATAATCATCTGCGTCTAATATTATTTTATTATTATCATCTGCCATCATTAGAGCCATTCAAAAATATTAGATTTTAGTGTACTAAAGTATCAGGAATTATAAAAAAAAATCATATTGCACAGTTTATTCAAAAATACGTGTATTACAGTATTTATGAACGTTTTGCTCGCTTAATTACGAGAGATACGCTTATTTTAATGGAGTCTGATGTTAATAAATCTTCTTCTTCACTGTCACCTTCATAACTATTCAAAGAATCTTCAGAGATAATTTTGATTCCCTCGCTTATCAGGTTGATGTTGGGACATACGAATGCGAGCAGCAAACGAAACACGTCTTCGTTCGAATTTGACGCATGAGCAGTGGAAAGCAGTACAGCAGTAGTGAAAATTACGATACTGCGGCTGCAGAAAGCATGTTATGTTCGATGTCGTCTAATTTTGTGGAGTTACTTGGAATGTCGACAATGACTTATTCTACGTGAAAACAATTACGCCCTTGACAAGTGCAGCGTAAATAGGTAGCGGTTTGTATTACACCATGCTTTCTGCAGCCTCAGTATCGTACTTTTCACGACTGCTGTACTGCTTTCCACTGATCGTGCGTCAAATTTGAACAAAAACGTGTTTCGTACGTTGGTCGCAATCGTATCCCAACATCAACCCGATAAGCGAGGAAATCGAAATTATCTCTGAAGATTCTTTGAATAGTTATAAAGGTGACAGTGAAGAAAAAGATTCGTTAAAATCTGACTCTGTTGAAATTAGCGTATCTTCCGTTGTTACGTTCAAGCAAAAAATGCTTGACGAACGCGGGGATCTTAATATCGATTGTTCGGGAATTACTGAGGATCAATAAACTGTTGAGTGGTAGTAGTTCAAATAGCGTTTATTTAATAGCGTATGTATCTACAATAGCGGTTAGCGGAGCTCAGAGCGCAATTGATGTTGGCTGTTTGCTTGTTGAGACGTATCTGGTTTATTACAATAATAGCGGAGAGAATAACTAAAGTTAACTATACAAATATACACTGTAGTCGTCATATGAGTCAGAGTTGAAAAAGAGATAAGATAAGAAAATATAAGTTCTGAAATTAAAGTATGTATAAATGTAAAGTGAAAGTTATAAAATTGATAAGTGTTACTTTTAGATGATAAAGCAAAGATAAAATTATTACAATTCCAGGAAACATAACTATTGCATTTAACTTATTGTGCTAAAGAAAATTAGAAAATAAAGAGAGAATTAAAAGTTCACGATTGGCGTGAACATTCGTAATTAAGCGAGCAAAACATTCATAAATAGTGTAATACACGTATTTTTGAATAAACTGTGAAATATAATTTACTTTTGGTAATTTGCACAATAAAACATTTTTTTTTCAAACTATTTGTTGGAGTCTTTGTTAATAATAAAATAATAATGCTGTAACACGTAAATCATGTACTTTTTAGTTTATGTAGAAAAGCTTCTCTTTAAAAGAGTTGTAAATAAATAAATTTCAATAGGCACTTTTAACCGCAGTTCAAATATTTGTATATCAATCGTAAATTACAAATAACTTACGTTTATTGAAATATTATTGCATTGAATTTTTATACTTATTCACAAAAATGTACAACGTATACGAAAGAGCTTTAATGACATTAATAATGCGATAAAAAATATAATTTTTTGAAAACTGTAGCGAAAATATAACGAAAAAGTATAGGTTAAGTGTATAAATAAAAAAAATTGTTTTTTTACGAAACTTATGCCTTATTTGACTTTATCTAGCCAAACTAACTAAAATCAGTTGGTCATAACTTTTTGTGCGACAACGAGATCCCAAGATATCAATATTTTTTTAAGCACGCCAAATTTGAAATGCCCGTGCTCAGTTCTCGTGGCACCTGATGCCAGCTATTCCTACTTTGCCGACAAAGTCAATGTTGATTTTAACTTTAGTTTAGCAACAATATGTAGCACTCAAATGACATGCAGTATTTTTTTACCAAAAAAATAACTGTTTAACTGTAATCCCGGAAAATTTCAACCTTTTTGGTTGCAAAATTAAGCGTTGGAATTTTCATTAACAAAAAAATGATCTTCCCTTCCATGGGACGTAGGGCAATTTTATTTTTTTTGTAAATTAAAAAAAAAATTCTGCCAATTAAATGGCAAAAAGTTTGGAAACGATTCCGTTCATATTTATTAAGTTATTTTATTTTACAACGTAGTACTTTTATCTACTTCGATTTGCAGGACCCTGGTTGCAAAAATCGATTAGCTATTACGAAAGTCTCGAAGTACAACTGTTAAGGGAAGAGAATGAGTTCAATTGTCCAATGGTCTCATTTCATAGATCTTTTTAACTTCTACAAGATTTTCTTGAAACATTTTTTTTTAAATAGTCGAGAAAAAATTATAATTGCGAAAAACTACGTTTCCGATACTTTATCGGTGAATAAAAAAAACCTCCAACAGCTCAGCTGTTGGATTTTAGATTTATTATTAACACGCACTAAAATGAACCAATTTCCATCAAAATATCTCGGTTAGCAATTTTTTTTTAGCAAACCCCGTTTTCTCCGTCTATACTATGAGATTGGATTTCTTGTTTACTCTGTGCTTATATCTTAGGTCATCTTAGCCTGATCAGCCATCAAAAATCCTACTTAAAAAATTTTGCAGTACGTATTCTATTCCTAGGAGTACAAGGGTGGTATTATGTAACTTTACTCGTCATACTAGTGCGTTAAATCTAGAAGTTGACATTACGAAACAACTGATAAGTAAAGAGCCTATAAATTAAGGGATTATATTGAATAAATAGTTTTGTGATCATATCATCATCTTTACTGGATTAGAATCCTTGTAGGAATTTTCGGTTGTACCTTTTCCACCCTTTACTCCTACTACCCTTTTGCTCCTTTTGTGGACCCTACTTAGCTGAGGTTGAAGAAAAAAAAATGATTTACACTTATTTTACAATTATTTTGAAAATTGTTAATTAAGAAAAACATTATAGTACTATATTATTTATAACTATTCAATAATTTTCAAGTTGAAAGTCTTATGTTATCACTAATGGTATTGCAAATCTACGTTACCATCAGTGGCATTTGTCTACCTGATTGGAAATTGAAATAAGGGAGTGGTCAAGCCCAAGTTTGCCATTTCACTATCAAGATCCCAATATTGGTTCAAGCTTGGTAGTGAAATGGCACGCTGATCAGGGCGCAACTTGGCCTGACTGTCTCCTAAGTTACTGCCGGAATTCGTTTTCATAAGTATAAAATACGTATAGCAAATTCATCATGAAAACAATGTCTGCGCATGCCTTGTAGGAATGTTGCTGAGTATACCTATACATATTATAAACATATGTAGACGAATATTGGCAACATCTTGGGAGGATTTTTAGTAGTCAAGCAAGGTCAGGTTGAGTTGAGCTCTGACTAGCGCGCCGTTTCACTGCCAAACTTGAACCAACATTGGTTGCCTGCATAGGGCTCAGTGATTAAGCAAGGCAGCTTGATTGTTTTCCAATTAGGTACGAACGTGCTCTATCGACGCTGTATAATCCTCACTTTTCTTATCTACATGCATATGCGTACATTACTCCAATTTTAATAACACGAGGGTACAAGGTTGCGCTGAGCATTGGAGCAGTCTTTCTTCGCTTGGACTTAGTCTAGACCACATTGGCAGTAACATAAACACCAAGCTTCGTTACGCATACGTAGAGGATGATCTCCATGGTTTTCCCACTCTGGTCTTCCTTCAGGAGACCTTCCAGTTCAACGGCTCATTGATGAATGAGCTCTCTGTGGCTTGCAGCCTCTTTATATAAAGATTTTGAATAATCTTCATCTTTCTTACTCGGATGCACATCCGCACATTACTCCCACTTCAGTCATACGGAAATACAAGGCAATGCTAAACATCGGAGCAGTCATTCTTCTCTTCGGACCAGTTGGGATAATATCGGCAGCAGCAGATACAACGACTTTCACTAAGCTTCACGAACTTCACTAAGCTTCAAAACAAGCTTCGCTAAGCCTGCGTAGAGGGTCTCTACGGTTTCCCTACTCCAACTATACAAGGAAATAGGGTAGCGTCGAACTTGGAGCAGTCACTCATCGTGAAGATTCATTCATTCATCTATGAATTTAATAATAAAGTTTTTCTTACTCTCAATTGGATTTGTCCATCGGTCTCCAGAGTATTAGTCCGGTACGTTACCGACTTCGCTGTCGAATAGTTGATATGTACCTATTCTAATTATGTCTGGAAACTGTCTTATCCACAGTGAGTGTTGTAAAAATGTCGTAAAGATAACTTTAGTATAACTTTATCGTCATATGTTAGTGTCTTAGAGATAACTAAAAGACAACTAAAAACAATTTCAAAAAAACTTTAAACTTAACTTAAAGATGGCTTACAAATAACATAAACATGTCCTTACTGCTGTTTATACCCATAAAATGTTTTAATAAAATATTGCACGTCCTTAATCATGTTGATTTAGCAGCATACTTCATAAGAACCCTAGCTAAACGCTCTTATCTGTGAGGTACAACCATTGCATCTTTCCTATCTAAAATAAGCGTAGCTAAAAAAAATTAAGACAATTAATTGAGTTCACCTATTGATTGCTAGATTGCGTTTGTAAAGTAAAAAATGACCTTATAAATTATTAAACACTAACAGCTTTATGTTTACAACCATATATGATGCTCACAATTGGCCTTATACGCCCCATTGTAATGAAAATAAACAGTGGCTTGTTTCATTTTATCAGTTAGAATCTTTCCAACCATTGTTTCCTCAATGAGCCAAATACATACACTTTTCTAGCATTGTGTAGATGTTCCCGAAAAATTGTTCCTACAGTTTTGTACGGAAATTTCCTAAATTCACGGTTTACCATAGAAACAGCGTTCCAACCATGAGTTTTCTCTTCTGCATTCGTCTGAAAGTCGTTGCTATGGAAACGGTTCTTTCAAAAGAAGTTTTACTACATAGGTTCACCATCAAAATAGAGTGGTACACTAGCTAATTCCTTGAGATCTAAGTCGTTGACGATCTGTTGAAAGCCTTGCATATTAAATATGTAATCCATTAATTGCAAGTGGTTAGAATCTTCGTATGACTCCTTATTACTTTCATATTTTTTTAATACTTGATGTTCTCCTTCCTAATGAATCACTATTTTTCATAACTTTTTGCTGTACGGGATCAGTGATTGGCTTAAAAGTCTCCTTAAGTACTCTTTCATTCTTATCTTTTGCACTCATTAATAATTTATTATTTTTCTGACGGCTTGTCTTGTCTTCACCAGCTAATGAATAACGTCTTTTTCTTTCTCGTACATGGTGACACTTTGACGTCTGAAAGTGGACTGATTAGTTCGCGCTATATATGTCCTTTATTTATAGCAAAACTATCAAACTGTCTCTCTTTGTCGAGAATAACAAAACCATATTCATCATTATTCCAACAGCTTGAGAATAGATCTTTAAACTGATTATAAGACATATCAGGATTAACGTGATCATCGTACTTTACGTTTAAAATCAAGCTTATCTTGACAAAATAGAGCTAGAAGATTGACGTTATCTCTCACAAGGTGCTTTGGTACTTGTGCATATGACTGACAGGGACAAAAGCAATCAATATTTTTATATCTTTTCATGCAATAGAAAGCTTTCAAATTATCCTGTTTTTCGCATGCGATATCGTCAAAAGTTATAATAGAGTTTTGTAGAGCATCGTCTGCAGACACTACCGCTTCATGTTTACTGAAAGTAAGGTATTACACACTATCTATATGCTCTAAAAACTCTTTTAAGAACTTCTATTTCGGTTGGTTAAGCGACTTTGAATACAGATGAACATTTTGAAATCTTAATCCATCATGATGTACAATTATCGTCAATAAACTGTTCGTCGTACCACAATAAGACGGACCGCAGAAAACAGCTTGAATACTGTCAGATAGTAAGTCACCATGTCAATTAGATATAGTTTCCTTCTTTGCAACAGCATCGAAAATTGGAACATGCAATTTTATGGATTGCTCTTCAACTTTCATGTCTGCACTGTACGATACTTGGACTACGACTGACGTCAAGTCCATAAAAACACCGTTAATATACTCTCATGGTTGCATATTTTCAAACTTTCAGACTGTTAATACGATGATTCTCATCTCTAGAGCTCTATCGTAATTCAGCCTCCCAAGAGTGATGATTATACATGATAACAGAAGAAGTGGTCTTCTGAATAAGATTATAGACACTTTACCCGTTGAACTTTATCTACCAGACTATCAGTACTGCGATCCGGATACTAAAGTTGTAAAACGTCTTGCCTGAAATGATCCACGTGTAAATCCGCTAGACGAAGCGTGCAAGGAGCACGATATAACTTATTTGCAGAATCAAGGTAATGTTGAGTCCAACTCGGAGATTCAAGTACTGGGGAAAAAGCAGCCGCTCTCGCTAATGTGAGTACTATGAAGCCTTAAAGTAAATTCGATATTGGTGTGGAAAGTAAGAAGAGATTGTGTAATGCCTTGCATTTATTTATTAAGGCTACATACGGAAAATAAACACAATACCAAAAGCAAAGATTCACACTAGGTTATTACTTTGGCTTTGAAGGGAGCACGTAGTGCAGTTAAGCAAGCAAGTGGTAAGAAAAGTGTAAGAATACCACGTATCTTATCTCTTTCTGCTCAAACTGGCGGTGCACTACCTCCAATACCCTTATTTTTCCAGCTTAAGTGCAATCGGGGAATTGGATGATAGTATAGCTAAAATATTAAAAAGTATAAGTGCAAATAAGGCTTCTAATTAGCATTTGAAACATAGCCAAAGACACAATAAAACTTTGGGGGCTATTGCACTTGGAAAAAGTCATAAACTTCAACCGTATAAAACCAGATTAAGCGTCTACTTAAAGCCATATGCTGGGAGAGGTTTTAAAAAAAATTAATGAAATAACAATTGTTGATCGAGCTGTAGCTAACATTGATTCATTCAAATATGCAAAAAAATTAAAAATTCCAAATTTTCGTTGGGTATTCATGCGAAACCACTTACCTTACAGTGGGCCATGATATTGTGAAACTGATATTGTGAATCCTGACGATAAGGATGGACCTCGAACTCATTGAGTAGCGTATCGAAAATGTAGCAGTATTGTTATTTATTTGGACAAATTTAGCGATCTGCAGCCACCTTTAAATTTGATGCTGAACTTGGGAGTTGACAAGGTTAAGTTTAACTTTAAATAATATCAGTACTTTAGTTCTTTCAATTGTGGTCATTGGTGCTTGTAATTTTTATTTATTTTCTTAAAAAAGCGATCCCTTACTTTCAGTGAACATAAAGCGGTAGTATCTCCTGATGATTCTCTACAAAACTCTATTATAATTTTTTATGATATCGCATGCGAAAAATAGGATAATGTGAAAGCTTTTACTACATGAAAAGATATGAAAATATTGATTAATTTTGTCTCTGTTGGTCATATGTATAAGTATCAAAGCACCTTGTGAGAGATAACGTTAATCTTCTAGCTCTATTTTGTCAAGATAAGCTTGATTTCAAACATGGGTATGATGATCACGTTAATCCTGATATGTCTAATATTCAGTTTAAAGATCTACTCTCAAGCTGTTGGAATAATAATAAATATGGTTTTGTTGTTACCAACAAGGAAAGGCACCCTGGAAACTTCCTGGAGAATAAACCTGGAAACTTCGTCTGGCATCTTTTATTTGTAATTAATTATTATGTTCTGAAAAAAACTTAGAAGTAATTCTACCATTTATGTGAGTGAGATATGAGGAACAATTTTAACCACATACCATTAAACATTAATTTTCGTATTTGTCGATCATATTTTGACATGAGAGTTGGTGTCATACTAAATGAATGAAAAAAAAGATATTTATATGTTTTTGACCATAAAAAATAAGAAAAAAAAGTTTTAAGCTTTCTTTCTTGCACTGTATTGAGCTTTAAAAATAAATGTGATTATGAATGGTTACAACACTTATTTTTATTATTCATGATAAATAATTTTAAATTATAAATCAGATCGCTGGATAAAATCGTTAAGTACAGTATGTTGAATTTGTGAACCGACGTTAATTAAAATGACCTTTTCAAATAAATACGTCGTATTTATAATGATTAAAAATACTGTGCGGTCAAAGCTGAAATGGTTTTTTATTTATCATATACTACTATGCTGTGAACCTTGCTTATTATTGAATCCAACTAAGAACTTCGTTTTTTAACCTTTAATGACTGAAATAGGTCATCATGCGCATCATGTCGTTAATAAGTATACACTGTTATCATTTAAACTGCTGGATAAAATATCACCATTTGTGTATCATTATTGTAATTTTACCAAATTTTTATGATATTCTGTCTTAATTTACTTTTTGACCAGCACAATTTCAGCTAAATGTAACTAATAAATGATTCTAATATTTATTTCTTAATTTTTACGTACCATTCACTTTTATCTTAACTGACAAAAAAACGTTATTGAAAATAGTCTTTGACAAATTTAAAATGAGCTGTAAATACTTTATCTATAAGTCAAATTATTTGTACACGTGAGTTATTAATATTTTACTTAATTGAAATATTATTGCGTCTTCAGTAACTATAAGCCAGCATGTTTGAACTCCATTATGAAAACAGTTAAACTTTTTATTTTTATTTTTAACGTAAAGGTAACTGTTATTGCCATTGCAAAAAAAAATTCATCCACAATTAAGAGAGATTAAAAAAAGTAACTGTTTTTTTCTGTTGACTTATGTTGAGCTCTAAACAAAAATTTGATTTCAACTTGTAATATTAAGCATTTTAAATTATCTTTATGATAATCAATTTAAGTTTGCAATACAAGTGGCTTGAACAAAATACAAAATGTTTTTTTTTAATTTTAAGTAGGACCTTTAAGACCGTGCTCCAATTTATTTTTTGTAAAATGTTAACACTTCATTCTTTGATGTTACTTAGAATTTATTATTTGTATAAATAACAATAAAAAAATAGAATATTGTCCGGATAAACCAGATGAAAAATTTACTTTGTTTTAACTGCAATCTCGCAGCGCTTGCATCAGTTATGATCAAACTAAAATTTTAATTTCGTGACTTTCGATCCTCGACAAATTACTGTTCTCTTGAAAAACTCAAAAGTTCTTGTACCTTTTGTACGAGTTAGACATTTAAAATAATTGAACCAGTCATTATTAAAAAGCGATTTCAGCATTAGTCAATTATTTTTAAAATATGCGTATTTACATTAACTACTTGAAAAAGAAAAAAAAAAAAAATTATAGGTTATTCAGCATAAGAATTTGAAAAAATGTTTAAACTTTCTTTTTTGCATTGTATTAAGCTCTAAAATCAGTGTATTTAAGACTTGTTAAAAGAATTATTGTGTATTATTTACTATTAAATAATCTCATATCGCAATTTAAATTGCTGGAACAAACTCTTTTGTAAAGTATTTTTGACTACTTAACCGACGTAAGTTGAAATTATTTATTTGAACAACAGTGTAATCATTAAAAAAATTAAGAAAACAGTCTGGTGAAAAAAAAACTTTATTTACTGTATACCGTCATTTTACAACCCTCACTTGAATTCTAATCAAACGAAGGATACCGTTTTGTAACCTTTGATGATTTCAATAAGTCGTTTTTCACAACACGATGTCGCTAAAAATGAGCTATCTATATTTTAACGGGCACGCAAAAAATTTTAAGATGTTAGTAACTGTTGTACTTTTTACAGATATAAATAATACTCTGCCGTCATTAACTGTTATCATTACTGCACAAAAAACCATATTTTTTCGTTAGTAAAACATGTTTAAGAATAAGAATTTCACTATTTATCCTGTATTGTATTCTGCTTTACAAAAAGAATTATTTATAACTTGTAATATTAACTATTTTATATTTTTCCTACAATAAGTAAAGCTAATTGCATTCAATACTGCTTGGACGAAAGCAAATTGTTTCATCATTTTTTAATACAATCTTGGAAACCATATCACTTTTATTCAGAATAATGGTGCTTCTCTGATATTAATTTATTAAAATTTCGTTGAATTAAATCGTAAGTATAAAAGAAAAATAAGATATTGTTTGGCTAATTACAGATTTTTAATTTAGTTTGTTTAAACTTTTAAGTCACAACCTTCGCGTTAATAGTGACTCAGCTAAAAAGACAATGTCGCAACCTTTGATCCTCGATTAATAATTGCTATTTCAACAAATTTTGAAAGTCTTATAACCCATACTACGAGTTGGAGATTTAGAACTATTTAAAGCACACGTCACTACAAAGAAATTTTCATATTTAACAATTATTTTTACTCTATAAGTCGGTGTTGTTTCTGTTGAAGAAAAATAATGTTAAAAATTAATAAAATATACAAATTTTTTAAATATATTAAACAATTTCTGTTACATTACAGGGGCATAAAAGATTAAACTGATTATAACAACTTCTTGAAACTAGGAATTTGTATTATCTTCCAACTGATTTGAAATTGCAGTTGAAATTGTTGAAGCAGATTTTTGGTAGGTTATACTTTAATCTTAATAATATGAAAACTATAATACTTATTTTAATTAAAAACGTACTTATTGATAACAATCCTTAAAAAGTTCGGTCAGTAATAAATAATAACCTTATGCTCATACCACAAGCTCACGACTTTCAAAAAAATTTAATCTATTTAAAAGTGCTTTCTCGCATCTCCTAAAAATTTTGTAGGTTAATATTTTACGACAGAGCGTCAATTAAAATTCCCAGCCTGGTGACGAACAACTCCTCTCGTGAAGTCTGCCAGTGAATGACTGACTTGGTTTAATAGTGGCCAGCTTTATATAGTCTTTTCGTCAACGAATCGTTGCCGGAAATTGTAGTAAAAATGTATTTTCTGGCAAGATTGTTTTACCTTAGATGGCCTTTAAAAGAACTGGTGAGATTAATAGTTAATAAGGGAACGTTAAAACTTATAATGGCCCTGTAAAAGGCCAGTGGTGATACTTCCAGCTGTTTCTTATTATTATTCTTGATGATGGAGAGCTGGCTGCGGGTAGCTTGACTCTTACCCCCGGAATCTCTGTATATGGAGACCGTGCTGGAGGGAGGTATGCCGCTGGCCAAATAATGTCTCGTCTTCGGGTCGTTGACCCGTATAACCAACCGTTTACTATTGGTCAGGGACATGAGCCTGGAGAATACCTTCTCTATGGGTATGCCGATGGGACGACCACTGAGAAGGAGGTCCTTGTGTCTGCCAGAACTCCTCAGGGTTGTTTTCCCTGGCTTGCTGTTGTAGCAAAATCCGAGCCCCAGAACGGTTGAAAGAATGGCCATTAAATCACATAATGCTACAGTAGATTGTGCTTTGGCTAGGCACGTCTCCTAGTATTTCACCGGAGACGTTTGCTTTTAAAACATCTTTTATTGGTGTCACTTATCAACCTTGGGGGTTCAGGATGGAGTTCGACGTAAGTCGCTCGTCCATTAGAGAACAGTGACGTCGGTAGTCGAGATACCCAGCTGCTTGACCTCAGCTCTATGCTTGATGCATTGCTGGTAAAAAACTACAGTATTTGGTACTCTTCTCTTGCATGTTAGAACCAGATTTACTTAATTCTGTTGCAGATAGTTTCGATTTTACTTCTATGCCATCTATCAGATCATACTAAACTACAGTAAAGAACTATCATATTATTGCAAAGTTTCAAGTTAATTCATTGCTATTGTTAATAATTTTTCAAAACAAATAATATACTAAAACCATGCAGTAGGTGTCAAGAATTAGTATGCAAAATTTCAGCAAGATCGGTTGAGTAGTTTCCGTGGTTATCGATTACAACGGTTTTAGCGACTTTGCTTTATACATTAGTAAGATTTGACGCAAAAGGATGAAAAGAGGCACAAAGCTGATACTTGGAGGAATAATTCAACTCCTAATTGATTAGATTCCATTAGGCATTAATTGCACTGCATAATTGTAAGGGTATATAGAAGTTGTTTATGCCTATGAAGTACAACTTGGAAAATCACGCTTTGCAGTTTTTTTAGCGTAAATTCTCAATATATTGTGATAAATTGAGGCTTGAATAATTCTTAAAAGTACTAGATCATGCTTTTTTTTATTATTTAGCGTTAAATTTGCTTTACAACAAATAAATAATGAAAATTTCTCCTGAGATTTACTAATGCCCTTAAAAGAATCAATTTGACTATGACTTGTCAAAACAAAAATTTTGTATAATTTCATAGTGAAATATAAAAAATATAGTTGATATCGCTGGGACAATTTTTTTCTGCAGTATTTTGAATTTTCAATCTACAGTTTGTATTCAACAAACAATATTGAAATAATAAATTGTAATATAAACTTAATTTTCAAAATTTTATAGAATATGGCCAGGCCCAAGCTAGAAAAATATGTTCATTCCATACTGCCATCTCACAATTTTTGCTTAAATTAAAGACTCGCTGGTTTACAACCTCTGTTAATTTTATTAAGTCATTATTCACTACATGGTGTCATTTAAAATGAGCTATCTATATTTTAACGGGCACGCAAAACATTTTAAGATCTAATTGTTGTTCTTTTCACAAATATAAATAATATTTTTTCTATCTTCATTCACTTGTGATCCAGCACAATTCAAATAAAATGTCAACGAAAAAATATTAAGGTATTCGTTTTTTCCCTTAAAACGTATCATTAACTGTTATCATTACTGCACAAAAAAACTAAATTTCTCGTTAATAAAATAGATTTAAGAGAATAAATTATACTACTTATCCTGATTGTATTGTGCTCTACAAAAGCAATTATTTATAACTCGTGAAATTAATTGTTTCATATTCTCTTTACCATAGATAAGTTTAAATTTCATTGAATACTTATAAGAAAAAAATGTCTTATTATTTTGTAGGACAATTTTTGCGTCCGTATTGCTTTTTATTTAGAATAATGATGCTTCCTTAACATATTTTTTTTTTTGCATTTTATATGGTGAAACAAAACCGTCACCATGATAAAAAATTAGATATTGGCCAGTAACATATTATTAATTTATTGTGTTTAAACTGCCAACTAGCTGCCTTTGCATTAATGAGGACCTAACTAGAAATTGCAGTCTCACAGCTTTAAATTATCAATTAATTATTTTTATTTAAGAAAACTTACAAAGTTTTATAGTTTGCCATATATGTCTGAGTTTTAGAACGATTGACTCAAGAACATAACGGTCAAGCGCGTAAATGTAAATGATACAACATTATTAGCTTTCAATTTGTGATAGATAAACGAAAATTTCAGTTTGTATTTGTACAACTGTATTTCAGTTTAAAAATATAGTTTTACAGGGTGTATTGAGAAAACTAGTATTACGAAAACTAGAGGTCATGGTAAGTAAATTGTGAAATTCATAAAATTTTTGAATCCAAAATGAAAGCTCTGTTTTGCATTCATCAATTATTTTATCACATCATTCAAAATATAGTGTCAGTTAAGTTCTAGATTTTTAAATAGGTAGAAAAATACGTTTTTTTTTTTTTTTTTTTTTTTTTTTTTTTTTTTTTTTTTTTTTTTTTTTTTTTTTT
>NW_019379501.1:105047-121527 GCF_000648655.2 Copidosoma floridanum | reverse complement strand
ATTTTACCAAACAGAAACAATTTATTAAAAAATAATACTAAAGAGCAGTGAGGTTCCTCATCGCCAATGCTTGCTGCCTAAGGAAACATTTTATTTATTAATAATACTTGAAACAATCAAGTTTCTAACCTCCGAAGATTGATTGCAAAAGATAATAAATACTAAAATTTAGTTGGGTTTATTATTTACCAATGCTAAATTGCCCAAGCCACTCATGACCAATAGATTATACTAAACAAAAGTTTGGGGGTTTCGTGGGACTTACAGGGAACTTGTGGAGCATTTGTAGAGTACTTTAAAGGCAACTTATGGGGGACTTGTGGAAGACTTTTGGGGAAATTTTGTGGGAACTTGTGAAGTCGTAAAGGGAAACTTCTGTTGTACTTGTTAAGGACTTTTAGAGGATATACTTGTGCACGATAAGAGGAACGCTTGGGCAGCACGTTGACTGAACTTGGGCAGGATAAGAGTACCGTTTAGATTATACTCGTGTGGAACTTGAGGCGTACTTTGGCAGTATTAGAACAGCTCTACCGTGACATTTTGACGATATTTGGGCAGGACAAAAGCGGTGCTTGGGCAATTCTTTGTTAGGACTTTGGCTATACTTTAGCAATGATTTGTTGCACATATGTATTTTTAAGCTATGTGATGAATATAACAACTTATGTAGTAAGAACTGTATGCCGTGCGTATGATAATGTTGTGGGTGTCTCAAACTATAGAGAACCTAATAGTATTGCAAGTCATTCTACATTTAAAGGAATACTCGGCCCTATTAGTTACGTCTTATATAGTAAATATATACAGTTATTTATAAATATGGCTTGATGTAGCCATCGTCACGTGTGATGCAGCAATGCAACTTCCTTGTGAACTTGTTCAGAGTCTCTTGTACCATTTCTGGAGTTATGCTGCTTACAGTTTTATCTATGCATTCTTCTAAAATTTTTCTCATATAAGATCCTTTATCGCCCTTCAAAGAAAATAGTCTGAAGAATTAAGGTCAGATAATAGATGACAAGCGCTACTTACGGATGCTTTTGAATGGAGTTTTTATTTATCCGGGCTATTCTGTGCAAGGTAAATACTAATATCAAGTATTTTATATATAATACACGTCTTCTTGCAGATACTAACAAATGGACTGTAATATAATTTAATTTCTTTCCTATTAAAAAAAAAGTCTCTGTCTACCTTCGACATTTGCGTATGGAAACTACACAGGTAAATCACCAATCGAATATTTCTGAATCGAACAAAATAATTCATCCAAACATTAATGTAGCCTTATTTCTTAGCGTTGTCATTTTTTTATTATTTAGATGAGACAGCTACTATTCTTTAAAATAAAATGACATAGATAATATTTCATTACAGTCACGTTGATCATAATTTTGTTGATCTATATAGTTATTAAAAACTTATTTATTCATCTTAAAAGTTTCCATAAAGTCTACCGAAGAAAATAATTCAAATAAGAAGATGGATTCATCTACAGTATCAGAAAAATTGCATATTCTAGAAACAGGCATAACAGAATATTTCAAAAAAAGCTCAGGCAATCTAAGAAAAGGATAATCAGTACTGTTGTATCAATGTTTCTACTTGTTAATCTGGCTCTTCAGTGTTAGTTGATAATAGTCATCGTTGTATACATTACAATGCGAATGAGTTGTAATTTATTAATTTATTAAGAATTCATTATTCAATAAATTCTAATAGTTCCTTTTCCTAAAGATGCTCTAAAAAAGGTGCAGGATACATTAAAAGTGAAAAAAGATTTTCCAAATTCAGATACTTCTAGTAAATATATTTGTTGCTTTAAGTACACGAAAAATTCTTAATAATAAAATAGTTATCACGTATTGTTAACAGTAATAAAAGTTGTAGGGAATTATGCTGCTATTTAGTCGACTGACGTACAAATACGATTATACACACATTGCTGAGATATGCACGTATGAGAGTGCAGTTGTCAAAGTGTGAATATCTTTTTTTTTTTTTTTTTTTCTGAAAGCACCCTCCATTGTGAATGATGTAAAAATTAAGATCTGTGATCCGTTGGGGGTGAGGCAGGAAAATGGCATACAATAGTCACTTTAAGTATTGGATCAGATAGCTCTGTACTGTTCATCCTGGCCCTTTTGCTTCATCGTGCATACGTTCATGGTATGTGAATTCATATCACACGCAAAATTTCTATCCTATCGCACCGGCGTCTGTGGCTAAGCCCGTTGACATAGCCACACTGATGAATCCTGTTAACGATCTAGGACGAAACATGTTCGAATCCCTTCCTTTTCTTCTCTTTTTTCCAACCTTCCTTTGTATACTGGCCCAATACAACTGTTGGACGATGCATCAAAGAGCTCTACAAAGAGTTTTACTATGGGAAATATTAAACACTTTTGTGTGTTATTTTCCTGCCTCACCCTCAACGAATTACTGATCTTAATTTCTTTATCATTACTGGAGTAGAGGAGTTGAAACTGATGTTGGCTACAAGGAGAGGAGGTCACCCAGCCATTCTTAACGATATATATGAATATGTTTTTGGTATGTTATTAAAAATTAAAAATACATATATACTAAAATATATTCTAACTGAATAACTTGCATTCTGAACAGATTTTATGCAAAAAATAACAGTAGATGGATTTAGTGTCAAAGAATACTGGGTTGTCTGAAGCAAAATGTTCTAGCGTCTCAGAAACTCAAGTAAAAGGACAATTGCTTGAACCTTGTTATATGAGAGTTTTAAATTTATAATTTTGAGAACTAATTAGTGCAGAAATAGTTTTTCAAATTCACTTTAATTTTTTTCATGTGGTTGCCACACTAAATAATGTTTGTGAATAAAACAAATGTCAAAAGTCCCCTGAAAGTCCTTCACGAGTCCCCCAAAAGTCCTGCATAAGTCCCCCTACATTACTCTACAAGTCCCCCAAAAGACTTGCTGAAGTACTTCACAAGTCCTCTAAAAGTCCTTCGCAAGTCCTTCAGAAGTCCCCCTACGTCTTCCAAAAGTCCTACTCAAGTCTTGCGTAAGCCTTAAAAAGTCCCCTAAAAATCCTCCACAAGTCCCTCAAAAGTCTTCCAATAGTGCCCACGTTACGTAATTATATGAGAGTTGTTTCCAAACATACCAAATGTTACAACATCACACATGGACGTATAGAGTTCCCTCAAAAGTCCTCCTTAAGTACTGTACAAGTCTTACCCGAATCATACTTAAGTGTTAACATTGGAAAAAAATAACAATTTGGTCCACCATAAAGAGATAGTGGAAAATATAGAAATATGAGTGGGTATATAAGGTTACGGCTTCAGTATTAAAATGTTTAAAACATTTTTAGCTGACTAAGAAGTTGTTTCGTATGAAACATTAAATCTACCAGTTGAAATCATTCATGATTTTTCATGGTACTTCTTTTTTCCTTCTTTCACTCCGTATATATGTCCAACAAATAAAACAATTAAGAAGCCATATGTGGAGCATGTGTCTTTATTTCAATAAAATTTGTCGACGTTTTGTCACTCAAGCAGACCTCTACAGTGTAAAAATTATTTTTAATGATTGACATAATTGTACATGTGAACAATTTGCTGATAAAAATATGATTGTATTTAAAGATTTAATATGCAGGTTGAACTTGGGATGCCGATTGCGAACTATGGGGAGAGCTTGAGGCACCTTCTCAAGTGGGGCTGTATGTATAGTTAATTATCATATGCCTCCTTGAGTGGTAAAACGTCGAAAAGTTTAATTAAAATAAGGATACACTCCACATATAGCTTTTTAATAGTTTTATGTATCATTACTAATTTCCTATCTTGTTGGAGAACTGCCTGTAATGTAATCAGAAGTGGAGAAGTTAAGGCCAAGTTATTTAGTTGAATAGCTTCTTTCTGTCAGAGCGAACGTTTGGAAAGGATTTAGTAGATAAGGCGAAATTAACTATGGTTAATTTGAACTCATTCATTTGTAGATTTTCTTACAACTTTCTTCAGTGACAGCTTAGCGCAAAGAGACTCACACAGGAGTCGCGTGACGAAGCTACTATATTATGACTGGACTAGACGTACTAGGGAGTTTGGTACACGCCCTCACTTGGCCTACTCCGTTGGTATCCCCACAAAAGCTTATAATTTAGCGCTATCTCTTGGTCGATGGTAATTATGTCACCGTGGTACTTACCGACATGCAGCTTTGTTGCTATGAATTTGTTACCTGTCAAAGCCTGAAACATACGTTAATTTACACTACTGAAATCGTGTTGTAAATAGACCAAAAAAAACGATCTTATTTTGCGATTTAATTAAAGATGAATTAATACTTTATTTAAACATAGACTAATTCTTCACGCATATATTCAAATATGTATCAATGTTTTTTATGTGATTATGAGTAAAGAGTTTGATGAAACTTTTTTTAGTTTAGATTATCTTCATGGAACTGGTCACGGTGTAGGAGCTTATCTAAATGTACATGAACTACCTACTATGATTTCGATGAAACCATACCTAGATGATCCAGGACTGCAAATTGGAATGTTTGTATCAAATGGTAAGATAATTTTCTTACTAAAATTCACAAAACAATTTTATTTGATATTTAAGTATGCTAATAGTAAGAAGAAAAAGATTTTTTTTAAGTCAAACATACAATGCAAACGTTATTTAGAATATTTAGAACGTTACATTTTTTTAAACAAAGTTTTTTATGTAAGACCCTCGTTTGACGAAGGTAGGGGAAAGTATCACAATTTTTGCTGCCCCTTCGTTCCTGTTAGTCCCGCTCCCTACAAATCATATGCTCTCTCGATGATAAAAGCAGTGTAGTTTAATATGGTAAAAGCACGCACGTTCTCTCTCTTCCTTTCTCTCTCTCTCTCTCTCTTAGCTAATTTCTCTTTCTCTCTCTAATCTCTTTCACTCTCTCTCTCTCTCTCTCTCTCTCTCTCTCTTAGCTAATTTCTCTCTCTCTCTCTCTCTCTCTCTCTCTTACTTTGTCTTTCCTTTTTTTGCGAACTATTCATACGTAAAAGGGCAATCGATATGTACCGTATTTATGCAGCGAAAATAGAGTGGTGCGGCGGAGCAGCGAACTGGCATCTGATTGATACGTAAGTGTACTGGATCCAAATCTCCTCCGATATACACTAGCTGGCAAAATTTTCATGAGCCCCTTCCCTAACAGTGGACTGCCACTGCACTTAAGGATAATAACATGTGAAGTGACTCTTATTTCGAAAAGTCGCAAATATCTTATCGACCAAAGTACTAAAACTTCTTTTATTGAATACTAAATCAAATCAATTCTTACTAATAAGTAAATAATATTTTTTTATGTTATACATGAAATAAAAAATTATTACTGTTGAATAAATATACCAGGAGGTAGTGGATTAATAATTTGACCCTTAATATCACTTATATTAATATATTTATCAACCGAAATAAAAATTAATTAAGATTACCAAATCTTCTCCTTTGATACCGAGAGAGACTCTACGAGAGCGTGCGTGCTCGGCAACAGCTATGTTCTGTCCATCCTAACTCCATCACTGTACAAGCATTCCAAAGTACGCATACATATTATCTTGCACTTGTAGTGTTTATGCCGCATGATAAATGTGACTAGTTACATATCTAATATAAATTTACTCATATTCTAACACGCTTCTTAAGTTTATATTAAAATCATGCGACGGAGATAAGCATTAAACTGGCCATACTCGGAGAGGACCTGGGTGTCGTATTGATTCACCTCTCCGTGTCCTCTCTCCACTTATGGTCACAGATATGGTATCAACTCATGCGCCCATCTACCCATACCAGCCTGATCCATTCTTGTTGTCATTAACGCTTCCTCCTACCTGTCGCTGTCGTTTTCATCAGTGGAGTCCAGGAACTTCCTTCGCCTGCCCAGCGCAAGAATACAATGGGAATTATTCGTGCCATCATCGTAGTGGCAGTGGATTAGATCATGTGATCCTCAGGGATCCGATGCGCTGCACTTAAGCCAAGTGCTTTTGGATATCCCTCCTCCCGAGCGCGTCCGCCCACACCTTCGCGCTGTACTGCAGGATCGAGCTGGAGATCGATGTAAGAAGCCGCGGTTTTGCTTCCCACGGACATCCAACGTTCAGCATTAACCGTGAAAGCGCCCCAAAGACCCTAGCAGCTTTATCGGCTGCTCTCCTAATGTGCTCTCACAAGGTGAGCCGTGAATCGATCTACACTCCAACAAGCGCACCACTGGACTTGTGCAGATTACCTCACCTAAGTTTTTCAGGCGGAAAAGCCCCCCAAACCATCTCTGCCTGGTGCGAACGAGCATCTCCATCTTTTCGATCGCCAGTTCGAGACCGTGATCCCGAAGCCACTCTGACACTATCGCGACCGCCCACCGTATTTTGCGCTCAGCCTCATCTCGGAATCTTACTGTGACGTGCAACGCTATGTCATCAGCAAAGCCCGTCAGCTTGACCTCCGGAGGCATTTCAAGGCGCAAAAGTTCGTCATAGACCAGGTTCCAGAGGTAGGGTCCAAGAGCAGATCTCTGCGCGAGCCCTAACGTCAGAGAGAGCTTTTAGGCATACACGCACCGCACCATTTCTTGATACGTCTTATAGTGCCGCTAACGAGTGCCTCGACCTCGGCTAGATTTGTGATCTTGCTTAAATCAGCAGAAGGAGGTGTACTTAGCATAGCTTTCTGCAGCAAATCTTGATTGAGTTTTGTCATATTTCACCCGGTAATGCACCTTTGGATTACTCCTCGCAAGCTTGCACAACGGTCCTTGTTTAACACGAAGCTGACATACTGGTGATAACTGGCCATGTAGTCCTCCAGCACTCGCTAGTCAGACACCCAAGCCGCTATTTGTGACGACACCAGTGTAATATCGATTATCGTGCCCCGGTTACCAGACCGCCTGAACGTTGCTGAGCCACTAGAGTTCATGACAATGAGATCTAGCCTTGCAGTCATCTCTAGCACCGCCCGCCCCCTAAAGTTGGTTCTCGGCTTCCCCCAAGTGATGGCCTTGGAGTTAAAGTCGTTGGCCAGGACTATGTGACCACTCTCCTCGTGCACGCGAACCGTGTACTTGAGCTTGGCAAGCCGCTTTCTGACGACGCCAATCACAATGTTAGGAGATATGTATCAAATTATGTAGGTCACGAATCCACACCTGATTGACACGAACCCCTCTCCACCTCTGGTGTCAGAAATAGAGAACCCATCGCTGTGAATCAGGATGGCCGCACACCAATTCCTGTCACTGTACCAACCGTGATCTGGTAACGCGCGGGATGGTTCATTCATTAGGAGCAAGTCCACACCCGGGTACGTACGAGCTGGTCTAACAGATGTTGCGTGAGTAGTAGCAGTAGCAGCAGCAGCAATAGTGGTTTCAGCAGCAGTAACAGTAGTAGTACCAGCAGTAGCAATAGTGGTTTCGGCAGCAGTAACAGTAGCAGTTGAAGTGGTAGTAGCAGCAGCAGGAGTTGTAACATCAGCCGCAGTAGTAGCAACATCAACAGTAGCAGTAGCAGTAATAGTAGTAGTAGCTGCAGTATTAGCAGCTGCAGTATCAGTAGCAGCAGTAGCAGCACCAGCAGCAATGCAGCAGTAGCAGTATCAGCAGCAGCCGTAGTGGTAGCAGTAGCAAGCGTAGTTGTAGCAGCAGCAGCAGCAGTAGTGGTTTATTTTTTTGTGGGGGGAGAGGAAATGCATTGAGGCACACCGCAGGGACAGTGGTAGTGTGGGACTCGGTGGATTTTTTTTTTATTAGACCACCTTAACCCACTAAAACCCCTCCCCTATGCCGTATAGCTTTTGTTCCACCCCAGAACCACGTTAGCATTACTTCAGGGTGGAGCCACCAGCGAGACCATCGCATCTCACAGCATTAACGAGCAAGCTCGCCACCATTTGCTAGAGGTGCCAATTCTCTCGAGTCCTGAAAAGGACTCGGGGTCCCTAAGGATCAGTATCTCGTCTAGCGCTCCATAGTAGGCTGCTAACTTAGCAAGCACCACTATAAGCTTGAAGCTTTCCCTTACTGATAGGTAAAAGTACTTAGCGCAGCGTGGGTCCACATTAGTTAACTTTCCTACTCAAGGCCTTCCCGCCTTATTTGGGTCCTGCTTGAGCCTTTTTTCTGGCCTCTTCTACGGAGTATGACTATCCTCTGAAAAGTCTACGAGTACGGTGAAGTATACTTTCAAGTTGAGAAAAATTTTTATGAGTGTATGGGGACCAGATAATAGATGCATAAGTTATATTTGGAAGTATTTAAAACCTAAAGTAGTGTATAGACTCTGCTCATAAGAAATCACGCATCGTTTTTTGTATAAAGCCCAGAATCTCGTAACATTTGGAAATGACTTTACTGATGTTGTTTTTGAACTAAAAATCTGGAGATGAAGCACCACAAAGCTGCATTTAAGAGTTTGGACTGTAGAAGTAAAGAATCTGAATATGTTGTCTGCGTAGATTAGGCAAGATAATTTAATGGAGAGTGCTGAAGGAGGTCAGTTTATGACTAATAGAAATAATAGTGGACTAATGTACAATTTCTAAAAAGAAGCCTTTTCGAACGAGTTTCGTATACTATTTTTTCACCCGAGAACCCAAAATTAAGCGGCGAAGGTGCTATTTTGAGGTTAGAAGGCGGAAAAATAATGTCAACCTACACACGTGATTTGAATGCAGATGAGACAAAATGGCTAAGCGTTAATAGGTTTGTGATGGTTGAGCACCCCTCAGTAAACTCGTACTATTGTTATGAGAAATATGGTGGAAGAATAGCAGAAAGGTTTTTTGTCAAGCAGTTTTGGTACGGGACTTGGGAGAACGATATATCTGTAGTTGTTAGCCAGTCATGAGTTTTCAGATTTGTGTTCGACTAGGAGCAATTCGTTAACTAAGTATACTAAAAATAGTTGGGCATCTCATTATTAATGCTTGCTCGCCTAAGGGCACCTTAGTTAATAAATAACACTAAAACACAATTGGTTTTCTAATTGCGAATGTATGCTCCCCCAAGCATATACTTTGTTAACTAACTATACTGAATTACCGTTAGATTATGAATCGCTTACTTATAGTACTAAATAAAATTATTGGGGGAAAGACAGTTTGTTAATCATCCATACAGAAACACAGTTTCATTGCTATTTGCCAATGCTTTCTTATCTAAGAGCATATTTTATTAATAAATAATACTAAAAAACAGTTGTGTCACTAAATGGCGATGCTTGATTGTCGGAGAAATTGTTTCATTTGTAATATACACGAAATACTGCTTATCATTATTATTAAATATTATTACGGTCACTTTTATTATATTTCTCCTTTTATAGCTATTATTTTTTTATTTTATTATTAATAACATAAAAGTGACACGTTATTGTCACTTTTATCAGCATTATCATTGATACTATAGCTAAGCTAGTAAATTTTGTTATTCGTATCACAATTTTCTACTCGAAAAAAGCATAAGAAAATAGCAAATTCAAACAAGTGACGGCTAAAGAATAACTAGATGAAATAGAATGTATTACATTTTGTTTGAAATAAATCTTTAAGTAACGTCACTTCAGCACACTTTTTGATATTTACGTAAATTTGCTGATAGATAACATGGTTATGTTTTATGTAAGCCTGGAAAAAGGGGTTTGTAATGCGTAGAACCTCTGGGTCCACTCTAAAAAAGGGTGGCCTTAGCGTTGTGGAAGGGAGTTCGGCCAACGTAAAAACTTAGTTTATTAAGTATTTGGTTAAAGTGTTAATACTATAAACATAATCTTTTTTTAGGGTTTAATCTGGTTCTGTGGATTTTACTGGGTCTTTATAACATAAGTAATATATTATGTATATAATGTGCGTGTACGTTTTTTCGTCACACGGTCACTGCAGGGTCGATCCTTCGTTTGACAGTGAATGGTTGAACGGTTCTTTATCAAACCGTAAGTGTGTGTTGGATTCTTTGTTGGAAATAAAAAGTTTGTACGATTCTTTGTTCAACAAGAAGTGCATGTACGGTTTTTCGTCAGAGTATAGATGCGTGTACGTTTCTTCGTTGGATAGTAGATGTATGTACATTTTTTTGTTGGATCGTAAATAGCTGTACGTTTCTTTGTCAAACAGTTAATGTGTGTACGGTTCTTCTTTTGGTATTCTGACTAGTTAGTATCTTCGTAGAAGCCTCTGGTTTACAATTCCTTGTCAGAGGCATCGATATACCGTGGTAAAATAAAAATTTATAAGTTTATGTGATTTCCCTATAGATTATCGCAATGCGTTTCATACAGTATCTCATTGTAACTCGTCTGACGAAAGTACAGTATACCAGAAAAACTGGTACAATGTGAAATGAATTTCTATAAAAATAACACAAACTTATAAGTTTTTTCATTATTTCTGACAGCTCTCTCTCATTTCATCAGACGTTACCCTCTACCTCCTTCTCAGTTGAGTTATCTTTTCCGTATCCATCTCAACCGTCTTCAAAAAATAAAATTTTTTTATTTTTTAAGAACTCAACAGAATTTAAAGAATCATATTATTTGCTTGACTAATACAATCAAGCGTTAAGAACAAACGAAAATTTTAAGTATATAAATCTATCTATAGTGTATAGTGAATTAGAGGGATCATTCTAAACATAGTATTTTTGTTTAATTTTTTTTGGTAAAGTAAAATTGTTTTGTACTCAAATAACAATCTTGCAGTTTTATTTTATTTTTAAGAAAGTAGCTGACATTTTCTAGAATGATAGCGAAAATAAATCAATATTTAATAAATTTGGTAAAAACTCTACGAATTTTTTTTCGTCAAACGTGACTCATGTTGACATCAGCAGAATCACAACGTTTTTGTGATAATTCAACCAAAAAATAAAGTACAGTAGAATTGAAAATATTAAAATGAATATATTAAACATAGAAAAAACGTCTACAAATATCCATTTCTGCAATTATTTCAGTGATACACAAAAAATACGCAGTAAAATCAGATTTATTTATTTTCACATTTTGTTTATAACGAAGGAGCGTCAATAATCTGATTTAATTCTTACGTCGTCGTCGTCGTCGTCGTCGTCGTCATCATGATCTTATAGTCTAAATCACTTATACTTCAAAAAGTTATCATGTTGTATAGATCCAATGGTATATCTCTTAGTGCTTTCCTTGGGATATCTAGTAAAGATCACAAACACATAAACAAATCATCGTTATTATGAACAAATTTTGATGTGTATAAACTCTCAGCATTGTATTACCTGTTAAAAACTAAACAAAATTTTAAATATCATTATAGGTAGTTCTGCCAAATGTAGCTCAGTTTGCGTCCAGAACTCATGCTACCTCAAGAAACTATAATTAAATGTTTAAATTGCATGAAGTTATGTTAAAAGTGCTGAAGTATCTTTGATAAAACTTGGAAAAAGCTGATATTTACTATACTATGAGACACTTAAAAAAAGTAGCCAAAATGTCAATCCCGTACACTGTCCTAATCTTAGTTTTGCACCTTTTATTGATGCAAACTTTAATTTTTAATTTTTGTGTGTACAAAAATTTTGATCATTTTAGCCCCCCCCCCTCTTAGAAATACCACTCTGCTACTCAAACAGGTAAGTAACGTTCTTTTTCTTGTAATATTCATGAACGTCCAGTGGTTTGTCGGTAACAAGTTTTTTATATTAAGTCTTTAAGCCACAACAGTATTTTAAAGCTCAAAATGTCACTTCCGTACCTATTACTTCCGTAGTGGTAAAATTGTCTTTTTTTCTAGCTTTCATTTACAAAACTTTGATTCCAGTATTGTTGGGCTAAAACATGAGACATCTGTCTTGGCGTTTGATCTAATTGGCCTTTTTTTATGAGATACATCTATGAAACTGATTCCACTTTCAACACTAGTAACGAAGGATTACAATATTTTAGGTGATCCAAAATAGGCTTCAATGACTGCCGAACCAAAGCTCTGTCGATCAAAAAATAAAATTTGTTGTATGTGATACCACCAATCAAAAGTGATAGGGATTAAAAGTTAAAAGTTATGACTCCCGAAAAAAATCTACAAAATTTCATCCTCATTAATTTTTGTTGTCCCTCTTGAAATAGCTATAAATTTTTAACGAAGGTATTAAACAAAATAATTTTTTTTTTCAATTAACATGATTTCATCCTACCATTCATATAATCAGACTTATAACACTTCAACTATACAAACAGCTTAGCTACACGTAAAAGCAGAAGTATTTTTTTGGAAATTGACTAATATTGACTTATACAAAATGCCGTAAATCTTTTGACCAAATATCTTTGTTGTAAAATTGCTTTGGATATTTAAGTGAAAATTTATTAACGATCACTCAAAAACTAGGTAAATAAAGTAAACACATGATTTACTTCAATCAGCGATGTTTCACTGGACGTAAGCAGAGATTAGAAGGGAGATTGCCAGCGCCTATGGTAGAGAGTGTGTCGCTTTTTTTCCACTGTTTTGAGCGCCCCGTCGCGGCAAATCAGCCGAACTATATGCACGTTTCAGCAGCGGAGGAGAAGACCAAATTGTGCGTACGATAGGTACCTAGTAGAGGGGGAAGGAATATGTGCGTATACACGGGTATAGCTATATATGTTTTGTATTCTAGCTGCCTCGGCTCTCGGCTCCCGGCTCTCGCAGCTCGCAGCTCTCGCATGCATGCGTATACCTATATCTATTCCTGATGTGATGTTCCCTCAAAAGCGGTTTTGAATGTTGGACAGTTATTATATGTCCGGTCATATATTATTCATTAAATGTGTATTAAATACTTGTACAGCTAAATACTGAGTTTTCCTCGTATAAAATAAAAAATTGAGTAATAAAAACGTAAGCCCCGATATTTAATGTAACTTCTTGAAACTTGATATTTATAAAATAATCATTTTTACAACTTGAATAATTTATGTTTTTATAGATTTATAAAAATTTAGCACATTAAAAATATCAGAATAATACACACACGCTTCACTTTGATTTTTAAGTTTATTCAATAGAGAATGACTTTTTCTGTAATTAAAATATCATTCTTCAACACATGTAACTTTTCTAATAAGAATAAGTAATTGTGAAAATATTTAGAAAAATAATTCTACTTGTAGGCCAAACTTTAACACAATTATCAATATAAAGAAAAAATAAACTAATACTTAAGCTTAAACCCTGGAGCTTCACGATAAACATGTGTCACTGTAAGTGCTAAGGAAAAGAGTGCGTTGGTAGTCAAGGTAGCTAAGTACCGCATTGTGTAATTTTGCTTTGAGCATTCTGGGGTTCAAATCTCGCTCGCAGCAGAATTTTTTTTTTTTTACGATTTTTTTTTATGGTAGTACAAAACTTTTTTTTGATAATAGTATTTAATTCTCATGTTTATGTTGCTTACCGACTACGCTTTGTAAATTCATTCCTTGTAAAGTTGGGTGATTTTGTTAGATATTTAAATTTTTTAATAAAAATATAATATCATTAGTGGGGAAAATGCTAATTACCATTTCATCCTTTTTTAGATGGCTATAAAACTATTATTGATGAAGTTAAAAATCAACCAAAAGTAATTTAATAGTACTAAGTTATTTTACACTATTCTAACAAAATGGTTATGATCTCACTTCGATGAGGATCACACCTTTTACAACCCAATTAATAATTGTGTTAAACTTATTCAAACAATTAATTAAACTATTAGAAACCAGGAAAATTTTTGAAAACACTTTTTATCAAATGATTTTTCATTGCTTTTCCAAGTTAAACACAAGTTTATTGATAAAACACTCAGTTAACTGGAGAGCAAAGTATGGCATCACTTAACATAAAGGAAACCATGAAAACATTAGTAAAATAAAAGGCAAGGTATTAAATATTTAGGACTTAAAAATTTTTTTCCTATTTTAGAACTAAATTTTGCCTATTCTATAGATATAACTTATGTTGTACAAGTTCTTACACTAATTTTGATGATTCAGATCAAAAAATTGTTTTTAAATCCATACGGCATTTACCAAAAAAATTAAATTTATAGTACCTTATAATTTTTTCAGAGCCATAATTGTGACCACTTATTAATCGTCTATATTTTGTTTAAAAAATTTTTAATCTAATAAAAGGGTAGTCTGAGTATGTCTCATGGTGTATACATGTCATAAAATGTATGTAAAAAAACGTATTGCGGGAAAACTGGGCTTTTTTTGTCCATGAGCACTGCACTAAAAATGCTCTCAAAATTTTACGCTTTGATCAAACTTGTCTGATTGTAAGCCCTCAGCTGAGACATTCAGCCCAAATCTAACAACAAAATTGCGGCCTATTTAGATCATAACTACTTAATTTAATCTTAAAACTTGATAACATGTATATGCGTCTGCGTTCACAGACAGAGTTCTGTTTCTCGTCAAAATTCAACTTTTTAGTACTGTATGTTTTGCTGCAGATAGCAATTAATGCAGACGCTTTATAATGCAAAATAAACATAAAAACAGTCAAAAAAGATTTGGTATCTGTTACAGAAATAAATTTAAATTCTACAACAAAGTATTGAATACAAATTTTGTAGAGCTTATAAAAAAGAAACTTTTGAAAGTAATTTTTTTTTTTTAATATCTTCTGAACGATTTAATAGCCAATTATCGTTTTTAAATGGCTGAAAAATCGTTTTACACCATTTAATTGAAAAAAAGCAGTGATGTTTTTCTGTGTTTATTTTCTAGAAACAATACTTAAATAAGACTACCACCTAAACAATGAAATATAATGCGTTTAACAAACATGGTTTTTAGATATCTTTAGTATAAAAAGTACTAGTTTGATTCCTGGGATAAATAATAATGATAATATTTATAATTATAATAATAATAATAACAATAATAATTAAAAATATTTTGAGTAGAATTTCTATAAAATCATTTAATAGTCTGCTGAGAAACCAGTGATTTCTCGAATGAATCGTAGTAGGTATTAAAAAAAAAAATCTCTACCAATTACATAGCTCTTAACTTTTATCAATAATTTTTATTTCTTAATTTTTATGTTGCACTAAATTAGTTGTACTAATATTTATTGAATCCAGGTATAATTATAGTCACTTTAAAAATTTGGTTTAGTCCTAAAGTTTTTGTTGGACACAATTTAATATTTGTCATTTAAAATATTTACATAATATCATATGATTCTTAATTTGAAAATAATAAAGATATCGATAAAAATTGAAGCGACTTTAGGAACGGGATTAGAAACAACTAGGCTTACTAAATATTTTCAAAAGATTGTAGAGACATGAGTATTGATGCACACGTACACCCGAATTTACCTATATCAAATTTTGTTTTTGTTTTTTTTATTTAATTTTTTTTAATCATGCTTTTAGTCAGGAACTTAATGTTGCTGTGAAGTTTTAATCATAAAATATAACATTAAAAAAATAATTAAGAACAAAAAGCAAAACTTTTTTTATTTTAACATTGATTTTTAGAGGTTCATATGTTTTAATAAAAAACAAATTGACTGATCACAATGGTTTTTTTAGCTTTAGTACGTATACCAAAACAAAATCATAAGCTAAGGTTTATTAGAACCGATCATGAGAATCCTTATTATAGGTACAAAAAAATATAGAGGTATGTACTCAGAGCTTAAAGTTAACAAACATATTTATATTGAAATTAAAAAAATGTATAAGTAAAATTAAAATTTTGTCTGTCGATGGTAGTACAAATTTTAAGATAAAAAATTTAAAGTTTGTTAAATTTGTATCGAAAAGTTCTAAAATATAACTTGTAACACATTGATGTGTGTACGTATACATACACATACGCTAATTATATGCATCAATTGATGGGCAATTTTGTGAGATAAAGATAAATCGAGTATTAACTCAAAAAATAGTATTATTATAGTAATAAAAAGTTGAATTTTGACGAGAAATAGAACTCTGTCTGTGAACGCGGACGCATATACATGTTATCAAGTTTTTAGATTAACTTAAGTAGTTATGATCTAAATAGGCCGCAATTTTGTTGTTAAATTTGGGCTGAATGTCTCAGCTGAGGGTTTACAATCAGACAAGTTTGATCAAAGCGTAAAATTTTGAGAGCATTTTTAGTGCAGTGCTCATGGACAAAAAAAGCCCAGTTTTCCCGCAATACGTTTTTTTACATACATTTTATGACATGTATACACCATGAGACATACTCAGACTACCCTTTTATTAGATTAAAAATTTTTTAAACAAAATATAGACGATTAATAAGTGGTCACAATTATGGCTCTGAAAAAATTATAAGGTACTATAAATTTAATTTTTTTGGTAAATGCCGTATGGATTTAAAAACAATTTTTTGATCTGAATCATCAAAATTAGTCTAAGAACTTGTACAACATAAGTTATATCTATATAATAGGCAAAATTTAGTTCTAA
>NW_019379501.1:85862-100184 GCF_000648655.2 Copidosoma floridanum | reverse complement strand
CATTAAATATCGGGGCTTACGTTTTTATTACTCAATTTTTTATTTTATACGAGGAAAACTCAGTATTTAGCTGTACAAGTATTTAATACACATTTAATGAATAATATATGACCGGACATACAATAACTGTCCAACATTCAAAACCGCTTTTGAGGGAACATCACATCAGGAATAGATATAGGTATACGCATGCATGCGAGAGCTGCGAGCTGCGAGAGCCGGGAGCCGAGAGCCGAGGCAGCTAGAATACAAAACATATATAGCTATACCCGTGTATACGCACATATTCCTTCCCCCTCTACTAGGTACCTATCGTACGCACAATTTGGTCTTCTCCTCCGCTGCTGAAACGTGCATATAGTTCGGCTGATTTGCCGCGACGGGGCGCTCAAAACAGTGGAAAAAAAGCGACACACTCTCTACCATAGGCGCTGGCAATCTCCCTTCTAATCTCTGGACGTAAGTTTGCCAGCCTCATCAGGCAAACTTTATTTACAAGAAATTTGAGCTTACTCATTTAAGAGTGGAAACAGACAGAAGTGTTAAAGAATGCTCGGCTATTACACCATTCACATGTGTATTATCGACATGACTCGATGAGTGAAAATAATTTTTTTAACAAACTCGTTAGCTTAAAAGAAAATGCTACAGCGGTGAATTTCGAAGAAGTGATTTCTTTGTTTGATAAAATTTTTAAAAAGGCTAGTGCAATAACGCTTTTTTCTGAGTTGCAACAATTTTTATTTCATTTTTCGTTGAAAAATTATCAAAATTGTTTTACAGAAGATTTTAATGTAAATAATGTAAGTTGTAAGCTTTTTGTTTAAGTAAAATTCTTGAATTTGAAAATAAATTTTGACTCTCACGTAACATTTCAATGATGAAATAAGATATTTTATAGCAGAATAAAAAAACTAGAAAAACGAAATTCTATGAATAATTTTCCTCATTTACTGTTTATCTAATAAAATAATAACTAAAAGGATATTTTTAAAACTGTGTATTAAGGAGGCTCTCTTGCCCAAGCGTCACCAAATGAGATATATGTCATTAAATAGTTTCGATTACGCCGAATCTAACGATGCTATTATTTATACCCTTTATCGAACAAAATTTGAGGAAATTAACGCTTGAAGCTCGCTCTATCAACAAGAGCGATTACGGCAGATATACTAAAATTAACGATTTGCAACCTCAATCGAAAGTGTCGGGTATTACGAGTATACACGTATTGTAGATTTTAACTTCATCTTTAAAATGCTGTCATGAGAAATATGAGTAAACTGACTAAAATTGAATATTAAAAAAAAGGCATGGGTCAGCTTATTTTTTCTGCTACAAAAAAGTCTGTGAAGCCGCTATATTGCATGGCAGGAGCGGGTGCAATTGAAATTCAAATGTTATTCAAGTTTAATGATGGCGTAAGTTTTCAACTCTATCAACACCATTATATTGATATATTGTGAAAACATTTTGGAGATATTCAATGCCTATGAAAATAAAATATAATGCTTAAATTAACAAGGTCAGCTTTATTGAATTGCACAAATTGTCTCACTTTAAACTAAATATTACATATATACATATTTATGTTGGTATCCCTACCGACTACTTTAGTTTTTTATCTATCTCAATTTAGGTTGGCACCCCTACACAAGGAAGCTTCCTTAACAGAATGCCAAAATTTTAATCGTAGATTGTCCTGGATGATTAGGAAAAATTATTTTTATATGAAGCCTGAAATTGTAATTTTATTTTTATAGACAAAAAACGTATCCATGGATTGGACTGGCATTGTACTCTTATAACTTTTAGAAAGTGTGACCAAAAATAGAATTTTTCATTCAGCTTAAGATTCAAGGAATCGTAAAACTGTTTTAAAAAGATCAGAATAAAAAAAAGTGATAAGTAGTGGGTTGAATTAAGTAAAATAAGGCTTCTGTGATTCTAAAAAAAAGCTTTAAAAATTTTACACAAGATTTTATGGCTTATAGAAGAATTAAAAAAAAAACAATTAGTAAATTAATGGTCTGAGAAATAAATTTGTTGCAATATACTTTCAGTTTTAAGAAAAAGTAATCGGAGCATGATCATACAAGAAACTATTAATTAACTATTTGGTTTAATTTTTGTTTTTTAAAATTTAATATTAAAATTTGCTTCGCAAACAAGCAAATAAAACAATCATCGTTTCTAATTACAATCATAAAGAAACCACAATATTTGGTATGAAGGTACTAAAATAAACGATTTTCTTTACAAAGAAAACAAATTAACTAATAAAAATGAAAAAAAATTTTATTACGTATACTTTAGCTTAAGACTCTTACTTACCACATTTTTTTTAGTACAAATNTTATAATAAGATTTTATTTTTTTTACACTATTAAAAATTATAAATAAAGCAAAAGTTAGAGCAAGTGTTTTTAAGCCATAAATTACTATGAATACAATAAATGCATTCTTATTACCTTTTATTTTGTACAGAAAACAATTTTCTTTAGTCTTAGCGTTATCCATGACTATTAACAAATCTTAAGATTAATAGAAAGAGTTCAACTTAAATAAAGTAATCTTTATATTTGAATGAAAAAAAAAAAAGGATTTTGGTCTTCACTTAGTGAATAGGAATACTTAAAAGATTCTTTGTATAAAGATTCCGTAAGCTTATTAATTTTTTTTTTACTAAGTATGATGTTATCATATGATAATCTTATTAACGTTAAATAACACAATTGATAGGCCTATTAGAAGTGAAAAAATCGGCGTTCCATACGAATACCTAAATTATGGTTTAAGGATCGTTAAAAATTCTACGCATAATAATATTGTAATAACATTTTTACACTTAAGTTGAATAAAACTGACCCAAAAAAAAACAGGTGTGGGTCTCGGGACCCACGACAGATGTGAAACATTAAAGAATATGTCATTGAACTTGGTAGTATTTGATTGTCTATGATAAAAATAGTAGTTTTCATAAGATAAATGTGATTGTCTCCAGGGCTATTTTGCGGCCCGAGGAACCTGCAAAACAGGGACAGAGGAACGTAAGGCAACCACGGAACAATGGCGCTTATGTGGCGAATCTTATTTTTTCTACCAAGCGCAAACCAGCCTCTCAAAAATGCGTGAGGTAGAAAGAGTATATATTTTTTTGACTCTTAATAATCTTTATTTTATATTTTTATATTAAAAAGACAGTTTATTTATGAATATGAATTTTTCAGTTCATTAACATATAAATAACGAGAGTGAGAAAGAACGATAACACAGGGTGAAGAGTATCCATACTACCTACGTACAAAAAGGTACATACATCAGTTTAACATACGTTCGTGCGTATTACTTTTTCTGTCTCTCTGTCTCTTTTCGGATTCAGATACCTGTTTACTGTGCGTAGTTGCGGACGTGTGCGAATTTCTTGGGGTTGGCTCTCTTCTAAAGACGGGTTAAGATGAAGTTTGAATAAACGCAATTGGAAGAACCTGGGAAAATTTTGCATAATGGTCAAATATTGATATTTTAATTTAATGATGTTTACAGAGAAAAAATTTTTTTTAAATGATGAAAAAATAATACTAATTCTAATATTTATTAGTCATATTCTACAAGCATAAAATATTTAAAAAAGCAACGAAAAAGGCCTACTTGTAGTCCTGTATAAGTACCATAGAGAGAGAGAGAGAGAGAGAAAGAGAGCGCGACAGCAGATGATCAATGGCTCTCTCTCTATCTCAATAACTTTTACAGGTACTGCCGAAATGCTTTTTTTATTTTTTTCTCGATATTTTGCGCTAGTTAAAACAAAATTAATAGTGCTAATTGATAGGAAATTTTTCGTTCTACACGCTGGTATTTTTATTTTTTCTGTATACAAAAATGTTATAAGATTTAAGGAAAACGAACATCAAACACAATTTTACACAATTTGGACATTATTAGACCACTCAAAAATAATCATAACTATTTCTTTTGAAATCAGTGAGCTTAAGTATATATTATATAAAAAATGCCTAATTATACATCAATTTCCTAATTCACAAGTTTCTTGGGTAGTGTCTATAAATAATAAGAACAAAGATTGGATCGGCTTGCTGCATAGCACAATCAATTAGGTTCCCGACTACCAATCCAAAAGACAGGGTTCGAATCTTGGAGTCAGTAAAATTTGAAAATTGTTTTTACACATATATAGTACATAATATATATTTATAATATATATTACACATGAGTACGTATGTATATGCTATACGTACAGTACATACATGATATTTAATTATTATAAACTCTTCCATATAGCTGTATACGTATATGGGTAGTACACTTTACAAACGAGAGAGGAACGGCAGTAAGCATACGAAGAAAGAGACAGAGAGCCGAGCCGAGCCGAGTTAAACCGGAGATCGTGCCATTGCACGGTCACTTCATGGCGTCGGTCGAACCCCCAATCGTGCTAATGTTTCATATCAAAAAAATTTGTGGTTATTAAAGTAGTGCCAGTGAGAATAAAATTTTGTTTCAATATTTAAAAAGATTAAAGGGTACTTAACTTGTCTAACAAAAAGAAATAAAGAAATATTTATCTTCTATACTTAGTAAATCAAAAGAGAAAAAAAAATACGGGGCTAAAAGAATCGAACAGAAAATTTAACCAAATAAAAAAATAAACCACGTGAAATAGTTTCACCCCATTGTTAAGGTAGCTAAAGCAGACCCAAGTATATGTCTAAGAGCATAATGTATAGAAGCTAAAATAAATATTATACTGGATTGAATGACGTACAAATTGAAATAACTTACACTAATATTTATGGGATGTTGAAGTAGGCGATGTTTATAGTAAAATTAAGTGGGATAAGAGGGGGTTCAGTGCCATTATGAAAATGAGATAGAGGTTCAATGGGAACGATGGTATTATCAAAACAGTGGGGGGGTAACGTGGGCTAAATAAAGGTTCTTTAAAAAATTGAGCCCGATAAAATCTGGAGTAAACTGAACTTATTCTATTTTATATTGAGGGGGGCTGAGAAGAGGACCTAGAAATAATCACGTGGGTTGATAAGAGGCAGAGGAGGAGTTAAAGGAGGGCAATCAAGGATTGAATACAATGAAAATAATGTTTATGGGTTTAATTCTCTATGAATACAGATTTTTTCAAAAACTGTTTTCATCAGAAAAAGTTCCGTTTAAATCCTAGCTGTTTTGGGGCAAGTTTGTCCGTGGAATTGTCCTTCAGAGTGATTTCAGGATTTTTTACTTGCTCACAGATATTTGGGCCTGCGTGAATGCAACGCAGTGTTAGGGCTATAAAAAGAGATTATTTGATCCAGTTCCAAGTGCTAGGCAGAAAGCGCTGTCGAGGAGTGGTCCCTGGAATATGGGGCTTCTTTGTTGCTAATTAGCCTGGATCTGAGTCTCTGGTAAAAAAGGCTGTTTTAGCCAGCGAGAAGTGGACTACTCTGAGATATGGAGTCTTCATTGGGGAAAGGCTACACAGTTGTGATTAGACCCAAGTGACCTGTAGGATGTTGCGGTAACCTGGTAAAAAAATGGAGAAAAATGGTGAAAGTTTAAACTGTAATTTTTAATTTTATTTTTATAACCTTCGCACTAAGAAGCCCACTGCCGGTAGTGTTAGCAAAATACGACCAATGCAGATTTTTTCAATACCTCTTTTCTGCAAAACTGCGAGAAGGAAGGACTTACAAAATATTTGTTTTCAAATTCTCTTTCTTTTTAATTAAGCTTCAGTGTGAAGGGCCTCTGTTTATAATAAGCACTCTATATTGTACATGTCTATGGACATTTTTCAAATTAGTTTATTAAGGGAGCACAACTCGTTTTGATTGGACCGTAATTTCTGGCTGTACAACATATTTACGTGACTGCAGCCCATTGTGTATGTTGTATATAGGAATTAAGTAACATGAAGTAAATTTTGATATGTATTATTAGTCACACTGTATCCAACATCATTAATATTGAAAAAAAATTGTTTTTTTTTTTTATAAGGTTTAAATCGCAGTCTTTACATTTTTTAAAGGATGACTTGTCATTTTAATACAATTAATACCATATAATATGGTACCAGCAGTAAGTTTTTTAGATAGTGATGCCACTTACTATCACAGAATTAAATCTTACGGGCAAAAAAAACATTTACCTTATTTTTGGGAAACTAGTTACCACATGAAAATCATACAACTATATAAGAAACTACACAATACAAAGTCATATCTTACAAAATTAACATATTTAGGGGGAGTTGGGGGAAGGTGGGAGGGAGTCGTGGGGATAGCTGTGGAGGAGAAAGGGGATTGGAGACTGACGAAATAACTTCTTATCGGGTTTAATTTTATAGGTTTAACAAATGAAAATCATCTCATTTAGGTGGGGGCTAAAGGTAGTTGAGGGAAGGAGGGAACTAATTGATACCTCAAAACCATATAACTATACACTATAGGAAGATATCTACTAGTGGGACTCCACTAGCTGCGCGATTCACATGCCAACCCTCGCTATGAGAAATTTTCAGAGTTAAAAGTATTTGCTAGTTTTGTAAATAAAACAGTTTTGTTATTAAAAAGACAATTATTTTATTATTATATTCATAAGTATTATAAGCGTATTGCTTACACATCATATATGTGCGAGATGTACATTTCAATAACAAGTAAAGTAAACTTTTTCCATCATTTAAAGATGATAGTATTAAAAAAATTGTAAATCATCATATGCTATACAGGAAAAGTTGGTCAGGATCATGAAGGAAAAGCCTTTGCTCTACCAGATGAATGGAGTAAAAGATCCACGAAAAAATATGGTGGCTTGTGGGGATGGTAAAGGGTTGGTGGGAGGCCAAGAAGAATCGTATGGGGGGAAAGTGGAGGGTTGGTCGGGGGTCAGTACGGTAGGGTGGGGCAATCGGAGTTGTGGGCTTTTCTTAATCTCTTTTTGTAAATTTATCTAATTGTAAGAGAACAATATTAAAAAATAAAAATTTTTTAATTACTAGTAACGTTTAAAGTACAGTTTAAATAATACTTATCAGTAACCAGCGTGTGTCACTTATATGTAAAAATTAGGTAAAAATGCTTCTTTACTGTGATAAAAATACTTTACAGAGGCTGGATTGTGTCAGTCGTGTTTTAAAATCAGGTTGGCTTAAGGTGCAACGAAACGATGCTTATCGACACTTGACATTAACGTTAGTGCGTCATTAATTTTCACACTTACTGTTAACAGTCCATGTGCATGAGGCACATTTTTTTCCAAATAAATGTAGGATAGAAACAATGTTTCATTAATTTAAAAACGTATGTTCATTTTTTAGATAATGGATTCACTACGGTTTTATAAACATATTATTGAATTTGATTGAAAAACTTATTCAGCGCATTGAATTTTAAGAAACAAACATCTGTATTGGCTATGTTATGATTCTTTCACTGTGTAATTACTTATTTTATGCAACTTCATAGTATAGTTAATATAAACATCAAATATACAAAGCTAATGTTTACGGCTCTCGAGTTCATATATAAGTACACTAATATAAATGTGTAAATTACCAAAAATACGTATACTAGTTTAACTAGTCAACAAGCCTAAATTTAATATAACACGAATAAAATTTTTTTTATGTGAGTTATTAAATTAATCAACATTTTCTACTCATGAATGTTGCCTGGGCAACGCAATTTCCGCTAAAACTACTAGTTGATGGAAAAATTAATGTAAGTAGCAATTTAAAAAAGTGCCACTTTAACCTGGCCTCAAACCAGAATTTTTTTTCTGAGAAACCGCGAAGAAGTAAGATCAAAGAAAAACAGTGTATGGTTTAAAAGATATGCAGACGATACAGCATTCATTGTAGAGCGTAAAGAAGATGTAAAGGAAATATTGAAAATGTTAAGAAAGTTGTTGAAAAAAAAATTGATCCTCAGTTTTGATAGGATCAAAATTCTATTTTCTGAGAAAATAAAAAAAGGCTTTACAAAAGTATTATTAAGACAATGAGCAGATAAAAAAAGTTTTAAAAAACGATTATCCTACAGATCATAAAAGGAAGGCTTTTTAAATTTAATTTCAGAAAAAAAATACTACTCTTTAACTCACTGGTTGAGATTATAGCACTATGTGGATACACTGTAAGCAATTTTTTTTAACTTTACACCTTTTTAATAGTTGTGTTAATGCATGTTTGAAAAATAACAATGTTACTGCAACCAGTTTTGTGCCGTATAAGGGTCTGGAATCTTATAGAAGCCCACTTCAGTGTTAAAAAGTGGCGAAGATTTTTTTGGGTACCAAACCAAGATAGTAGTTCTGTTACCCAGCCACGTAGAGGCGCTGGTGGTTGAGCACTTAATTAAAGAGTATTATGCGGGAATTTCAAATTTCAAATGTTGATTCAAAGGTTCGGAACTTTACTATGAAGATATGTAACTGTTAATCCTACCTCTTCAATATCGTTGTTAGCTCAGTTGTCTAATGCATAGGTAACGTCACCTTTTGCGTCCTGAGGTCTCCGGGTTCAAATCTCACACAGGTTCTAGATTTTTTTTTCCCTTTGTCAGTATTAATTTTTTTTTATTTTCTTTTATTTTTTACTTTCTTCTCAATAACAATGCATTAATGTTTGTCAGCTACCAAAAAACGGTTTTTTTTTTTTTTTTTTTTACTTACGTAGGAAAGAAAATCACTGATTGCAATTAAAATATATAGTTTGCATTATTAACAGTTTTATAAAAATTGACAACATTTATGTTATAAAAACACGTTTTGCTGTCAGTAGTTGTATATATTAGTATAAATGAAAAAGTTTATGCTACTGTTAATAATATAAACGTTATTTCACAAATATTGTAAAGAAATTTTTAAAAGAAATTTCGACTAAGTGTGGTCAATCATTGAACCATTAGTAAAATTATTATTACTGTAAAATTATTGTACAAAGTAAGCTACCTTTTCAAATATTTAATTATTATGACAATTGTTTATAATGACATAGAAAAAAGTGAAGTCAGAAAAAAAATAATAATCAATAAAAAAAGTCAATGATGTCAAGCATATTCTGTTGTAATGAAGCTCAATACCGTATAAATAATTTCGTAGATAATAATATTTTATTATTAGTTCAATGATTTGAGTTCACATTACATTTGTTATTATTAATTGTGATGAGAAAATACTTATGGTGAGGACAATAGTTGGATACCCACTTATGTTGAGAAAATATAGGTTGCGTCAAAAATTATTATTGAGTCCCTTCAATATGATAACTGCATGTACTCGTAATTTGTAAATATTATTCAGAATGCTTGCAGCTGTTTTTATCAAAGATTGAAATTTTTTCAAATGTTATCGAAGATTTTAACGATTAGGTAAGGATTTTTATTTATTTATTATTTATTCATATTAATTTAAAATTGTTTTATATACAGTACATAATTAAAAAAAAAATCTTTTTCAGTCTATCTTTTAACATTATTTTTATAGTCGAAGTAAGCTCCTATCGTGCTCGTAGAAATTTTGAGTTGTCGCTTAGAACTGGTTCATTTGAATCGCGTGCGAATATTTCGACCAATAGCTGGGATCACACTCTGCTCTGTCTCGTTTCATTACTGTTTCGACAAGTTTATGTGGTAACTTAGCTTGTAAAATAAATCCTCGTGTGTCACTATCAGGACGGATGCAATAAAGAGTTTGCTAAGTTGGCAGATGAACGCTGTAATATTCTCAAAGTTAAAACGGTATCGTGGAGAATTTTATTCGTTACGGATAATTTAACAGTTTTTTAGGTGTATGAGACCGAAAAATGCCATATCCCCGTGTCCAGTGTTCCTTTACAGGCTGTTGTAATTCCAAACAAAGAACACCATCAAAAACGTTTCACAGGTTTCCTACGGATTAGTCTCAGTAGGTTTTTTTTTTTCTGTTGCTTCTTCCAGTGCATTTAATATTTCTGATGAAAGTGCAACGTTGTATTTGTTTCATCTTGTACATGATGTTATTCGAATCCTTTGCGCACATATTAACTTTTTATGAAAATTGGAATAAAATATTTAGACAGTGATATTCGGTTTTAGTACATACGCGATAGTTGATTTTAACACAGGCGTGATCAGTGGATTAAAAACACCGGAAACATTCATCTTCTAGAATTGGAAAAACGACAGTTTGATAACAAATGAGTGTGCATTGATCATTTCGACGAAGACAATTTTGATTACAGCAATGAAGTAAAAAACCTTAAAAAAATCGGCATTGCCGCGAAACTATCTAGAAGACACGGTCACACGTAGTACTTTAGAGCAATCAACCGTAATAAATTCGAACGTAAATGGCTTATCTACTCGAGAAACCGTAAATGCTAACAGCAATAGTGCACCGGACTTGTATCATGCGGAAAATCAAACATTTGTGTCTCAGTCACTTGCAAAAGATTCTAGTGTCAACAAATAACCATCATGTCTTTTAAAAGATGCTCCCATATGCGAAAAAAGCACATACGATTTTTGAAATAAAATATGCGCTTTGCAAAATCAATTAATTGAAAAAGAAAAAACTGCTAAAAAAGTACAGTATGTTGTGAATAAGTTGACCAAAAAAAATGTTTTACTGAAAACTAAGACAGCTAACATGAAAAAAATGTTCTATAAAAAAGATAATAAGACACAAATTTTAGAAAAATTTAAAAAAAAACAAAAAGGTAAGAACAAAATTTTTGAAAATATTGACAAGTTAAACGAAAATGTGGTAGAATTTTATAAAATACAAATTGGTCACGTTAAGCAAAAGAGGTGGGTGAAAAAGAAAAAGAATCAGCTATAAATTTACTTTACAAATCACCAAAAGCCTATTGTTATCTACGTGATAAGAAATAATTTTGCTTTGCCGTGTGTTACTTTGATTCGTAAGTGGGTTAGCGAGTTGGATGTGTCTCTCAGGCGAAATATTTCATTATTACATCCATTACAAGACAAAACTAGTAATATGACTACAAATAATCGCGAATGTACACTTGCGTAGGATAAAATGTCTATAAAAACTTGGCTGCAATACGACTCCAAAAGAGACTTGATAAAAGATTTTGTTAATCTGGGCGTATTCGGTCGTTTGCCACGCCGTAGAAATCACGTTTTGGTTTTTTTATTGAGAGGTAGACAATTTGATTGGAGGCAGCCCATTTGTTATAACGTGTCACATAATGCTGTTGATGGGGTGACGTTGAGTAAAATCATATTAGACGTTACTAATTACGTTGAAGAAGCGGGCTTTATTCTGAAGTCAATGGTATGTAATCTCGGTTCACCCAATCAAAAAGCTGTAAAAATTTTAAATATTTCAAAAGACAAGCCTTACATCGAGCGTTTTTAGCGTAAGATTTTTTTAGTTTCTATGTGCCACACCTGATTAAATGCCTGAGAAACACCTTCAGAAATCGCGAGTTTATGGTTGGGGACGAATACGTATCGTGGGCTGTTATTTAGAAGTTGAGAAACCGCGAGCAAGATTAATCATGCAGAGTAGCGCCAAAATTATCAGACAACCACGTTGACCCAAATGTTTTCGAATTAATGTAATCAAATATTTAGTAACTCGGTGTCGTCAGCAATTATGGCTGGTGCTACTGCACCTCCACTTATGCACCCATACTGTATTTTTACAGCAAATTAAAAAAAAAATCATCGATCTTTTTGACTGTCTTAACAGTAGATTAGCAAACGATAAAAATCCTTTAAGACGACCGTTATCTGATGAAAACCCTTAAGTTATACAGTACTTACTGAACAGCTGAGACTACGTAAATTCCTGGAAATGCACTAAAAAAATGGAAATACTCCTTGTTTTGACGGTTTTTATTTAACTATCAAAAGCATTATTTTCCAGTGGGAGGATATAAAAGAGCAAGGAGAAGTTTATTTGCTAACAACTGGTCTACAACAAGACCCGTTAGAAAATTTATTTGCAGTGCTGCGACATCGTTCTGGCCATAACCAGAATCGTATAGCAATGCAAATTAGATATAATTTGCAGTACAGCATCACTACAAATTTATCATCGGCTTCACATTATAGTAACAGTGAACCGGACAAAATGGTCGCTCTTTTAGCATCGGTCGAATTTGATGAAGTAAATTAGGCCGCTGAAATGTACGAAAGCTCCGAAGAGCCAGTAAATAACGGCGAAAATTTTTTTCTTGAGGATAGTGACGTGGATTTTTGTGCTGATTATTATGTACCAGAATCACACGATTTTTGCATAGAGAGTGGTAAAGATAGCAATTTATGTAACAAAAACACTGTACTAACAACAAATGTTAAATCCAGCAACGAATCTTTAGAATTACTTAATATTTTTAATCAAACTGTTGATTTACAGTGGGACAACTGTAATGTCTCTCCCGATGCTCAAGCACTCAAATTAAGTATTTTGTGTACGTCTCTGCGAGCTTCAATGAAGTACGTTGCTGGATACATTGCTACGAAATGTTTGTCAAACTCTAGCTGTACTGATTGTAAATCCAGTTTAACTCGTGAAAATAAGAAATTTGAGCAAAACGACGATTTGTTCATTTTTTTTTAAGGCTTACAAGGTTTTTCAAACAACTAATGAACTTAGTAGTCTATGTGTTCCTTCGGATTTTTTTTTTAAAGTGATCGTGTTGTCCATCGAGACATTTGATTCCATTTTTAATTTTCACCCTCATATTGAACATGTGGGTAAAATGTTGGTCAAAGAAATAACGTCAAACATAATAAGCAAATACTTTGAGTTTTGGCTTGTTAAAGAACCGTGTAAATGTCATCGTGTCAGAATCATTGCTTTTTTTGTTAGAGTCCATATTTTTTACAAACTAAAATGAATAAATCGTGACTTCAGAGATGCAAAAAAAAAATTAAATGATAGTAAAAAACCGAATGCCAAACTAAAAAAACTTAAGCATGAATAAGACTCTTAGAAAGTTAATACAACGCTCTTCTGACGTATTTTGAAATAGGATTTTTTTATAATATTAATTTTTTGTGACGTAACCCTGGAGGCTAGTATATTTTACTTATTGTATAACATCTAAATAAAGTAACGTGAACAATGTTTGTCTATCTATTGTATTATCTCGCAAACTGTATAAGCTTTTTGTTAATATGTGCGCCTTATCAGGCTCGCTTCAAAAAATCATTCGCTAACCTCGCATAGACAAAACAATGATTAGTAATATTTACTAATATTAAGTAAAAATTTCTGGTTCTCAAGTACAGTTGTATGCGATCATCATTATGCCTGGTAAGTTAACGTGAAAACATTTTTTTTGTAACAAACTTTTCCATAGTATTTCCCAGTATTCAGAGATCATAGTAAAATACATTTTGTAATTATTTGTTGCATATATTTTTCATCAACACTTGCAAGTTTGTACATAAACTGAATAAATTGCATTCACGAAACAAGAAGTTTAACTACTTATACCGCCTTCTTTCCTTTCATGTCATACACTGTGTTCATTGCTTGTAAGGGCTTATAAAAATCAAAGTCACTAATGCATAAATGTGTTAATAAAAGTTTAAGTTCTTAGCCTGACACAAAAAAATTATTTATTGACATATATATCTGAGGATCATAGTAATTTTTGTTATTTGAAAATAGCATTTGGACTAAACGTTTATTACGATATCGAAAAAAAAGAACAAAAAATGGAAAAAGTAATCAATAGAAAAAAAAACCTTTTTTACATTAACACATACTATAATAGCAAAACGTGGTTTCACACATAAACTATATTCAATCGCAAATAAATATCAATACATAATTAATGAAAAAAATAACCAAACAAAATTTAATTTAAAGTTTAGATTGGTATTATGAAGCTCATCTAAGAAAAAAAAAAAAAGAAAAAAACTTGCGTATGTAATATATCAATTTAAAATTAAGTCATAGTAGTATAGTAGTTTATATTATTTCAAAATAGCTTTTGGGCAAAAAATGTATGATATTAATAAAAAGTGCATTCAAATAATAAAAAAAAGGTATCGGAAGAAGTTTTGAAGCTGGCAAAATGGTAAGCACTCGGAGCGCACTCAGCTAACTCAGCACATATTCACAATGTTATAAATACGCTACCTAAAGTGTGCAGTGAGCTTGGGTTATATAAATATCTTCCTATATTATATAGTTGTAAGTGTTAGAGCGAGGTTTTTATCCCCCCCGCTCCCTCCAGCTCCCCCCCAAAATAAGATAGTTATTCTTTTATTTTCTTGCATTTTTCGAGTAATACTACTTTTTTGCTAGCTCCCCCCCGCTCACCCTACCTCCCCC
>NW_019379501.1:56462-77369 GCF_000648655.2 Copidosoma floridanum | reverse complement strand
TTGGATCCTTTTTAACAGCTAGTTAACTAAATAATTCATAAACGTGATATTTTATTAAATGGTGACACAAATAAAAAAATTACAAGGGTGGGGGCAAAATAATGTTTTCTTGTGTAATGAATAATTTATTTAAAAAATACAGTTTAAGTTGCTTTTTTTCAATTTAAATATCGTATTGGGTCGCTACAAAATGATCACTTTTTATCATTAACCGTAGTGGACTGTCTTACTACACTACACATTAATGTAAACACAAAAATGACAAAAGGCTTGCACTGCAAAAACACGTTAATATACACACGTTAGTATATACCTATACTATTCACATAAGATGAGCCCAGACTTTGTGCTGTGAGAGCATAATCGCTGAGATCCAGGGGCTCCCCTTCACAAGCTTCTACAGTTTAATGCTGCGCCGTACTGTGCGCGCACAAACTATAGGCAGCATGGCTCTCATGCTTGTGCTTTACGAGTTCAATGCACATTTTAACTAGTGTGACACAATCTTTGATCTTAGGTAGTCCAAATACTTGTGTAGTAGGAATTCAAAATGATTTGAACTTTATAAGCACACGTACTTGATCTCCATATGCTCAAAATTATTTTCTGTGTAGCTCCAACAACTAGCTTAATTCTTTTACAGAATTAAATTTTTCTATACAACTTAAACTCGTTTTTTCCAAAACTCGCTACTATTTTAGGATGGAGTTATGAAATGGTAATAATATACTATCAATTTTTTTGCATTCGAGACTTTTTGGATTCGGTATTTATAACATTCATATTTTTATTGACGTATTCTTTTTAAATGATCAAAATGTATTCACTAATACACAATTACTGTGAAGCATGGCATTCAATAGGCGTCGTGTCCTCTATTCTAATATCTTTACACTGCTAAGGGTTTGTTTCTGTATTGTTGTTTTCATGAGATTAGAGAATGAAAACTACATTCGTACTAAATCATTTAGTGTCATCGATAAACTTGAATAAAAATCCAACACACTTTAAGGTCTTTTTACAGAAGAATACTATTCTGTCGTAGATGAAATACAGACCAGAGAGAGGACGATGTTCTAAAAAACGCTTCTTTATGGGTATTGACAGCAAAAAATCAATGGTTTAACATGTAAGCCTTAAAGATGATAAAAATTAAGCACTGCGCCCGTTTCTTTGCTTGTTGCTTGCTATACCTCTGGCAATACTGCTTTTATATATTCTAGTAAATTTTATCACTTAGGCTGCAATTTATGTTAGTTAAGAGAGCTGTGCTGGGCAAAACAAGATCTAATGAGTTTAACCAAAGTTGTTCGAACCACAAAACTACCAATATAAATTTTGTTACTCAATACACTAGTATAGTAAATGGATCTAATAGATATTAGTCTTAAAGTCTTCGATCCTTTTTAACAGCTAGTTAACTAAATAATTCATAAACGTGATATTTTATTAAATGGTGACACAAATAAAAAAATTACAAGGGTGGGGGCGAAATAATGTTTTCTTGTGTAATGAATAATTTATTTAAAAAATACAGTTTAAGTTGCTTTTTTTCAATTTAAATATCGTATTTGGTCGCTACAAACTGATCACTTTTTATCATTAACCGTAGTGGACTGTCTTACTACACTACACATTAATGTAAACACAAAAATGACAAAAGGCTTGCACTGCAAAAACACGNAATAAATTAGTGGTTAAAGCTGTACTGAAAACTTTAAAAAATAGTTGAAGCTACATATTTTTAAAGAATATAAATGGATTTGGGAATGTTAGGAGTACGAAAGAGTTAAAAAATAATGTATTGAAATCAAAAGTCTGTGTATATAATTAATGAGCATTTAGTTCCACGATTTAATTAATTAAGATTTATAGATAACATTGAAGCCAGAGCGAGAGCAAGTCAGTTAAATATTATGTACATAGCATGTACTCGGTTGCAAAGTCGAAAGACTCTCAAAAGGGAAAAACTCGTGTTGTCGCTTGCTTTGGCTGTGCGCTCAGCTATATACAGCTATATAGCCGACATTTTTACTCCTCTCCTCGTAGGCGCACATTCGGTACACCCCTTCCACGCGTCTCCAAAATGTGCGCTTATATGGACATTTCCACGCGAATCCACTCTTCTTATACCCGTACTGTGCTTTGCAAATAAAAAACAAATGTGCGCCTGGTTCGGCCGGTTGGCCGTGGCGGGGCACTTGAACCACTGGAAAAAAGTGGGCACACTCCGTACCATGGCAAACAGCAATTTACCTACTAATCTCTGACGAAACTGTTAAAAATTATAGAGACTGAGACTTTTGAAACGTGGCTTGAAAACTCGAGCAGACAAAAAGTTTTATCGCATTTTTCAAAATCGCATATTTCTGGCGTAAGCAAATGATAAGTTTAAAAAAAATTTTTAACAGTTTGTCCTACCATAAATTGTGATTATTCACAAATAGAAAAAAAAGCAATCGTTATACAGCCATCTATAATGTGCTGATGTAAAATCTGGAATGAGTAGGTATTGTATAAATAAAAATTATGCGAATGTTAAGTTGCGGAAAAAAATTTCTGCACTGCAATGAAAAAGTTGCACACTATTGTAAACCAAAACAAAGACGAAATGAAAAATTGAACAGACGGATAAGCTATAGATAAGCTGCCATGGAAAGAAGTATACACTTATTTATTATGCGTTACGACATACAATCACTTAATGATATTCAAGTTGCAAAGTATCAACGAGCCTTGGGTGTCAGTTAAAATGTAGCGGTAAGAATTTATGAGTAAATCTCGTATTGCAACCCCACATAAATGTATTGTACTGTAAGCTAACTGTATTATTGCACTGAGAACAAATCTGTGCATCTATTGCATTGGCAAGTGTATGAACTGTACAGAACACTAGTGAATTCAGTGCTCACAGGGACCTGTGCAGATTTTACCCAGGTTGGTGTAGTTATGTTTCCTTGACTGTGTAATAGATGCGCCAAATATACTGCGCAACTACTCACTGCTCGACCGGTATAGATTGGCTGCTCTTGTGTATAGCAGTGCATAACAAGTCTTGCTCTCACATTACGTGCATGCACTGATGCATTTTTCATGCAGTTAACTTATTATGATAAATTTTCTATGCTATGGATCAGTTTTTTCAAAAATATGGATTTTCCCAATAAGTCAACCGGAAATTTGAAGGTAGGTTAGTTTACATGCACATATAGATGCAACTGTTCTTTGGCGCTCACGGTGCAAAGCGCGTACCGCCAGACCTGTGCATCCTTTGCTGAAGCCTTGCAGCCTAACTGAACTTAATTGCGTTAAAAGTACAAGTAAATCAATATCTTCTCCTATCAGTCTATCAACATCACTGCCCTAGTTACTGAAGTCAGTTTTATTGCAGTTTGAACAATAACTGAATCTGCATCTTCTGTTTCTATAATAGTCTGAAATCCAGCATTTCTCAATTCTTTGGAAAGCATACTAATAAACCTTCTTTTATTGCTAACATTTGATAAAAAAATATCTTGTTTTTTACTTATTTTTGTGTTTTCATCAAAATTAAATTCTCGGCAAACATTTTTGTTCCGTTGTCTTCTTAATCTTTTCCACGTTTTTAAACTACTACTCATGTCCTCCGGATAACCATCAAATACTACAACTGCTTTTATATACTGACGTACGTATTGTACGTACTTGTCGATTATTTCCTTTACTATTATATTAGACTGCCAAACAACACGATGCAAAAGACTTCCGCTATCTAAAACGTACACGAAATTTGTAGGTATTTCTGGACTCTGAGGTAAGTTCTGGAAGTTATCGTAAAACATCGATTTTCTCGTTTTGCGCATTCCATTTTCATCAAAGAGAGACAGTGGAAACGGTGCGAGTTCGTATTGCAAATAATGCTTCATATCATCTTGATTTTTCAAATTTATTGAAATTCGTTGAAAAATTAACAAAGGATTTATTGTCACAACGTTTTCTTGAACTTTCATGCTCGATGTCACTGAGCCGAGAGAGCGAACTTTATTTTTGAAGGAACCCTTCATATTACTAATTGGCTTCCCGATGTGATTCTGTAAAACTTTCAGTCCCTCTTCGTAGGCATTATGGCAATTTATCATTTCATTTCCAATAATTCCTGAATAAATTGACATTAAAACGTTTGAATCGGGAAATGGATTGTATTTAGTAAAAAATTCGCTTATTTTTTGAAAATCAGCTGCATCTCTTTTTATTCGAGAAGTACGAGTATCAACATGTTGCTCCGATGTATCCAAAGAAACGTTGCAAAATTTCTCCATTTCATTGCATATTTCAGTCAATGCGATGGTAGATACGATCCATTTTGCAACAACACTGTTGGTTTTTCCAAGCCCATGGGTCAATCCGCCACTGCTTTTCATTGCCTTCATTAAAACTTGCTCTATGGTCATATCCGTAAAAATACCAGACCACGCTTTCTCAGATCTCCTGATCGTAAAATAACCACATTTTGCGAATTTATCGAACTCAAAAATATCCATTGTAGATTCTAATGCTATCAAATCTTGAAGATAAATATGACTGCTTTTAGCGTATGGATAGTGTCCGCTAGCGTGGAAAAATGGCAGCATTTCTTTTACACAATTGAGATGTGAATTCCAATCTCCAAGTCTCTCGGCTTCAATAAACTGCTTAACAATATTTATCATTTTGTAATACTGCACCCATAACTTGCAGGTCGGTCCTTTTTCTTCAAGTTTATTCAAGTGTCCAATAAATTTATTTTTTATATCAATAACTTTATCGTAATAAGTATTCGTATCATCACCTTCGTAAATTTTTTCTGTATATTCCAACAAACATGAAATTTCATCTTCACTTAAACAAATTGATTCGAAAATAATTGCGGCGAGTGCTGCTTGTATTAATAAGTGACCTCTTATGGCTCGTGAATAAGCATGACCTTCAAGTGCTCTTTCGGCCGACTTTTCTGCATACAAAACAGAAAATGCTTCTTTCAGTCCTGATCCTTTCATTATAAATCCCACAGATCCTAAGAAACTCATAAGCATATGAAAACCTCCAAGCCATACTGTGATAGAAAGTAAATTATGAGGATCATTTGCGGGACTTACACAAGAAATGATTTCACGAGCTCTTAAGTATAATGGTTGATCAAACGTAACAAAACAGCGCTGCTGGCCCCTCGCTCGGCATCTTTCGGCTGCTTCGACGAGAACCGCGAATATTGTATCATAGTCACTCGGAGAATTATTTACAAACGGGATCGGAATTATTTTTGATGTCTCATAATCACTGTTTTTATGACAGTCTTCTTGAAAACCACTCCATCCTTGTGTTTCATGTGGGCGTGTCGTTTTTTGATATAACCAAACAAAATCAGCCGTAGAAATGTCAAAATCATTTTGTATTGTTTCAAAATTTCTTACGATTTCATTATGTAAACCAACCGAAGTACCTCTATCAAAGAACCGAAGAGGAAGAAATCCGAATTTTCCGATTTCCGTAGATTTTGGCATCGCATTTAATCTTGCTATGGATATTTCTGACGTGACTGAAAAGGAAGGAGTAACGCACATTATGCCACCCATAGAATGAAAAGTGTTTAACCCATCTAATGTATTAGTGTTATGATCAGTATTATCAAATGCAAACTGAACGAAGGCATCATCGGAAATTATATACTGCTGAGGATCATTAACTATCGACGATTCGAACAATTGAGTTTCGTGATAAGATTCACATATTCCTAAATAGGATAGACTATCTATAAAGCCTTTGGCAGCGTTTTTTTTATGTATAAAAGATGATAAACCTAATAATATCGAAGATATAAATGTTCGAGGCCGAACGCTTAATATCAGAATGTATGCGACTGTTGTAACTCTTTTAGTCCATTTATTTTGCAATCCTTCTGAGCGTTTGTTGCTTTTTATTAAAACCTTTAAAAAAGTCTGTAAGCTATCAGGAACATCTTTTTGAAAGTTATCTAAAAAGTTACTCGGGGCGTTATAAACTTTCGTATTAAAAGGTTTTACTCGTATGTCTTGTAAAATGATATTAGCAGCCATTTCAACGGTTCTGAGACGCTCCTCTTCTTCTGTAGGGGCTTTTTCTTTGTACCATTGATAGTTTTTTCCCTTTTTTATCTAAAAAACAAATTATTGTATCGTTGGGCACTGAATGCATGACTATATCATCGCCGAAGTAATTAATTAAATGCTCTTTTACATGGTTGATACGTGGCAAGTTTACACGAAAATTTTCTAATAGTTCTTTTGGAGAAAATTGCGAATCGTCAGCATGATCTATTAAATGACCAATAATATGCTGTACTACCGTCGACATGGTATCGCCCATTGGACGGCCAACTTTCTTAGCAGACCCAGACATGTAAAACTTTTGCATGCACGTTGCATGGTAACGAGCCCCTACTTGTGTAAGATTTACTGCATACTCTAATCTTAGTTTTAAATTTCTATTAAAGTCTGTCTCCGGATCTAATTCTAACTGTTGTAAAATATTCATCTTCACGGTATCATTTGTAACTAATCTGACCAGATGTTTGTGCGCATCAGTTGTTGCGTCAGATTCTTAAAAAAAACACAACGTAGCGAAGTCAAATTGCCGGGCCTCTTCATGCTCTCTTCTTTTCCGAGCCAACAGTTCTGATTGTTTTTTCTTTTGTTGTTCAACATTTTTTTTTAAAGTGTACTTACTGTAACAGGACTTGTGTACACTTTTAAATACTGAACCTTGTAATTTCTCGTGCTTTTTGTCGTGTAATTCTTTACTTACATTTATTACTGTAGTTATAGCACGTTCGCCCATGCAATATTTACCATCACTGATTTCACTCTTGCAAAAAATACAGATTTCAGTATTTGTCTCTGCCATTGTTAGATGTTTATCTGTAAAATTAATAAAAAGTATGTATATGTAATGTATATACNTTATCAGATAGATTTCGTAACCATTAGTAGAGTCAACTAAACCATTTCAAAAATATTTTAAAGTTACACTCAAGGCGCTGTTAGGTCGTTATTTGAAAGAACTCAAGTTTTTTGAGTCCAGTTGTTCGTTGGTAGAAAACATCACTCTGATAATGAAACATATGTAATTAATATATATTTTCGCAACCAAAATAAGGTCTACGTTAATACTGTATATGCGATGGCAGTGTAAGCGTAACTAAAAAGTTCAGTTACATATACGAAAGTAGTGTAGTAAATTGACTTACGAGTGGGTTCATCATTATCACCATTTTTACCAGTCTTATGTTCGTAGATATCACTAGATCACTAGATTTTTTCAAATCCATAACAAAATTTAATTCTTTAAGCACACTAAAAATTCTATGAAACCTTTCGGTACTAGTAGTGTACTTTATATTACGGACTTTTTTCATGAACATGGCTATGTTTTTGCAATCAGTAATTCGAGTTTCATTAATTAGCAACTTTGCAAAACGTTTTTTTTTCTTTTTAACTGAAACAAGGATCTGTAAGTATTTTACATATTCTATCCACTGTTAACTTGTCATTTTCAATCCTGACAAGCAGAACTATATATGTATATTGAATGCATACATAGTTATAGTTCTGTAAAAATCTCACGTGGACACACTACCACCATCTGATGGCAGAATCAAGCCTATTATAAGCATTAGCTAAAGACAGTATTAACAAGCATGAAGTACAAAGGTGGTATTTGATGAAATATTATTCACTTATAGCAATGTGAAAAACCGTTTCAATTACTTATCAAAATAGTATTTCATTTTTTTTATTATCAGTTGTTCTAATAATCAAACAATGGGATGTAAAAATACCTATCCAAGACTAGCGAACTGTTTTGTATTGTTCGTCTTGAGAGCCATAGATGATTAAGTACTTTTACACGGCCCTGTAGAGTGTGCCAACAACACCGTCAGCTTAATGCTTTCACCATATTATGTACATGGTGTCGTGGTACTAACTTAGAACTTCCCACTATGTCACACTGTCACTGGCTAAATCTTGCGAGAAAGAGAGAGAGAGAGAGAGAGAGAACGGGATAGTTTTCTGATGCTCAGCCGCATAGTGAGAACAACAACATATATAGATATATACACGTCACGAGCATTATGCTTTATTCTGTTTTTCACTTTCTTTTTCATACATGCTTCCAAATACGTGGTGAAAAGTACGTCCAAACACTCCAAACTCAGTTATACGACGATACGGCACCTATTATGCGTGTGACAGAGGTATCCACGCTCGTGGTCATAGTTGCTTGCAGTCTCTACGAACCTGTTTATCTACATGTACTCATTTCTATGAAAAGATAGAGGAAACATTCTTTTACACGGAAAATAATTTTGAGCATAAGGAGATCAAGTACGTGTGCTTATAGAGTTCAAGTCATTTTGAATGCCTACAACACAAGTATTTAGACTACCGAAGATCAAAGATTGTGTCACACTAGTTCAAATGTGCATTGAACTCGTAAAGCACAAGCATGAGAGCCACGCTGCCTATAGTTTGTGCGCGCACAGTACGGCGCAGCATTGANAATGCCAGCAATCAAGGTATGCAATAGACTTTATTGAGGAATAATAATTGACAAAATTATCAAAGAAAAACGTGACCGAAAATTTTTTAATTTTTTTAAAAGGGTTTTTGGAGCCTTAAATGTAAAAAAATCGTTACGATTTTTTATTGGCACAAAAATACAACTCTTAATAAAAAAAATGAGCTCCGATTGGTTCCTGTAGGATAAGCCCTCGGGCAAGAGAAACCGATTTTTGAGACGATCTTTTTTTTCGAAAAATCGATATATCTCGAAAAATTACCGACATTTTTTAATTTTTAGAAATGCATCTTTTTTGGCTTGCCAAGGGCTATATTTCAGTGAGAAACAATTTCCTAAACGTTAAGTTGCGAAAGGTACAGCAAAAATAAGAATGTTCGATTTTTAACGGTTTTTTCGATATGTCTTGAAAAGTAATGGACGGATCGATATAAAATAAAAAAGGATCGATGTGTTTTTTTAATATCTACAACTTTCTTATTTATCTTTTTTCTCTACGAGCCTTAGTTTTTTTTTTATCTGCAAAAAACCGTTTTTTTTGACTTTACGAATTTTTTAGGTTAAGTTCGCCATTCGTGAGAAGGTAGACAAAAATGCTATCTTCCTTAGAATTTTTTTTCCCATACGATCATATTTCTTGTTTGCTGTTAAAAATTTTGGGGTGACCTTGTACCTATTGATTGGACTATTAATTTATCTATGAAGGAACGAAAATTCTACGAATTTGTGAAATTTTTCAGAAGCTGCTGATTCAAGATGTAGCATAATGGTAATACATTTTATATCATTGTAATTAAATCTATTGAAAAATGACTGAAAGAATATCAACTGCGTAAAAAAGTACAAAGCAATCGTTTGTATTCAAAAAATATCTGTCACGTGAGTAATTTCAAAAATAAGATGAACGCGCTATTTTAAGAGGAACTGGACGACCAGCACGTATAAATATTTAATAAAGCGGTCAAGTTCCATACAAATTTTGCATATTCAAGAGATTTAGTCTGGTAGTGAAAAAGATAGCAGTTTAACGCATTGATACATCGCGGCAGCGGTCGCAATGACTGAATAACGTCTCTCGCCCATTTTGTGTTAACTTCAAAGATGCACTTACTAATTTTTTTCTGTGTACATGTTTTTGATTAAATTTATTAAATCAGATTATTAACGTGTGTGGTATTTTTTTGGTTTTCCGCAGTCAGCAAAAAAAAAAAAAGAAAAGAAAACATGTAAACCAATTTTTGCATGCAAATGTTGAGGCTAAGACTATTTGTGTGCCTCGCAGTACTCAAGAATATAACACTTCAAATAAGAATTTTGAAAAAACACACACATACTATATTTACCTTGTTTAAAGACGAAATGTTGACCGTTAGTCCGGATGCTCTACTGGATACGAGTACTTTCTTGTTTCTAGAAATAAAGCACGAAGTGGTTGCCTCAGTGGCTGCAGCCACATGCTGCCCACCAACGATCACCGAGTATTGCTTGATTCACACACATTATATCTGTTACCCGAGAAGATGATTTTCTTGTCGCGAGAAGTTGACACTCATTCTACCTAACTCGTGAATCGAGTGAACGCATCGACCCCAGAGATAAAAAAAAAAATATCGCCAGTGCTCATAGTAGAGAGTCTCAGTCAAAAATTTATAGCTATGAATGTGCCTATAATTTATAGCTATAATTATAGCTATAACTACCTATAAAACAGCTATAATAATGTTTAAAATTCAGCTGTAAATATAGCTATAAACTACAGCTGTAAATTTTTCACAAATAATGAATAAAAATTAGTTTAACATCAGATTTTTTCACTATATATCGNCCCTGAACGAAGACTATGCCCTCCTTCGAAGCCTGGACAAAAATTGTTTGAATTTGCTTTATTAAAACAACAGTACAACTTTGAACTTGTTTTTAATGTAGTAGATTACAGAAGTTTAAGTTAAAAAGACTGTATCTATGTTTTAAGGTAAGAACGTCGGCACAACTAAACATAATGGCTGATCGGCGGGGTAGTACTGAAGTATTTCTATAGGCTGCTGCTGTCAGACTACCCCCGAGCTCTCGCTCATGCGCTGACTGAGGCTCTTTCAGCTCGATAAAGGCGCTTAGTTGAAAGCGAGAGAAGGACGGGCACCTGAGTCGATTACCGGCAAGGGTCACGAGGCGATGACTGAACATTTCTCTGCCTTGTTCCTGAAACAATTCCGTAGGTGAAGCAAGAGGCTCATCTGAGGTCTCAATGAGTGCCAGACTTGTGATGGTCCAGGTGTATATTTCAGTGGCGGTCTTGACATCAACGGCCTGGATAAAGTCATCTGGAACGATTCTGCCAAACGGCCAACGTCCATGAGTTGAGAGCAAGGTGGAGTCAACGATTGTGCCGATATCGCCAAGCGCGAAGCTGTGTCGAATCATCTATTTTGAGCGTTGCTGGAGTGTATTGAGGTACTCGTGACTTCAGCAAGTTCAGAATCGGGTGCGATTAACTTTTACAAGCTCTCAATGCGATAGACGATTCAGGTTCTGATTGGGAGGGGGAGCTTCGACGATCGTGTTGAGTGGCCCACCGATGAAAAAGTGGCCTGGCGTGAGAATGTTACGGTCGTTAATTCTACCAGAGAGCGGCGTCAGAGGTTTGCTGTTAAGGACCATCTCAATTCTGGCGAGGACTGTGAAGAATTCTTTGTAGATGAGATGACGAGCGCCCATAATGCGCTGGAGATGGCTCTTCACGGATTTCACACTGGCCTCCCAGAGACCGCTAAAATTAGGAGTGGCTGCGGGAATAAACTTGCACTAGATGCCTTGGTCGACAAAAGCTCCCGCTATGGAATCCCCTTAAAGCTCGACTTATTGCAGGGCTTCTTGCAGCTCTTCATCAGCTCGACGAAAGCAGATTGCGTTGTCGCTCCATAGCTTGGTTGGCCGACTACGTCGGCTTGTAAATCGGATAAGCGCCGCCAGGAATGTTGCTGCTTAAAGGTTGCCCAGATGCATGGCCTTGGTAGGCAGACAAATGAAGAGGGCCACATAGCCCTTAGTAGTTCAGATTCCTCGTCTCTTGGCAGCCAAGATATTGAAAAGGCCAGCATAGTCAATGCTGGTGCGGTTAAATGCATGGGAAGGTGTAACCCGTGATTTTGGGAGGGGTACTAACAGTTGAGTTGTCAATCGCGCTTTCAGACGTCCACAGAGAAGACACTTGCGGAGGAAGGCCTTGGTTTTGCGCTGGCCACCGATAATCCAGGCACGCTGAGCTATGTACACGCTGGTGACTCGAAACTTACCATGGAGAGCTCAAGAATGAGCCCATGAGATGGCCAGCTGGGTGAGGGCACAGCTGCCGCCGAGGACTGGTGGATGTTGCTCACGATAGGACAAAGCAGAGTGATGGAGCCGCCCACCAACTCGCAAAATCCTCTCAGCATCGATGAAAGCAGCAAACGATGTAAGCGGATGCTGCTTGGCCGGGGGATTTTCGTTCCGAAGCTGTGTCAACTCCTCAGTGAAAAATCGCTTCTTACTCAAGCGAATACAGGCGAGAAATGAGTTGTCCAGCGCAGCAACAGTCAATAGAGAATGGACGGGTCGAGCAGGGCTTTTATGGACTCGGTGGCGAGCCCAACGCTGCAAGCGACCAAGAAATCGCAAAAGGAACTGAAAGTCCGAAAATTGCTCAAGCAAATTGAAGTTGATCGTGAGTGGTGCAACAGATCTGGAGCGGCGGTTGAGGTGGCTCTGGCGCTTCCTGAGGCTACGAGTCCGGGCTGGCCGATAACCAAAGTGGTCCGTTCCACCACGACTGCTAAAGGGAGAGATTTCTAACGTCAGCACCTCGAGATGCTACATTGACCAAATTTGAGAACATTGGCAAATACCACCAGATGCTAGATGGTAGCAGCTCCTAGATGTAGGCGATGTAGTTGGCAACCAGGGAGTTGTTCGTGGGATTCTCAGAATAGAGCCACTCAGGACGATTTGAGAATTGCTTCAAGCGTGGCAGATCTCCGCAGGGACGCCTCACTCAGCCAAAAGTATCTTTAAGAGCTTTGCAGCGATCAATGCAGCTCTGAGCTCTAGGAGAGGTATTGTCATATATGCCTGCGGTGCGGTTGTTTGTCGGTTTTAGGCTTCAGATCAGCACTAGATTTCTTTTGGCAATGAGGATGTGGCAATAGGTTTCGCCCAGGGAATCCTTGTGCCAGGAGTAAACGACGGTGGACACGATACGACGGCTGGCATCAGAGAAAGTGTGGAGGTGTAAATCTGATCCTGGAGATGAGCCAATCCAGCGCGGGATCGACACTCCACTAATGGAGTTTGGTGATAAGACTTGTCCATTGGGGAACCATGGAGGTAGATACGACTTCGTCCTATTCCGGACTAGNATACCAGCTCTTCAAAACTCATTTTTCAACAGAAAAAAAGTCAATGAAAAAGTTTCTAAAATAATTATAAATTTGTAGGTTAGGATCTCATTTTTTACATTTCTCCTTAATTTTCTGTTACTTCTTGTCATGATACCTATAAGATCCAAAAACTTTCATGAAAAAATATTTCTTCTAAGGAAGTTTACATAGGTTTAAAACGAAAAATATCAGTTTATCCCTCTGTGCGTCGGCGCAACGTACTATTTGAGTCCAAGCTTCCGCTTAATGACTCGGGACACACGCTGGGCACGTTAGTGGGATACGGGGCAAAAGTGGTAGTTTAATCTAACAACACGGTATTCGCGAAGGGGCTACGACTGTTTTATACGACTAGAACCGACTGTTGTGCAATATTCGGATGCACTTGCTCACGGCTCATCTAAGGTTGATCGATTTTACTCGGAGTGGCATACCGAAGGGTATCCCGTTTGCAATCTAGATACTACTAGCACCGTTATGGGTATGAGTACCGTTTCTAGAATTAACGTGCGGGTAGAGAGTAATTTGACTCGCAACCTGACTAGGATGTACTAATACCGTCACGAGTACTGGTATTCACGTTAATCCGATTAGTTCTTGTTGCTCTGATGATACCATTACCGTATACAGAAAATAATTTTGAGCATAAGGAGATCAAGTACGTGTGCTTATAGAGTTCAAATTATTTTGAATTTCTACTACACAAGTATTTGGACTACCTAAGATCAAAGATTGTGTCACACTAGTTCAAATGTGCATTGAACTCGTAAAGCACAAGCATGAGAGCCACGCTGCCTATAGTTTGTACGCGCACAGTACGGCGCAGCATTAAACTGTAGAAGCTTGTGGAGGGGAGCCCCTGGAGCTCAGCGATCGTGCTGTCACAGCACAAAGTTTGGGCTCTGCGCGTTCAAAGCTTCGTTGAGCTCTTCAATGCCGTATTTTGGGCTGAGAAAGCTAAATCCTTGATTCACACACTCGATATCTGTTACCCGAGAAGATGATTTTCTTGTCGCGAGAAGTTGACACTCATTCTACCTAACTCGTGAATCGAGTGAACGCATCGACCCCAGAGATAAAAAAAAATATCGCCAGTGCTTATAGTGGAGTCTCAGTCAAAAATTTATAGCTATGAATATGCCTATAATTTATAGCTATAATTATAGCTATAACTACCTATAAAACAGNTTGTGGCTCTTTAGTACCATCGCTTTTGTTTAACGAGACCTTGACTTCCTGCTTCTGCTGCTTCGGTGGGGCAGCACCTCCCTGGGCATTGTCGTGCCGCTATTGGTGATCGTGCAGAAGGCTATCGTAAGCTGCTTGGCAGTGCTAACAGACTGACGAGGAGGGACAGTCCTTGGTCATATTATGTCCTGGCTTAAATCAGTTGAGGCATAGCTTTGCACAAAACGCGACGTGTTTTTTGGAGGCTGTGGTCAAACCCTGGAACTTGCTTCAGTACCCTGAGTAGTGAGCACCGTGGCAAGCAGCATAGACCATTGAAGCATCTTGGGTGGCAAGAGTGCGAAAACTGCGTGTGGCAACCGCTGAAGCAGGCCAGCGTGAAGTGGTAGCACTAGCTGGCCATGCCAGCTTGAAAGCCTCCATGGAGGACGAGGTACGGCATTTGTGCCAAAAGAAGACTACCAAAGTGGCAAATGTAGCAACGTTGCAAGGGGTTCCATTCGCCATCTCAAGCTTTTCGAGTTCATCCTCCCAATTGTGTCATGTGGCTGGATCTATGCCTGTCGCAGCAAATGAGACGAATCAGACATCCCAATGGTCAACTGGGAAACCTAGAGCTCGCAGCTGGTCGTATTCGATTTAATGTGTCCATTAGAGCCTGAAGACCTCCTGCTAATTCTTTTCTCATGGGCGTAATGTTGCGCAAAGCTATGATGTGGTCGTGCACCAGCAAGCGTCAATGCCCAAATCGTGCTTTAAGTAAACTCCTAGCAGTGGTGTAATTGAAGCCGACGATTTGCACCGTATCAAGCGCTGCCGAATGAGAGACTTTAAGTAATAGAGGCACTCAACATCAGAAAGCTGAGGCTCACTATGCACGAGAGTCTGGAACAGGTCGTGGAAGGCCTCCCAGTCCTCTCGCCGATCTGGGAATGGAGGTATGCTGATTGTTGGTAATATTGGCCCTCGATACTGTGCAGGGTCAGCCTGCAGGCTCGGGATGCCGCTAGTTGACTGCAAAGCAAACTAGCCCTACTCGTCGTAGATTCATGATCTTGCTTCAATACAGTCGGCTTCCATCGTTGCGTACACGTTGGTAATGGTGTTTGAAACTTCAGTTGGAGCCACTAGTAAGTCTTGATGGTTTAACTAGAAATCCTGCCAATAGCCATTCACCATCTGAAGTTGTGTCTGTACAAGACCCATGCTCTATTGCTAGTCCTTGATGTTCAAAACTGCACGCGTGAATCGAGTGAAGACATCGCTTGGAGCTCGTTGTGTCACAAGCAGGGCTATTAAGCTGTTATTTTTCCTATGAATTACAGTAAGTTAGACGTCCATTCAATGGACTTGATGGACCGCGCGTCAATCTGAACAAAATTCCACTACTAACTCACACGGTCGTACTTAAATCCAATTCTAACCTAAGCATTTGCGGAAAGAGAGGAAAGAGCGTGTAGCCCGATTTTTTTGCGAACTAGACTCCTTGCTAGGAATCCTTGTTCGACTAATCGCACTGGCGCATATCACACGACACGAGCAACACAGTCACCGTGACGTCAGTTTTAGAATGTACAAGTTCGATTGTGGCACACAGCGTGGGCAAATGGCGGTCGCGTCAGCGTGACTGACAACAGCATATGCACAGTATGCGTGCAGCCAGCTCAGCGGCAATGACAATTTCCTCGAATTCATCGAGGCAAACCGCAAGACGGTCGTTTTTAATGGTAGCACAAGCACAGTGTAAATAACAGCCAGCTCAGTGACAATGGCGATCCTTTTGGGTTTGCCAAAGGGTGACACGGCGACATGGCGGCCGTGACGCCCTCCTATACAATATGTCCCACAGATTGCACGACTCACGGTGGCAGCAAACTCTTGCTCATCGCAAGTGTTACACGTAAAAGGCTACTCGGCCTCACGAAAGTATAGCACCTAAATCTGTCTTAGATCCGATGTGAAAGTCGTGAAAAAATGACGCTGGATATCCGATCTGGCTCGAAGGACAAAATGTTTGCATTCGCTTTATTAAAACAACAGTAAAACTTTGAACTTGCTTTTAATATAGTAGATTATAGCAGTTAAAATAAAAAAATACTGTATCTATGTTTGAAAGGAAAGACGTCGGCACGACTAGACGTAATGGCTGATGGGCGGGTTGGTGACAAAGTGTTGCTGCAGGTTGCTGCTATCGAACTACCCCCAAGCTTTCGCTCATGCGCTGACCGAGGCTCTCTCAGCTCGATGGAGGCGCTCACTGGGGAGCGGGAGAAGACGGAGGATCACGAGGTGATGATAAAACAAAGATCATGTTTTTTACTGTGTTCTTATACATTTCATAAATCTGTTTCATAAAATTAATGTACAAATAAACCTTGTATTTAAGCTATATGACATATAACAACATATAAATTTCCGAATGCTTATATTCATTGCAATATGTTTTCTTTTGTTTATATGCCGTCCTCATGCTTCTACTTAGTTATTTTGTATACACATATGTTACAAGCGATTCTTGTCCACTTTTATAAATACATATATGTGTTGTTTAATTTTAAGTCTGTGCATAAATTTAATGTAGTAAATCTAATTCGAATCAGTGACAAGATTATAACTCTGATCGTATTTTAATAAAAAAATAAGTTAAATTACAAAATAGAATGAATACGCATGGGCGTGTGTGCGCGCGTGTGTGTGTAGTGGTCCATGAACGTTGGTAAGGTCTTGTTAAGGCTCCCCAAAGCGGTATTAAATAGTGTGAGGGACAGTAGAGGGTCTAGAAAAAATCAGCGGGTTTGGTACTGGAGTCTGTAGCTTTTGGAGTCTGTGGTGCAAAGTTATTTCTACTTATATTATTTTGAATCAAGACGCTTCACCGTTGTGCACTAAACTTAAATATATATTTAAATATTCACATTTTTCACATCACTTATGAGGCAAATGAATGAACTTTATACATAGAAAGAGATAGAAGTTTATTCATTTATATTACTGAAAGTAGGATCATAAATCTGTTTGTAATGATTTCATTTAAATTTGTATGTAAGTATAAAACTCTTGGTGCTCTAAAATTTTTTTATCAGTATTAGTGATAAACTATAAACAACATTTTAATTCTTTAAATAACGTAGTATGTCATACTAATACATACATTAATTTAAATTCTATTTAAGTTACACTTTCAAGTATCATAAGATATCACAAAATATCATTTAAGTTACTATTTCATGTATTAAATTAAAAGGCTCCTACCTTAAGTTAGAGCAGGAAATAGGCGTGCGGAGAACTGAGTGGGGTGAAACCCCCATAGTATGTATTCGTAAATATATATGAGTGGGGCTCTGTCCCCTGTTTGCTCTGCACCCAACTCTCTACCTTACCTTAGGATAGGGGTCTCTTAATCATTGTTTTCTGTAGGTTTTTTCTTTCTGTTTTATTTTAAGCATTTGAGATAATTTTTAATTCACTTTTGGTTTAACTTTCATATTTTTCTAATAGCTAAAATCTCATTATAAATATGTAATTTCTTCCTACAAACCCCTAAAATACAAGGATTTATATCACAAACTTGACCTTGTTATTTCAAATTATAAATTGCATGCTTTTTTTCTTGCAATACAGTTGCATAAAATGATAAAAATCAAATTAAATATTATGGACCTCAATTCAATGTCAAACGTTTTCATAATACAAAAACAACTGCGAAATGCGTTTTTTGTGTTAACCTAAGCGTGGTAACGTCATTTGTCCTTTGCAAAATCAATTATTTTTTATTTTTTCTTGACTATAATAAACTGCTGAACAATACAAAGTCTTAGACATGGTGGAATAAAGAGAAAAAAGATACTTATAATTTTTATTACCAAAATTGTTTAATTTAAACTCGACTCAAATTAAAGAATTTAAGAAGACCATACCAATTGCCAATGAATATCTTATTACCTAGTTTACCATTGCACGTTAAAATATCAACTTTCTGATTCTGAGCAACTTATACGGCTATTAGATTATACGTTTGTGGACTAGTTGTTTTTTAAGTAAACTCCTAGCAGTAGTGGAATTGAAACCGACGATTTGCACCGTATCAAGCGCTGCCGAATGAGAGATTTTAAGTAATAGAGGCACTCAACATCAGAAAGCTGAGGCTCACTATGCACGAGAGTCTGGAACAGGTCGTGGAAGGCCTCCCAGTTCTCTTGCCGATCTGGGAATGGAGGTATGCTGATTGTTGGTAATATTGGCCCTCGATACTGTGCAGGGTCAGCCTGCAGGCTTGGGATGCCGCTAGTTGACTGCAAAGCAAACTAGCCCTACTCGTCGTAGATTCATGATCTTGCTTCAATACAGTCGGCTTCCATCGTTGCGTACACGTTGGTAATGGTGTTTGAAACTTCAGTTGGAGCCACTAGTAAGTCTTGATGGTTTAACTAGAAATCCTGCCAATAGCCATTCACCATCTGAAGTTGTGTCTGTACAAGACCCATGCTCTATTGCTAGTCCTTGATGTTCAAAACTGCACGCGTGAATCGAGTGACGACATCGCTTGGAGCTCGTTGTGTCACAAGCAGGGCTATTAAGCTGTTATTTTTCCTATGAATTACAGTAAGTTAGACGTCCATTCAATGGACTTGATGGACCGCGCGTCAATCTGAACAAAATTCCACTACTAACTCACACGGTCGTACTTAAATCCAATTCTAACCTAAGCATTTGCGGAAAGAGAGGAAAGAGCGTGTAGCCCGATTTTTTTGCGAACTAGACTCCTTGCTAGGAATCCTTGTTCGACTAATCGCACTGGCGCATATCACACGACACGAGCAACACAGTCACCGTGACGTCAGTTTTAGAATGTACAAGTTCGATTGTGGCACACAGCGTGGGCAAATGGCGGTCGCGTCAGCGTGACTGACAACAGCATATGCACAGTATGCGTGCAGCCAGCTCAGCGGCAATGACAATTTTCTCGAATTCATCGAGGCAAACCGCAAGACGGTCGTTCTTAATGGTAGCACAAGCACAGTGTACACAACAGCCAGCTCAGTGACAATGGCGATCCCTTTGGGTTTGCCAAAGGGTGACACGGCGACATGGCGGCCGTGACGCCCTCCTATACAATACGTCTCACAGATTTCACGACTCGTGGTGGCAGCAAACTCTTGCTCATCGCAAGTGTCACACGTAAAAGGCTACTCGGCCTTACGACAGTATAGCACCTAAATCTGTCTTAGATCCGATGTGAAAGTCGTGAAAAAATGACGCTGGATATCCGATCTGGCTCGAAGGACAAAATGTTTGCATTCGCTTTATTAAAACAACAGTAAAACTTTGAACTTGCTTTTAATATAGTAGATTATAGCAGTTAAAATAAAAAAATACTGTATCTATGTTTGAAAGGAAAGACGTCGGCACGACTAGACGTAATGGCTGATGGGCGGGTTGGTGACAAAGTGTTGCTGCAGGTTGCTGCTATCGAACTACCCCCAAGCTTTCGCTCATGCGCTGACCGAGGCTCTCTCAGCTCGATGGAGGCGCTCACTGGGGAGCGGGAGAAGACGGAGGATCACGAGGTGATGATAAAACAAAGACCATGTTTTTTACTGTGTTCTTATACATATCACAAATCTGTTTCATAAAATTAATGTACAAATAAGCCTTGTATTTAAGCTATATGACATATAACAACATATAAATTTCCAAATGCTTGTATTCATTGCAATATGTTTTCTTTTGTTTATATGACGTCCTTATGCTTCTACTTAGTTATTTTATATACACATATGTTACAAGCGATTCTTGTCCACTTATATAAATACATATATGTGTTGTTTAATTTTAAGTCTGTGCATAAATTTAATGTAGTAAATCTGATTCGAATCAGCGACAAGATAATAAGTCTGATCGTAATTTAATAAAACAATAAGTTTAATTACAAAATAGAATGAATACGCATGGGCGTGTGTGCGCGCGTGTGTGTAGTGGTCCATGAACGTTGGTAAGGTCTTGTTAAGGCTCTCCAAAGCGGTATTAAATAGTGTGAGGGACAGTAGAGGGTCTAGAAAAAATCAGCGGGGTTGGTACGGGAGTATGTAGCTTTTGGAGTCTGTGGTCCGAAGTTATTTGTACTTTTCTTATATTATTTCGAATCAAGACGCTTCACCGTTGTGCACTAAACTTGAATATATTTAAATATTCACATTTTTCACATCACTTATGAGGCAAATGAATGAACTTAATACAAAGAAAGAGATAAAAGTTTATTCATTTGTATTACTGAAAGTAGGATCATAAATCTGTTTGTAATGATTTCATTTAAATGTGTATGTAAGTATAAAACTCTTGGTGCTCTAAAATTTTTTTTATCAATATTAGTGATAAACTATAAACAACATTTTAATTTTTTAAATAACGTAGTATGTCATACTAATACATACATTAATTTAAATTCTATTTAAGTTACACTTTCAAGTATCATAAGATATCACAAAATATCATTTAAGTTACTATTTCATGTATTAAATTAAAAGGCTCCTACCTTAAGTTAGAGCAGGAAATAGGCGTGCGGAGAACTGAGTGGGGTGAAACCCCCATAGTATGTATTCGTAAATATATATGAGTGGGGCTCCGTCCCCTGTTTGCTCTGCACCCAACTCCCTACCTTACCTTAGGATAGGGGTCTCTTAATCATTGTTTTCTGTAGGTTTTTTCTTTCTGTTTTATTTTAAGCATTTGAGAT
>NW_019379501.1:0-40367 GCF_000648655.2 Copidosoma floridanum | reverse complement strand
TTAAAAAATTAACGCACCAAGAACCTTATACTTTTTTATAAGACTTACTATATTATTTAATTTAAGAGATCAATCATTATGTACTTTTATGTATATTATGATTAGTATGTATAAAGTGCATCTATTTGCCTTCTAGGCGGTGTGAAAAGATAGATAAACAAATTTTAAATTCTAAGAAAACTTTTTCTACCGTAACAAAAAATTTATTTTGAAAAGAAAAATTAAAAAAAAAGTTTTAACAAATGTTTTTTGAATGAAGAAGTAGGCTTAAAGTCATATTATATTATCAAATTATAAGAAAGATTTTACTCAGACAATGGAAGTACATTGAAACACAAGAAATATTGTGTGGGTGGAAGAAGGGATCGGTGCGCGTCGGCTGGATCGAAATCCTTCGACATCACTAACTCTGTGCTAAGACTCTGAATTAAACTTCAGAAGTTAGGCTTGCAGCTAACTTGCGAAGTAGTAGTCCTCTTTTATTAGTGAGTGACCGTAGCTCTTCGATCTTGACTTCCGCTTTTGATTCATCGTGTTCTCTCAACAAAACATCATCCATATAGACATCTCAGCTTTAAGCTTCTGTTTCTCTGGTAGCTAGAAAAGATGAACAAGCTAATCCATAAGTGACAGTTCGTAATTTTTAAATTTTTATCGATTCTTTGTCATTAAATCGCCAGTTAACGCTATGGTGGTTTTGGACTAAATTTTGAATCAAAATCTATCTAAATATCTTCTAAATTTTAGCTGTAAAGGTAATTTGGTAATTTTGCTATTTCAAGGGAAAGCCAAAAAGAGAAGGTAACCTGGCGTGTAAGATATCGTTCATAGAGATTAATTTGTTAGATGTAGCTGAACCAGTAATTGTCCCTGGTGGTTGAAGCCAACCCTGTCATTTACTTGAAGATGAGATACTCATGCATAAAAGTGGAGTACGCCTTCTTAAAACTTTCGTCCTTTTTAAATTTTTTCTCCATGTTGAGAAGCATGGCCTTAGAGCAGTTCTGATTCTGGGATGTATGGGGTGCAAGAGCACACGGAATAATTTTAAAGGGTAAAGTAACCACTAAGCGGTTTGATATAGTTTTATTAGCGGTTTTAAAGAATTGATCTTCTCATTCTTGGTTCTCCATTGAGAGTTCATTAGTTTGATCTAGTGGTTCTTATAGGCATCAAAATCCTTATAGGACCTCAGAAATGTTATCAAGAGTGACACGATTTAATGAAACTGTTTGAGTAGTAACCATCGATGCGTTTGAACCGATTAGTCCCAACGACAACCATCAAAGCTTGGAAGCTGTGACAATAGGTTCGTGTGGGAAGTCTTTTTTAACAGTACTGCTTACTATTACTGCGTGAACTGTGGCACCGAGTACCACATTAATTTGGTCATCGAGCAGAAACGACGTATGAGCAAGAAGCAAGCCCTTGAAGGTGGACAACATAGAATTTTAATGACTTATTAGTTGAACGGTAGAAGAAAACACGGGGGGGGGCGTACTAATATTTTGACCTTAAAGGATGTTTGTAATTGAAAGTAAGGGCTCCCTTCTATTAATACTGAAATTCGAGGTTGTCCTATCCCTACGATAATTAGGCTTACAAGTAGAGTACAAGCTTTTCGCTATTTCAAGTTAAGTAAGTCGCAAAGTTACTGCGATATCAAAGAACACTGGGAGCCTTGATCAATCAAGGCAAGAACCGGGATCTCTTCCCCATTTAAGTACTTTATGCAAACACGAGTGGTATAAAGGAGGACACCTAATCCCTGTCTGATTTCAGCTTTATTTCTTTAATGAATGGAAAACGAGCTTCCTCCCCCCTCCTCAAACTTTGTTTCGTTTCGTTATGTTCAGTGTATTCGTCTTCAACAGTGGCCTGATGAGACGAAGCTGTTTTCTTAGACCTATCAACGTAAAGTATGGAATGGTTCTTCAATTTACAAACACTACAGTGGCGCTGTAAGGTATATTTCCTGATGAAATGTTGTCCAAAATAATTTAAACAACGTTTGCTCTGGAAGACGACATTTTTGCAACCCACGACTGATTTCCCTCTAAAGGTGGAACACAATTTCAGTAGTGCGACTCTTCGAACAAAGGGCATTAGAAATTTTTTGAGTTCCATGTGGGAGCTGTTGTAGTTTCATCGTACTACTATTAATATCATCATTAATTTTTCTGTAGTAAATTTCATGGGTTCGTTAATAAATTTATCAAGAAATTAATGAAAGACAAACACATAGAGATAAATATCCCCGTTGTCGAGCTTATCACTATTATGAACAGTATGAGCCATAAATGCATAAAAAACGTTAACTGAGAAACATATACACTTTAGTTAATTGTTTTGTATACATTTATTCAGTATTGTTGCCTAAGACATTATTATCATTTTGAAAAATATTAATTTTATTCATATAACACGGAATTAAAAATTTAAATTGAGCGTCCATCAAGTTGAGGTCAAATTTTTAACGAAAACTGTAAGGAAATACGTATTTTACAATAGTGTATAACAGTATTATCTTCCCTACGATGGTGTAAATGTTATAGTTGTATTAATATTCGTTTAAGTTATGCAATTGGAGATTTTTTTTTAAGTTTCTCTCTTTTTTTGTTTATAAATGAAAAAATCTATAAGACATACAGTATTTGAATCATGTACCTATTTATCGAGGCTCTTTAATATGTAGTGCTAGCAGCTGTTACCGAACCAAAACCTGCCTGTTGCATCTTTGTTTGCATTCGGTCGTGGTGAGATGGACTAAAGTATGTATTATCTAGTTATTTACAAATAAGAACTTGTAACTTGACATTAAATACATATATATTTTGAAATATCGTTAATATAATAAAGTTAATACGGTATTCGCAGGAGAAACAATGAAAGTAAGGAGTTCCAGAGAAAAGAAAAAAAAGTGTCAGTATTCCAAGGAGGCCATAGAAAAAACATTGAAGGCTGTAACCAATGGATCTCTGGTGAATACTATTCCCACAAAGAATTACATGCCAAGATAAACATTAATAAAGAAGTTCAAGCATCTGGAGAGAAAAATCAAACCTGGGCCACCCATTGTTCTGGCTGCTGAAAAAGAAAAAAAGTGTCGTTCAATAGATTTTGCAAACGTATAAACTAGGTTGTTCAGTTACCAGAGACAAGGTGGTCAATAGCGTTGCTGTTATAACGAAAAAAAAGAGATAAGTAACATCAAAAGGTAGGATAAGAAAAAATATGTGAAGAATATAAATGAGAAAAGTATTGCAAAGAACATAGACGAAAAAAGTGATGTGAAAAGTTTGAAAAAAAAAAAAAAAACTATAGTTTGTTTACAATGGACCAGGATGCCACTGGTTTGAAGTATTTTTACGACGTCATCCAGAGATAAGCATAAAGTGGAATAAAAATGTTTCACTGGCAAGAGCTTTGATATCAGAATAGTTTTTACTAAAAATCGTTTCAAAATATAGAAAGTTACATTGTGGAATATAATTTAAAGAGCATTGACCCTAGAAGAATTTTTAATACGGATGAGGCTTCACTTTTGCTCAATCCAAAAGGAGGTCGCGTATGAGCCAAAAAGGGTCTAAAAATTTTTACAAAGTTGTAGATTACAACGAAAAAGAAAATTTGACAGTACTGATGACAGGAAACGCTGCAGGGCAGTTGATTCCAACTCTGATTTCGTTCGAGTACATACGAGTACCATCAATAATTTTTAAAAATTACCAGAAAATTTTTGTGTGAGCCCATCAGAGTCAGAATGGATGTCATTCACAATTTCTTATGAGTTTCGTCTAGGGCTAATAAAGTGAAATATTAAACTACTAGTGGTTTGATATTTGGATGGCCATACTTTGCATATTACTAAAGCTCTTAGTCAGTTTTGTCATTACTATCAAATTGTTTTAATACAATGCATTGTATGCAACCAATGGATATTTCTGTTAATTCATCATTAACAGCTCAATGGAAAAAAAAAATCAGCTCTAATAGAATTAAAAATGAGTGTTTCAGTATATCCAAACATGAGTTTGCACCACTGTTAGACAAAGTAACAAAAAGTATAGTCCTAGTGAAAATATTAACAAAAGGTTTTAGAGTCTGTAGTTTCTGCCCTTTTACAAAGAGTGCTATGGATTTATCTAAAATTTTTATAAAACCAGATAATTCAACAAGTAATTCAGATCAGAATTTAGTAAATCTAAAATTGAGATCCTCATGAAGGTTCTAGAGAATTTTTAGAGTGCAGAAAAATTACAGCAGTTCAACGCTAATCTTCACTGGTATTAACTGGAAAGGAGATATCGAGGATGAATCGTTATTTGAATTTTGGAAAGCTGTAAAAGAAGACAGATACGCTAGAGCGTATGGTTTTCCTTTGCTTAAAGCATGAATGAGCTTAGTTTGTTTGTACTCTTAAGCGGAAGGAGTGTTGAAAATTTAAATGAGGCTTAAGGTGCACAGATGACGTTAGCGTACGGCCACCACGTGTAAAAAGAGAGGCGGGCTGATACATTGACTAAGGCAGACAGAAGACAACTCCCGGTCAAATAGCGTGTAAATGGTATTGTTTAAAAGAGAGTTTTTCTAAGTGCAAGTATTATAAAGAAAGATACTTTTGTGTATACGAGGTTTAAGTATTAAAATAAAGTGTAAACTTAATCTGGTACTATTCCCACCAATTAACCAAGTCAACCATTGCTTCTTGTCCCTCTACGAGTAATATCTAATAAGAACTAATTTTTTTTTTTCTTTTAAGGAGGTTCGGTCGTTTTTTCCGGGGGGTGAGTGGGTGTGAGGTGGCTTCCATAAAACACCGTGTTAAAGTAAGTTGTACTAACCGTGCATGAAAATGTCTGCCTACTGCATCACGGTTATTTTAACTGTGTTTAACTCGTCAGTGCTCAAAAGTTACACCATTAAATGTTATCAACAAATTACGGTACATACTTTAAAGTAGCTTGTTTCCGATAGTTCGAGTAAAAAAACTTGAAAACATATTGTTTGCGTGATAAATAATAACCTAAGAGAAGTAAGAGGAGACTCAACTTTCGTCAACAATAGAGTTTTATGAATTTTCAAAAACCAAACTTTTTTTGCCCAGCATTGTAGTTTGAAGTCTTAAGAAAGGCTGGGCTAAGTTTCAGAGCATGATTTCTAGTTTAACAAATTCTAGACGCAATTTTTTAAAGACGTCTCGCTCCATGTGAAAAGACCTGCTGACAGCAGACGATGCTTGGTTCTCTCCCATACACTTAGTATAAGATTTGCTTTCGACTTTGTTTACGTTTTCACAGATATTTCTTCCAAATGCCTGATAAGATGCACATTTTTTGATACTAGAGTCTTCCTTCGAAATTAAGCTATCTGTTCGAACTTTTTTCTCATTATGAATAAATCTCTAGCCTCGAAATTTGTGCAACAAAGGCTGAACTATCGCTCTCGCCCATAAGAGCAATGTTAAATCTTGCAATTTCGGGAATTTTTTTCTTGAAAATTCGGCTGATAAAAAATATTGAAAAAATTCATATATACTTCCAGCATGTTAAAGTACATTATTTATTTTTTTCAGAAAGTGAATAAATCTCCTCAAAAAGGTTCAAACCTTCTTAACGTACACTTTTTTTTAAATTGCATGAACCTTACACACCTTATTACATCATCAATCTGATTTTTCCACTTGTTACACTGAAACATTTAGTATTAAAACTTGAAAAATTTTGTATCAGCTTCTTAGCCTTTGCAATCTAACAAGTACCCCAGACATCTGCAGCAGTCATGTGATGTCTGTAATAGAAAAGAAAGACTGCAAAAAAAATTTTTCAGAATTTAATCAGACCATTTCATAAATCATCTAGTAAACTGTTAAAATTGCTGAAGAAACATGTTGACACATTTGATGTACTTTCACTAATAATTATCGTCCATGCATGACAATAACAAAGAAGCTGAAGAATGATTCTTGTGCACTAGTTTTTGATTACTAAGAAATTAATGTTATAGTACGTTACTAGGAGACAAAGTACACGTATGAGCGTCTGAAGGGCGCGTTTTTTGTGTGTTTGTGCATGAGTTACGTAAATTATTTTTTTTTACTGACGGCGCAAAGTGTCCCTCCTGTCCCAAAGTACTTTTTCGCCTTAAGGCCCAATTTACTGGGTGAAAAGTGTGGCACAAGGGCGTAAAGTGGCAGTTGTTACCGTAGGGCAAAGTCTTAGCACCTTTTAATCTCTTTGCACCTAAAGGCGAAAAATTACTTTTCAGCCCTTTAGGCAAGATTCTTTTACTGCCAAAGTAGATAAATAATTATAAATTAGGCATTTTTCAACAAAGTTGAAATTTTTCTTTTTTTAAACAGCCCATTACTGTTATACATGCATGTAATACAATATGAAAGAAATTGCTGTACTTTGTTCAATTATTACAGGACACATATTCCTTAAGCACAGAGGCCGCCCTAGTCATAGAGATATGGGGGGGCTCACTATATATATATATTTTCTTATATTATATTGTTATTTCAAGGGGACTCAGCCTCTAATTCCCTCCATCTCCCTTTATCTACCACTTTTCCTCTACCTATCCCCCCCAAAATACCTTGTTATTCGTTAGTTTTCTTGCTGTTTTTTATATTTCATTAAGTCCGTCATGCATCCCCCAAGCATCTCCCTCCATCCCCCTCTATCCATAGATTTGTTAATAATCATTAAAAAAGCTAATACAAATGGAAATTGTTTTCTGCACAACGTAAAAGGAAGTAATGATAAACTACTTGTACTTAATATCATTTGCGGTATAAATAGTTTACATATTCTTTTGCGTTACCTGTAACTATTTCTGCTTCTATGTTATATTAAAATAATTTGATTATTTTTAACTTTGTACTTAAGTTCCATAGTAACATAACTGTAGCACTAATTTTTCATTTAATAAGTGTGGTGGAAGTCTTTCTCGAATATTGTTTAAAAATTATATTTTAAAGTTTATGTAAATATTGCCATCTGTTTTATAAACTCGTTTATGAGTAGCATGGTCCGTGCTGTAATAAGTAAGTTGTTGTTTCTCCTTTCATGTTTCCTAAAATTTTATTGTTCAAAAAATAAGTGTATTCGTTATGGAACGTTAATATAAATAACATTATTTATTAAAGAACTATTAACAATACTCAAAATTTTTTAACAGGCATTGTTTGTTTTCCATTGTTCAAGTATTTTGTTTTTAAGCAATTAGTTTTTTTATAACCTATATCCAATAAAAATGACAAAAATTTTCTGTCTGATAATTCAATATTTGTATTTAAACATAAGATTTAAAATAGATACCAAATTTTTGAGTATCCAATAGTCTCTTGTTTTATGTTAAGTTTATTATCATGTTTAACCACATCTAAAATTTGACTAAAATCATCTCCTAAAGAAATTAAGTTGTTTCCAAATGGTGTGTTAACAAATTTCTTAGAGTTCTATCAACCATTAGCATTATATTTGCTGCGAAGATGAAGACCAGCAGCGCTCCAGTGGATTTTTTTCAAGACCTGAACGTGTCGTGAGCATATTGTTGTGTCGTGATACATACGGACTCAGTGAAATAAATATACATCGCAGTTAATTAAGAGCTTGTGGTACTCTGCGTTTTTAATATATAAAAGTTAGTACAATAAGTTATACCTGAAAAGTTTTATAATTGGCTGACAGTAAAAAGAACAATGAGAAGATCCGTGTTTAACTTATTGTTTTAAAAGTATAAGTGTACAAATTTAAAGTTAAAAACAACGTCCAATGAAGGTACTCTTATATTTTTGTATTTATTAAAAACAAAAATAACGTTTCAGCCGTTTGGATAACGTCCCAGCCTTCATCAGGTACAAAAAGTTATGAGTAAAAAAAATATTTTTTACTCTACAAATTATAATAATATGCAACAAACGATGGTTAAGTCGAGTGTATAACATACCACTGACTCTTACAAAAGAGATGAAAAATTGTAATGCAGTCAGAAGTTTTTTTTTGCCGGGTTACCGTGACAGCTGTTAGGCCAAGTCACCAGGGCCACCCACTCACTGTCTATGTGTGGGGGTGTATTGCCGTATCTATTTTCCAACCCTTTTACCGATGTTATACCTAATTCATGGGCACAGTGCAAGTATCTCCGGTAAAACACCTTGCCAGTTAAGCTAACATTCTCTGCACCCACGGTGCGTGCATCAGGTCTACTCGCCACTGTGTAGCCTTTCCCCGGAGAGGACTCCATGTATCAGGACGTCCATTCTTCGATGGTGAAGCCAGCGCTCTCTGCCAAAGCATTGGATCCAGGCTAATAAGCATCCCCGGAGAAGCCCCATGTTTTAGGGACCACTCCTCGCTGGTACGGCCGGCGATCCCTGCCTGGCGCATCGGATTTACTAACCCCTACATATAGCCCTAACACTGTTTCGCATTCATCCAGGTCCAAAAACCTGTAGGGCAAGGAAAAAACCCTGGAATTACTCTGAAGGAAAATTCCACAGAAAAAATCACCCCAAAACAGCTGGGGTTACATAGGACTTTTTTTTTGATAAAAACAGTTCTTGAAAAACTTGCATTCACCGGTAATCGAACCGACGACCCCTAGAACAGCTTTGTATCAGTAGCAAGCACGCTTACCACTGAGCCAACGCCGCTCTCTTTCAGAATTTCATGTTTAGTTGCTTTTATACTTTGCACATACACAAGTAAAAAGCGGATAAATAGAACATTTGCTCTCAATACTATGAATGAAAGAGGCTCACTAAATTATTTAAATCAAGTGAATCCTTTTTTCAAGTTGACTTAACGAGAGACTTTTAACAATTTCTCTGTATTTTTTTGTCTATTATTATCATCATCATTATTATTATTATTATCATCATTATTATTATCATTATCATCATTATTATTAACATTATCATCATTATTGTTACTTTAACTAATAGCAGACTCAAACATCGTATCTTTATCATCGCTGAATTTTTTGAAACGTGATCATCTTACACATGCTTTAAATTTAGTTTATCTTGACAAAATAGAGCAAGTAGATTAACGTTATATCTTACAAGGTCCTCCGGGACTTGTGGATATGACTGACAAAAAATCATCATCATCATCATCATCATCATCATCATCATCATCATCATCATCATCATCATCATCATCATCATCATCATCGTCGTCATCGTCGTCGTCGTTGTCGTCGTCATCATCATCTTCATCATCTTCGTCATCATCATCTTCATCATCTTCGTCATCATCATCATCATCATCATCATCATCATCATCATCATCATCATCATCATCATCATCATCATCATCATCATCATCATCATCATCATCATCATCATCATCATCATCATCATCATCATCATCATCATCATCATCATCATCATCATCATCATCATCATCATCATCATCATCATCATCATCATCATCATCATCATCATCATCATCATCATCATCATCATCATCANTCATATCAAAAATTATGAAAATAAGTGACTTTTATGGAGTTTAAGAAATTCAGAAATCATTTAATGATTTCTCATGACTTCTGAAGATTTTAGCAATCATTTCATGATTTCTCTGAATTAATTGAGATTTCTGAATCAGTTAACATAATTTTAACAGATTTTGACTTCTGTAAATTCATACCAATATTTAAGGGATTGATCATAAAATTGTCACGTCTAGTGACGTCTACCCACTGTCGGTAACAAACAGCATTTGGTATTCGTCACCTAGCTATCGTACCCATAAATCGATACCAACGCACGCTTGGTCGATCGTATGCTCACCAGCTATTCCTCCTTCCTAACCTTACCCTAACCAAATTCAACATCTGGCTCACGCCTGCAGCTGCACCTTTTTTCCAAGAATATGTTAATCAAATTCATCTTCACTCCTTGACTTACCACCGGTCTTACCCCCGATTATCGATCCAATTTAGGGTTTTAATAAAACCACGCCCTGCGAGCTCGTCCTCTTTCCTGGAGAATCTGTCGACCAACAAGCAAGTAGCTGATATTAACTTCAGCGAGTTATATTATTAAACGTCTAATTGTCTAAATCATCATTATTATATTTGTGATCCAATAAAGCAAGTTTTGCTAACAATTAATTGAGCTTTTCCTTTCTTACAATATATTACCGGCTTCACAAGCAATTTACTTCACTGGTCAACCCAGGAGAGCTGTTATCTGCTAATCGTCCAATACTCGTAAAGGTACTGGTAAATACCTTTTAATACTTTAACTTCATTACAAACACTGATGAACACAAACGCATTTGCTGTCCACGTGCTGCACGCTGTATTCAAATTCTCGCGTACTAAAGTTACGTCGAAGAGCCACGACGTAACAATTAGGGGCTCGTCCTAAAAAAACCTTTTACATATTTACAATGGACAACCGCAACGTTGACGCACTAAAAATTGTACTAACTCACATTAGCAAATTTCAACCCACTTTTATAGCAAAAAGATAACCGAATTTATTAGATTGTTTAACTTATTTACAAATGAGACACAAAGACTTTCTCGACAGTATAAATCTTGCAAACGCTCCTAAAACTAAGAAATGAGTCGCATTCTTATCGGGAATAATAGACATGGAAATCGTTACAAGTGTTTATCAAGACGAATTAATGATTGACTTCTTCAAATATTTGCTTACTCAAAACATAAATTCCTTAGGAATAATAACTACCATTCAGCAAAAAGAAGCCATCGCTGACTTTCACCAAGAAATTAATAAGTTGTTAATAAATGACATAGAAATTACTGAAGATTTTTTGAAATTAGACCTTATCACCCCATTTAATACATACATGAGATTATCACAGGTCACTAACCCCAATAGAGCAAATTATGAATCTCGATTTTCACTAGACGATAACACAACCAAATATACTTAAAACAAAATCACTAACACTTCGAGCAACGGCACACTCCCAAAAATTATCGAAACTCCTAAAAATTAAAACTCTAACAATTTTACTCACAATAATCATTCTAGTTTTTTTAAAAAGTCTCTATCTAGCACCCCTTTCCAAACTTTAAATAGCTTGTATAACATAAATAATTCAACTCTGGCACCCATTCGCAATCTTTCGATAAAAGACGCAATCCAAATGATACCTGTATACAACAAGTCAAACATCCCACTGTCAACTTTTTTAGACGGCTGCAGAGAAGCATGCCACGTTATTCCAAAAATAAACGAACCCGATTCAGTAAAATTAATTAAAATGCGACTTTTGGGAGAGGCATTACTCTTCACTAAAAATAAAATTTTTGACACTATCGAAGAAATAGCAATATTTTTTACAAACATTTTTGGATCCGCAAAAATATGGCATCAATTAATGGGCAAGCTAGTGGCGTTAAAACAAAAAAAAAGAGAGCGTTAACTCCTTTTTCAATACAGTTAAAGGTACTGCCCAAGAATTAATTGACGCAACTCTCCGCGACGGTAGAACACATCAGAAATTCGATACCAACTAGAACAGTATAAAGTTAAATATTCCATAAGAGGCCTACACTGGGTAATAAAAGCACGTATGGACCTCGCAAATAACCTTGAAACTGTCACAACTCAAGCTATAGAAATCGAAAGAGACTTCGCATGTTTTGAACCTGAATACCTACAAGAAACAGTAAAAATCATAACTAATAGACAAAGTCAAGATGCACGAATAAACTTAAACTAAACTCTAGAAAAATACCAAATTTGTGAAAGATGAGGGCACACAGCAGGCCATTGCTGGTATCACTTCAATACTTGCGAAGCCGACACTCACCAAGCCACGCCCTTGTACAATACTACACCATCCACCACCGAACGTCATCCTAGCCACTCCCCTGTACCGTTATACACTCAGTCCTTAAAAAAGGGCGTTTTATGGAGTCAATCATCACATAATAATCTTGCACCTACATATCAATCTAATAATTCTTTACCAAACTAATACACGCAGCAACAAACTTCAAACTCAATTTATGATGATCGAAACAAGCAAAAAACGTGCAACTATTACATAAAAAATAGGACACTGAAAAAGCGAATGTAAAAAAAAGGCCTACAACGATAAAATAAAACAAGAGGCATCGGGAAACAATGAAGGTTTCTTCTAGAGGGGAAGCTTGGGAGACACCAACAATGTAATACTAACAACTTCCCAAAACAGACAATAGTTAACAAAACCATCTTACTAAACATAAAAACCCAAACACCTACCATAACAATCAAATTCAACGCAATTAATCGACCCTTATCGTTTATTCTCGACACCAGTGCGGAAGCATCACTCATTAAAGAATCCGTCATTCCACCCAACATCATAATTTTTCAAGATACCATTCTGGACCTGAAAGGCATAACAAACGGGGAAATTAAAACCCAAGGGTACATTATTTTAAGCTTTTAAGAATGCTTCTTCGAATTTTACATCATAACAGATGATTTCCCCATAGAAACATACGGCCTAATAGGAAACGAGATATTTTGTACTGATCAAGTACAAATTAATAACTATGAAAATTACTTAAAAATAAGAAATTACGTTATACCTATCGAAATCAAAACAAATAACACAAAGCATTCCAAAAAACAGCATGAAAATTCCGTCACATCCACAAGTATTCCATACAACTTCTTACGCATTAAGAAATAAAGCACTCTTACTCAGAGCCTCCAAAAACCGCACAATCCGAACTCACTAGTAATCGAAAAACAAGAAATCCCAAATTATCAAAAATCTCCGAGATTCGAAATCATGAAATAAAAAACGACATTCCAAAAGCTGAAATTCGAAATCATAAAATAAAAAACGATACTCCAAAAGCCGAAATCCGAAATCATGGAATAAAAGCTAATATCATAAATATCAAAGCCGAAATCTGAAATCATGCAATAAAAGCTAATATCACAAACATCGAAATCCGAAATCAAAAAATAAAAAATTATTTTACGAACGCCGAAGTCCAAAATCAAGATACAAAAACTGCTGTAATAAACTCCAAAATCTAAAATCTGAAAAATCAGATAACAAACAACGACAACATAAAAATCCAAAACTTCAAACTCAACAACAATCAGGTATCCATATGGAAAAATCAAAAAAGTTCTAACCCTGTAAGAAAATATTACGAAACTGCCAATGGTTGCAAAAGCACCGAAGTTCAAAATCATAACGACAATCTATACGCACAACATCGTGATGCGCACAAACGTGACATAAAAAACGAATTCCTTGAAGGCCTCAAAAGCTTAGAAAAATCACTTACATACGAAAATAAAGGCTACGACCTCACGCAATATTTAAACCTACCTCAAAAATATCTTAGCACTGAATACTAAAAAGGACTACAAGTATTGCAAAAAGAGATAGGCACGTATTTAAAAAAATTAAACCTTCAAAAAATCATACAAGCGAAAGAAAGCGCCAACAATTGCATTAAAAACCTCAAATTACAAATAAAGGAAAATATACTCCAAACATTAAAAATAAAACAATCTTAAACACATCATTAAACTCGAACGTAACTCTACGCGAGCAAAAGATTCTAAATTTATTACATCTCAGCACATTGAACTCAACAAGCTAATAACCATAAAAAGATAACAGGAGACTATGCTGACAGATTTTATCTCGAAGGTGAAAGTTTACCTGCAATGGACTTCATGGAGCTTAACATCCCAACAATAACTAGTACCCCCATTAAAGTTAAGCCTTTCTGGTAACTTTACGTCTTGCGGGAAGAAATAAACAGACAAGTCAAAGAAATGCTTGAGAACAAAGTCGTTGAGCCCTTCACGAGCCCTTACGTGACACCTGTTTTCTGTGTGCCAAAAAAGCCGGGACCCAATGGACAAAAAAGATAAAGAGTCATAAGAGAGTTTAGAAAACTCAATGACGTAATACCCGACTATAACCATCCCGTACCCAACATAGCAGATATTCTAGACGAAATAGGGGCGTCTAAATATTTTACAGTCTTTTATTTGAAAGCTGGTTATCACCAAATAAAAAAATTAAAAAAAGACAGACATAAAACTGCCTTTATGTACGATCTAGGACTCTTTCATTTCAAAAGATGCCCTTTCGGATTAAAAACATGTGCACCAATATTTTTAGCACTCATAGCTGCCTAATTTCAAACATCGAAGAAGCAGTTTCTTTTATCGACGATGTATGCATTCACTCCCAAGAATTCGATAAACACTGTGAAATTATCATTTAATTTTTTAAGCAACTAAGAGAAGCAAATTTAGTCTTACAGTCGGAAAAATGCGAATTTTTAAAATAAGAAATGAATTATCTCTGTCACATAGATAGTAAAGAAGAACTGAAACCCAACCCTAAAAAGATAATGGCAGTTGAAGAATTTCCTTGACCAAAAAATCAAAAAAACGCTCGACAAATTTTAGTATTAGCAGGCTACTACCGTATATTTATAGAAAAATTTGCCAATATAGCAAAATCCTTAAACACGCTACGAAAAAAGGATCAGGAATTTTCGTGGAAAGAAGAAACTAAAACAGCATTTGAAATTCTGAGAGATAAAATGTGGTATCCTCCAATTTTAATTAACCCCGACCTTAGAAAAACGTTTATACTTACAAAAAGACGCTTCGGGCTACGCTATAGGAGGGGTTCTCTCACAAAGAGGAATTGAAAAATATAAGCCCATCACATTAACATCTCGCGCCTTGCCCAAAAGTGAAAACATCTACTGTACATTTTCTAAAGAAGCCCTAGCTCTAATATATTGCAAAGAGCGATTTAGAGTATACCTGTGTGGAAGAAAATTTGTATTAGTGACCAACCATCAGCCCCTTGTATGGCTCAATTCGATGAAAGATCCATGCTCTCAAGTCATATTCTGGCGAGTTAAGCTCGCTGATTTCCAATTTGATATAATATATAAACCAGGCTTCCAAAATGTTAACGCAGACGTCTTATTTAGGAACCCAATGGACGCTCGTATACTTTCACTCACCTGCACAAAAAAAAGCCGCAACAGCTGCTAAATACAATATCAGAAGAAACCCAGTAATACGACATGACGACACGCCAAAGAGCAGGCAAAAGCATCAGCTCTCGCTACACAGAAGCCCTATCAGCCTTAGCCCCCGAAAAATGAAAACTCAACAACAATAACAATAAAGACCGCCCACCCAGCTCATCTACTTTGGAGATCAACGAGCAAGAGCACACGGTCTCCTCCGTAGAAGAAGGGCAAACTGAAGGAAATTTGCCAAGCATCCATGATACAGCTAATAAAAGCCAACAGCGAAGCATCCATTCTAGGAGAACACGAAGAAAATGATACGCAGAATAATAATGATTACAACAATAATAATAATNTTTTTTTTTTTTTTTTTTTTTTTTTTTTTTTTTTTTTTTTTTTTTTTCGTCTCTTCTCGCTTCGCTGTGAAAATCATATTATTTCGATCGGAACGCGCGTACATAGAGGCATCGATTGTGGATGCGCTCTTTTTTTTTTTTTTTTTTGTCTTTTCTCAACGGGAGATCGTAAATTCGACCTCCGTATCTTCCGCGGTTGTTTGTATAATTTCCATCCTTCGGGTATCCGTCGCTCTCCATTGTCCCGCGCATTATTCCCCGAGGTGTGATAAATCCGCGCGCCCGTCCCGCGACGCGAGACTCCGATTTCGCATTAGCGTGAATTATCATCGGCAGAACTTGCCTTTCATCCCTCCGACCAGGACAGCCTACACCCGAAGCGCAAAAATACAACAATGATAACCGCAGTTGCAGCACGTTTGCGGAATAATTGAAGCGCAGGAGCTAATAAAATTTAATTGAATATATAGTGGTTTTAATTCCCTCTTTCGCTTTTTAAAATTTTCGAGTCAACGGAGCACGCGAGCTCCGGCTTATGCGTACCTACCCCCTTTTTTTTTCCAAGGTTGAAAAGAGCAACAAAAAACATAAACCTATATGTACCAGAAGTTATATATACGTGCGGCAGCTGGTTGAGCTTCAAATAAATGGAGTGCATCGCGAAATTTACAAGCACGACCGTGACTGATGCGTCCGCTTCTTCGAGAGTTGCATGTATAAAAAGAAAAGAAGGGGTGTAGTATCCAACACCGGACACTGAGAAGATAAGCGCAACTATAACGGATAGTAGAGATATACACCAACGAATGCGCCGACGGGGATTAATAAAGAGCGCGTGGAAGAATGTATTCATAAAACCCCGGATTTTTCGTGCCTGTATTAATTTACGTTAGATAATTTTTCCAGTTTCGCAGATCGCGCGGTACCGTAATGCCGTTATTTAAATGCATTGGTGTATCGCTTCGCGTGTGCTTCGGCTCTTACGCGTGTGTATACCGGTACTCCCTCTCGATTCTCAATTACCACGGTTACAGCGTATTTATACACAACTGCAGAGGCGCGGAGTTATCTTAATTAGCATTTTACGAAACTGTGCTGTTGGGCTATCCCTTTCCTTTGCTTATAGGTACGCACGTGTGTTTGTCCGCACAATATATATACACACACACACACAGATGTATTAAACGTATGCCTATACGTGGACGAACATTCAATTTAAGGTGGCTTAAGTTTTTATTCATCTCTATGTAAGCCATCGAGTTTAGATACGCAGTGTTGTACACCGTATAACCGACAAGGGCGGAGGTAAATTTTGAAAAAAAGCTCATATCTTGACGTTCCGTCAACTTTACTCAAAGCGCAAGTATACACATGTATGAATTCGCCTCAATTCCATCAAACGCTACGTAGGCGAGCAAATCAGTTCGGCCGACATGGTCGTCGTCTCGGTTTGACGCGAAATTTCAAAAGCGTCAGCCAGCATGCAGGCGACACGAAGTGAGTGATACAAACTCGACAGCTAAAACCAACATCAGAAAGAGAGACGCGAGAGATAGATAGTCAAAGGGTCGAGTAGGGCAGAGTTGCTATCGGGTGCAGAGACCCACTATATATATATAAGTGTACACGTACACACACCACGAGGAAGCAAGGGTGCAAATGTTTGCGATCCGACTGACACTGCTGGTAGGTATCACCGCTGCTCCCGGCGAGGATCTAACGAGCGCGTATAAGGTGCGCAAGAGCTTCAAATACGGGCACGTCAGACGTATAAACAAGGGAACTCTCTATATTTATTATTGTACATATATATATAATAATAACAATAGCCCACCCACCTTAATCACACAAAAAAATAAAATAACTTTTTCGAGGGAAAAGATCTATATGAGAAAAGACAATTATGTTTATTTAACTGACGACCTCGGTCAACTATAAGACAACGAAGCATAAGATATCCGTACAATAAACAAATTACCCCGCTTGAAAAAATTGACAACCGGTACACCTGAATTAATCAAACACAACACCAGTTTTTACAGAGTTTTACCCATGAGAGGTCAAAGCAAAGAAAGCATAACAAACATGACAACAGTGCTAAATAAGTCATTTATTAACTTCAATGAAATATGAATAGAAAAAAATATATCGACAGTCAGCATCGCTAGAACCACCAAATTAGAAAATATCGAGTTCCAAAAAATATTACAGATGTTACAAAAAAATATTACACAAACCAAAATAATAATTTACCTGGGAATTGTACAGCATCCACCGCCACAGGAAAGATATAACATTATTAAGGAAATGCATATCTTCACTATAGGAGGGCATAAAGGTGTAAATAAAACTTACAACATACTAAAACACAAATATTTTTGGGAACATCAGAAGGAAGACATCCAATCGTTTATACAAAAATGCCTCAAATGTCAACTAAAAAAATTAGGACGTATTAAAACTAAACAAAAATTAATTATCACCGACACACCTACCAAACTTTTTGCTAAACTGGCTCTAGACATTGTGGGTCTGTTACCAGCAACTTAGCAAAATAATGAGTATATTCTGAAGATTCAGTGCTTATTCTCAAAATACGCTATAGCAGTCCCATTAAAAGATTAAACTGCTGTATCAATAGCAGACGCTTTCGTTAAGAAATTCATTTGTATTTACAGAGCTCCAGCAGCTATACTAACAGATCAAGGCACTAACTTTTTAAGTAAATTAATTGAGAGGGTAGCTAGTCGATTCAAAATCAAGCAATTTAAAACAACAGTATTCCACCCCCAATCTAACGGTTCCCTTGAAAGAGCACATCACACCCTTACTAAAAATAACTTGAAATATTTATTACAAGAGAACAACAGTGAGATGAATGGGTAGCATTGGTGACATTTAATTTCGATACTAATAAACACAAAAGCACACAGCACACACCTTTCGAATTAGTTTTCGGAAAAATAGCACGGATACCTAGTAGTAAACCCCTCGAAGCAGATGATTTATTATCACAGACTCACAATACATGACAGATCTAGTCATTCAACTAAAGACCCCACATGAGATCGCTTAAGAAAAATTAATTATGGCTAAAAACAGAGCACAAAAGATGTACGATAAGAAATCAAAAATTCTATTTTATTCTAATTAATTACAATAGGAGACAATATAAGTATGGCTCCTTTAGGCCCCCAAAAGGTCTTTTATGAATTTGACGATCAGTAATCAGGACCTTACTAAGTGTTCGACATATGGGAAAACGCAAACGTGAAAATTAAGATGAACGAAATACAAAGCAAAATAATACACAGCAACCACTTACACCACTCACACATCTTTCAGATCCCCTAAATAAATAAACGCATAAAAAAAGAAGAAAACATGCACACATACTCACACACGCATGCACCATCTGCAGATGAGTTTACCCATTTTTCTTGCTAGAACGCTTGTGTGTATTGTCGTTGCTATTTTTTTTTGATGTGCTGTAAAGACCACGCTTAAGCTTGAGTCAAAAATATTAATTACGAAAAACAAATTGAAAATTACTTATTTTACAGATGAAGATAATCCTCTGGCTATTTATCTTTTACCAAATCGTTGACTAACCCAAAGCAATCATTGGATATGACTGCGGCCAATCTTTCGCTAATTTTTCAACTTTCTGTCTAGTCAATATAGGAGAATGCGACATTCCTGAACCGGTCATAAATTCAACTAGAGCACATGTGTCACTCATTCAATTAAACGAATACGCATTCATACGTGTCATTTATTGCAAAATACAGCTCAAGAGAACAATACATCATTCCGGCTGTGGTCGCATAATTCAGTAGTAAAAAACGGGGAAATGGAATACCTTAGAAAAATAACACGAGATGAATGCAATACAATGCATGTACACATAAGTATAACTCAGTACGACAACATAATATAAGATATTATCATCAACAATACGAAGACCTTTTTCGTAAAATTAGCAGGCTCCATAGGCGCTAAAGGCACCTGTGAAAACGCAGGATCAGATACAGACGCATACGGGGAATATGAAAAAGTATTTTTACAGGGTTACGCCACTATTACTTTAGAAGAGCGTTACAATGCCATGGATTAAATAAGATTCGAATCTGGAACGTCATGTATCTTTGCGGAAGATCACTGCATTGACAGCGTTTACGGATACCCATTTTGGAATGTAATACCTATTGACTCATGCGACCGTAATCGCTACACAAATTTTTTTACAGGATACGTTAACAGGACACTTGAAAGAGAAAATGAGTTCCAACCGCTGTCTGTACTTAAATCAGACCATGTATCGTATGCATTCAAATACATGGATACTGTAAACACATGCTCTTTCTCGCTTATTAAAACAGAGTACCCAAAAATATTTTTACCGACAGATCCCGAGAAGCAGAATTTTCTGGTCGAAAAAAACGTCGATGCAAACAACATAGATATGTTTTTATACGTCAATTCTAAATTTATCTTTATAAAAAAATAATTCAGAAACCAAATGAAGAAATTACAGAGACGTACTGCTAAAACAATACGAATTAGAGAGAAAAGTAATCCGAAATGATCTCAATATCGCCACCATTTTACCAGATAATTTCGATTATCAACTCATGTCTGGCCCAGGTTACATCAGCTTTTTGGCTGGGGAACAAGGCCGGTGAGGTAGCAAATATCATTAAGTATGTACAAGTAAAAGTGCGCATAAGAGAAACCGACGCGTGCTACCAAGAGCTGCCAGTGTTTTACTATGAAAACCCGTATTTTTTGGCGCCAAGCACACACATGCTTAAAGAATACGGTAAAAAACAGGATGCGATACAGTATTCTCCGTAATGTTCAATTTCGGATCACGATGATACAAAATGTTACCACAAGTTACAACTTAAGACTATCCACAGTTACTAAAACCAGACACCAAACAAACTTGGAAATACTCCAGTCCCCTCGACTAAGCAAATAGCGGTATTTATTCTTACAATGACATAGAAAAATTGAAAACTCACATCATGTTTACTTACGAACGCTCAGTGGTACTTAAAGTAGCAGCAAGTACAACAGGAAAGATAAGACTTGCACAACAATTTTCACTCTTACACGTCTTTGACGAAAACACTTTAAAAACACCCGCGGAAAATATTTGGAATGAAAAGTGGCAAAAATTCATCTCTTTTGGCTCAACAAGTGCCGCTTTCATCACCATAATAATAATTTTTCGGACCATTAAATTTATTCTAGACACAATTATTTACGGATACTCTACACAGCATTTACGCATGGTCAATTCACATTCTAGGAGCAATCTGGAATTCACTCTTCAACCTTCTGCTACATCTGGCCAGATTGCTGCCCGACGGCAAAAACTCAAGCAATGAAGGGAATGCCACTGCACAAAACCCACCAAATTATTACCAAATACCAGCAAAGCAACTTACTGAAACAATATTGGTAGTCTCTATTGCAGCCACCGCACCTCCAGAAACATACACACACTTATACGCTATACCTTATACTTTAGCCATCCATACTAAGAACGCAGAAACACAAGTTTAAAAAACCCTATTAACATGGGGCAAAAAATAAATGAATCCTTAAGCTCAATTCAAAAACGAAATTTTCTCAACCATTCAATCGATATCAATGACTCAATAATTTAGACAAAACAACGTAAAGATGAATCAACGACTTTATTTCCCATAGAAATAATCGTACCCTAAAGTTATATATTAGAGCTAGTAAAATAGCGCAACACAACTACCCAGTAATATCTCAAACACCCCAGGAGCACGAAAAACTCGTAATAGCTTGTTTTATTAAAGGGCTTAAAGCCCCAATAGGTCGCTTCATGTGCCTACCCGCATACTACGCAACTCTCAAAGAGTGCCGCCAACATGCCAAGCGAGTTGACAATCACTTAAGAGATCTTAAAAATCTAAAGCTGCAGCAATACTTAGGGCTAGTGTCGAATTGGGGCTGAACAATTATCACCTTTCTAATCAGTGTCGAATTGGGGCTCGGGCCATTATCTCCTTTTTTAAATATTGTCGAACTGGGGCCGAGCTTTTTATCGCATTTGTTAATCAGTGTCGAATTGGGGCCCGGGCAATTTGCTGACACGTTTTTCCGTCACACTTCACCCAGGCTTTGGACTGGCAGTTTTATAAAATAACTGGCGTGTTTAAAAAATGTGTTTGAAAATTTAGTAGATCCGTCGTTATTGTAAAACATATTCTCATCATTCAACATAATAAATTTTCGTTTGTGTAGTAAAACATATTTATGATCGATAAATATACGGGCAAAAATTTTTTGAAACATTTTGAATGAAATTTAGTCGAGTGATCGTTCCTTGTTGATAATACAGCATTTGTTCTCTTAAGAATTTTTCTTTTTCTTGTGTCTCTTTGGATTGTTTACTTCTACTGCGCATTTTAATATATACTTCTATTTGTACATTTTGAAGAACTTCTACAAAAGTAAATACATTTGGATTCGACGAATATAGTTCGCTATTTATATGTGAGTGAAATGATTCGCAATTGTTAGTTGTGCGACACACACTACTGGAAAATTTAGCCCAAATAGTCGGAGGATACAATGAACTTTCAAGAATGTAATTGTGTAATATATAATCGCAAAAGTCCTCAACTGCGGGAATCATAGGCATAATGCTAATTAAGTCATCTGTAAAACAGTCAACTTCACTGGGGTCTAAGAATGGCAGTCCAAAAAAGTATTTAAGAAAATTACCTATGTCAGATTTTTTTGTTTTATACATTGTACTTAGTCCAAGTTGTTGAATTTTTTGCCACCAGCTCTGCCCTAAATGGAATCTACAGCCCCATATATTAGCTGTGGGCAAAACAGTGCGAATAGCAGCGTAAATACCTGATTCAAAATCAACGTACACTATTTGCGGTTGGAATAGTAGCTGTAGTTTTGCACACTCACTGCGCAAAATCGCCTTAAATGAGTACGTGTACATGTCAAGATATAACAGTTGCTTGCCACGTTCACCCATACGAAACTCCATTGCCGTAACGAATGTTGGCTGTCGTTATTACAGAAGGACTGAGAGGGACTAAAGGACTAATAGAAGATATCCCGCTTAGAGTCAAATGTACGAGCGAATGAATATGTATACATTAGCTATGTTTACAGTTCTTCAATGTACAAATAGATGTGTTGACAGTGTAGATGTAGAAGTGTATATTAAAATGTAATTAGGAGATAATAGCCCGGGCCCCAATTTGGAACTGATTAAAACATACGATAAAAAGCCCGGTCCCAGTTCAACACTATTTTAAAAAAGAGATAACAGCCTGGCCCCAATTCGACCATTTCTCTTTTATTCAGCCCCAATTCGACATTTCTCATACTTGGATATAACTATGTAATAAAAAAAAGAATAGATAACTATCCTTTTCTCACTCAAAATACCTTGATTTCATTTTTAGATATCAGAAATGTTCTTCAGTTATATTATAATTACAATCATGACAATGACTAATGCCGAGGTAATACCTGAATTTCATCAATTAAACTTTAGCCCAGGAATCACTTTTGAACAAATACAAGATATTAGGATAATAAGCGAATTTTGGTCCATAGTGTCTCACATAGACACTAAACATCTTAAAAAAGCTAATTATGACCTCACCGACATTTTAACCAATTTTAACATCACTCTTCTGAAAAGAACCATCCACAATGACACCGTGTCTTACACAATAGAAGAATTAGCAATCAAAATCCAAGAACTAGGCAACCTCAATTCTATAATCTATAGATTATTAAGGAGGTTTGGGAGTATCATTCAGAGAGGCGAGAAACGGGGAGTCCCCCTGCCCGCGCAGCTGGGCCCCCTTTACCGCGCACCTCCTCTTGCACTCGACAAACTTGAAAATGTACGACTGTATTTGCTTATATTTTTGAAAAATGCCTGGCAAGGTTTAATTTTTTTTGTCGAGCATCTTCCTTTTATACCAAGGTATCTATAAAAATGTTTTTTTTTTTATTCCAACACATTAAGAATATACCTCAATTTCAATTAAAAAGCAAACCTAACTTTTCTCTCTCATAAGAGACCGTGTTAAACTGTCAATATTTCATAATTTTTTCTCGAAAATTTCCTTTGGTGAAAAATCTAAAAAAAAATTCATGTGCACTCTTTGTATGCTCAAACATAACATACATTTTTTTTGGCGCGTTCCTCTATTTTAAACTTTTTTTTTAAACCTCCTTAACGTCGTACAAAGTTAACAATGTCACAACTCATTCCGAAGAAATCAGAATTTTTAAACATATGTATAGCACCCAGCAGCAAACCATCGCTAAACGCAAAAAATGAACCTATTAAATAGACAATGAAATAAACCAAAACAAGAAAGCAGCTACGGAGTGACTAAAAAATTACAGACAAAATTTACTGCATTTTAAAAGTGCGCCAGCACTCCCACTAAGGCACAAGTCCAAGCAGACGTCTTGTTACTTGAAACCTATCACATCTTTGTCATCTTTTAAAATCTCATAGAAATAATTTACCAACTCTATGCAGCAGAACAAGTTTATATTTTTAGTAAGAATAATACAGTATGTTAGTTATTTTATAAGCACCATTTCTTAACAAGAAATGCCGATCTTAGTTAAAGCAATAATTACTCAATTTTTATATAAATACAATCAACTTCCATTTTATGTAACCGACAGTGAAATCATAATTCAATTGATATTCACGCTCGTACAAATAATGAATTTCAATCCATTCGAAGTGCATATCATGGCCAGTATTTCAAAAAACAAATAGCTGCAATAACAAGATCGTGGCTCACATAATACCCACAGCAGATTAAGCAGATTATTTAGCGCTAGCAGATAGTCAGCGTGAATACTATTGTATTGATCAATCAGAACTAAGTAAACATTTTTTCTTCGATGTGTACTTATGCCAATCACTACCACGGGACATAAGACCGAACTCTTGCAAAATAGAAATATTCCGTAATCCTAAAAATATCGATCTCTACAGGTGTAGTATACAAGTATTTAACGCCAGGCCATCTTATATTTTTAGATCATACAACCCGTCTCTTTTAAACAGAAAATAAATACAACTTCACCGTTCTCTGTGGAGAAAATAAATACCACCCGCCATCAGTTGGATATGGCATCATAAAAGCAGACTTTGGATGTACCATGTAGGACGCAGAAAAACGTTTCGACTCCGGAACCAATAGATACGTAAACAGCAATATAATCATCCCGCCTCTCACTCTCATCATACACGAATCTGAAAAAATTTTAAACTTTTGAACAAATTTTAAGCGGTTTGACTCACCATCATCGCGAACAACAAAAGCTGCCGTAGGAAACCTTCAAAATCAAAAATTATCTTATCGTGAACGGAATTCTGTGAGAAAAAGAGTTCTTCCGCGACATCATCAAGGAAAGCAGCCAAGATCTCGCATTAGCCAAAGCAATGTGGTAGGGATTGAGCTTCAGGTTCATGCATCGCGAGATATCACCGCTATCCGGACACCCGAGGAATGATGCTTTCGAGCTTCTTTGCCGACAACAAGCGGCCAATTTTAATTTAATTTTGGCAATTGCCAAGATTATGGAACCAGATTACCAGTCTGACGATAGTGTATACAGTGCTACCACCACCACATCAACTACAGGTTTGAAGATATTCAAACAAGGTGCATCTTTGAATGCACCAAAGAAGACAACGTGAAGGAACTGGCGAACCAAAAATACTGTTTGAGCTGTGGAGGACCCCCGGAGCTACGTGCAACCATCATCGATCCACCCGAATTAGAAGATCTAGATGAATGATATGTATGTTCTCCTTTCTCTTTTATAGGAAGCAAAATAAAATGTGGTTATATATATGTATATATAAAAAATCTGTCCCTCTTTAAAATCACTATTCTATAATTTTGTTCCTCCTTAGAATCACTTTCATGTCTATGTTGATTTTTTTCCTTGTTTAAATAAAGTGTCAGCATGTCTAGGCTATCTCTCCAGCCCCGTTAAGTTTCTTATGCCTAGACATGCTTAACCTTATTCCTTCGAATTAGCGTATTTTTATTTCATACAACCAAATTCACTCATCCATCCTTCTTGTTACAATATTGTCGTCATATTAATGTAGTGAACTTACTAGAAATTAAAAAGTGCTCTTTGACATCATTTTACGGTTCCACTAACCAATTTTTATCAACTGCGCCCAGATTTAAATGCTAGATGTTATGAAAAATATTACGTAGATATTAATGAGTTTCTTACATGGCTCGATGATCACCCGCTGTTTGCACGGTTTACGATGTAGGTATTATAATAGGTTAAAACCAGCTGTAATATTTTCGTAAATTTTGAAAAAGAACAATTTTCAAATCTGACATTCTTGAAAGGTATACCAGCCGTAATAGATGTAATCATTGATATGATAAAACGAGATCTGAGGGCTTCAAGAGTTCATAAATAATTTTTTACTTTAATTTAAAATTTAATAAAAAAAATTTTTTTCCTCAATTCCTTACGAATACTGAAAGCCTTTAGTCTTAGTGTATGTACTGTTGCTTGTATAACGAAATAAGTATTTTTTTAATACTGATTCTATTTGTCAAGTATTGACGAAGCCGTGGGGCGGGATTGGAGTACACGCGCAATTAAGTATATTGCATTAGGTATAAGTAAGATTATTATATTAAGTCTACACTCGATTTATTGTCGAGTTAATCTGCTCATCTTGAGTTACATGATTGTTGACCAGAGTCACGCAGTACGTGTGTATGCACAAGGCGTGAATATGTGTGCGAAAGCGCGGCTCTGGCTAACAACTATAAAACATAAGACGACCAGATTGACTCGATGAGCAGTTGACATATTGGAAAAAAAATTTTATAACTCTTGAATACTTTTTTTTTCGTTGTATAAGCAACAATACATACACTAAAACAAAATAATTCAAGTATTTATAAGCGATTTAGGAAAAAATTTTTTTTTTAAGTTTGAAAAAAAATTATTTACGAATTCTTGTACACTTATTATGGCTGGAAAACTTTTTAAAAAATTCAGATTTAAAAACTTCTTTTTCGAAATTCAGGAAACAATTATAGTTCTTCTTAATCCATTTTAATATCTACATCGTAGGTCACGCAAACGGTTGGTGATCATCGAGCCACGTAAGTAATTTATAGATATCTACGAAATCTTTTTGATAACATTCATCATTTAAATCTGGTAGCAGTTAATAAAAATTGGATAGTGCAATATAAAATAATGTCAAAGAGCTCTTTAAATGCACTATATTGGCGAAAAATTGGATAATTTTGCAAATAATTGCTATTTAAATTTTATAAATAATTAATCAATTACCGAGGTCTCTCTTTTTTCTGTACAAATGTATTCTTCCTTATACCATTCATTGAAAATCCCCTACGTTCTACTACCCCTATCATTTGTCAACCCTCATTACCAATGACCATATCTGTACTTTTTCTCCCTCTTAATTTGCTCAACTTTTCTTGCGTAGAAGGACCCAAGTTACCCATTTTAGTATCAAAATCACCTTCAATTACCTACATTACCCTTTTCACAAATTATTAGCCTTTACAAATTCTAGAATCTCCCTTAAATTACCGGAATTGTACACAGACCGTACATTTACAGTATTATTTTTCATTTAAAAACTACTTAAAACAATATTTTTACAACAGATATTTTTAAACTTTTTACTTTTCTCAACCAATCTTTTCTCATACCAAGTAGAAACTTACTTTTTGCTCTGTCTTTTTATTTTCTCTCTCTGCATTAATTAACGTCCATATGAAATTGTTAGACAGTTTAGGTTCTAAGCTTTTCTATTCTTTATTTTCCAACCACGTTTTACAGAGACTAATAAAATTGAAACTCTTAATAAGATCCCAAAAATTTCTATATTTATTTCATTTTTTTACGCAATTCCAAAAAATACGATTTTTTCTTTTTTTTTAACAAAATCTCTTTTACATACACTAATTGTACTATTTTTACCTTCCTTCTAACGCTCATCTTTCATTAACCTTCTTCTGGGCATCACTGAACAAGCTGTTCCATGTCTTTGGTACTCTTTGTTTGCTTCTCATTGCCTATCTTTCCTGTTTTACTCCATGTTCTCTTTCCTCATCTTGCCTTGCTCTCAGACCAGCCATCTTGTTGTTGTTGTTGTTGTAAGCACGCTCTGCCCTTTTTTTCACCATCTTTGTAGTTTTCTCTCCTTGTCAGTTCAGCCGAAATTTCTGTTGGTCATACAAAACTTACAGAATTTTTGATACAACAAATCCTTTACAGACCTCATACAGAACAAATTCCTTGAATAATAATTCATTAAAAATGTACAAGAAATTTTCCAAATTCTTTGACAAACGTAACTTCATTTTGAACGAATGGCTACCCCAAATATAAAATAAAAAAATAATACTTCTGTACAACATACTTTTCAACTTTGGGATTACGATCTTAGTAGATAATTCAGTGGTAATACCACATAATCAGTTTTTATTGATAAAATATAAATGTCATATTAACGTTAAATTCTATACATCTATTCATATTGTGACTAAATGCATAAAGATCATGACAGAATAAGCCATCGATCAAAATTAAAAAATTCAAAGACCAGAAAAAGAAATATTTGATAAAATTAATAGCTACATTGATGCTAAATGTGTAGGTCCATTGAAAGCTGCTTGAAGATTGCAAGAAATTAAAACTTAGGAGAAAGTCATACAGTTGTAAATTTAACATTTTACCTTGTAAACAAACAAAAACTTGTATTCAAAAAACATTGTATTAAAAGTTTAACAAAAAACTACGAAACAGTTAACAGCTAGGTTTGAATAAAATAAACACTACGACTTTACAATATTCATTAAGTAAGTAAATATTCCAGAATACAATATTTTTAATAAAAAATTAAAAATTTAGAAAAGAAGAAAAAAAAATTATGAAAAATACTGTAACAGGTAGGTTAAACTTTGTATCTCTAACAAATCATGAAAGGTTTTTTGAAAACTTATAGAACATAAAGTTACTAATTCCTTAATTTCCTGGTAATAAAGATAATTTAACTTTTTTACGTATAAACCAAGTCTTAGAATCGGAAAATTAATTTTTTAATTTATCTACTTTAGTTAAACAGAGAGTAAAAAAATTATTTAGATAAAGAAATACGTTCTAGTTAAGAAATGCTTAACTTAATAAATGTAAGGTTGACCAGTAAAAAATTATTTAATACTGTTTGCGAATAAAAAAAATTTTTTTTGTAAGGATGGCCCTGGAGGGTGAGGAAGAACTTTCATAGAACTTTCAGACTTACTTTAAATCTTAATATTATTGAGTTAACTTTTTCATAATTCAGATCAAATAAAAAAAATCCAAAAAAGTTTATTAAATTATTTAGTATGAGGATTAATTATTAGAAGGAGAATTATTTATTAGAAGACTGATGTAATACTGAAAAATGTTTTGGATATAAATTAATTCTTTAAAGAGGTGATCTTCGACAAGTTCTTTCAGCAATGCAAAACCGTAATACAAGAATTATAATAAAACAAAGTAATTAATCTTACTTTGGTAAAGGAAAAAGTCTAAATTTATACAAAATACAAAATATTTATCTACTTTTTTTTCTTATATTCTTAGAAAATAGAAGATTTGTGGAAATCATTTATAACAGTACTATTTGTGGAAGACCCATTTCCGTTGCAAAATAAGTCCATATCGTCGTATTGATAGCAATGTCTGGAAAAGATAAGTTATAAGTACAAAAACAGCTTTTTCATAAAAAATATATTTGCAATCAGGTATGAGTTCAATTAAGTCCTTCTTAATAAAAGTATCGTGAAAAATACAATATAAACATATACATATGAATATATAACAGCTAAAAACTAACACTACAAGTTACGTTAAAACCAAACATATAATACCCTTGAGGAATACGCTGTATTTCTTAAGTCTTAGATCATAGTCTGCAATTTTTTTAACTGAAATGAAATTGCACTCATTTAAAAAGCGAAAGTTCTTGCAATCTGCCAGTGCACTTCTTGGTTTTTATACTGTATAAAAAAAGATTATCTAATTTGTATTAATTGTTGTAAATTAAATATATTTTCATAAGAGGAATAGCGTTTGTTCAGTGGTAAGCGTGCTTATTACTAATACAACGCCCCTCCAGTGGTCGTGGGTTCCTTTTTTCAAAAACTGTTTTTACCCGAAATAGTTCCTATAAAACCCCGGCTGTTTCGGGGTTAGTTTTTTAATGGAACTTTTCTTCAGAGTAATTGCAGGATTTTTTTCTTACTCTGCAGGTCTTCGGGTGTGGATAAATGTGAAACAATGTTGAGGCTATAGATAGAGAGTAGCGGATCCGATGCCAGGCGCCAGTCAGGGATCGCCAGCCTTACCGACGAGGAGTGTGGTTGGTCCCTGTAACGTGAAGCTTCTCTGGGGATGCTAATTAGCCTGAATCCTATGCGACGGCAGAGAGTGACGGCTAAACCAGCAAGGAGTGAATATTCTGAAATGCAGAGTCTTCTCCAGGGAAGAGCTACACAGTGGCGAGTAGACCCGATGCACCATTACTCCAGAGAATGCTGGCTTAACTGGCAAGGTGTTTCACCGAAGATTCTCACGCTGTACTCATGATATAATAGGTGAGATATCAATTAAAGGTATGGTCAAATGGGTTCAGCAACACACCACCACACATAAGTAGTAAGTGGGTGGCCCTGGTGACTTGGCCAATAGATTCTCTTGGTACCTGGTAAAAACAAATATATATTTTTATAATGAGGAAATTAAGTTAGCGTTTAAAACTTATAATTACTATATCCAGTCTGATATATGTATACTAGTGTATTCCGCAACCTTGCGGAGCCTAAAATAAGTCTTTTAATTTAATGTATAAAGCAGTGACGTATGAAACATTAAAATTTTTTATTATTGCTATATGTTTTATGAGTATTTATACATACATATGTACACATAAAATGAAAAAAACATATCAAAAAGAAAAATAATTTATTATTTCAAACTAATTATTTTATTCAAGAGAATTTACAATAAAATTTAAATAATACTTTACATTTTGTAGTAAATATTCCAAAAAAAATTATTATTCCCGGTTATCTCGATCCATCTTACAAATTAATGAGAAAAAAAATAAACGTACATTCCCTTATTTTTTGAGAGGCCTTGCAAATTTATGGTGGGGGGTGGTGTTAGGGGGGGTTTTGTAGCCTGCCCCCACAAAATTTACTATTTTATATTTACGTATATTCGAAAAAAAAATACACGTTTTATAATAATTTCTCTCTGCGTTGACAAGGTTGAGCTGTCATTTAGTTTAGTAAAATAACTCTATTCATACTAATTTAATTTATGTTTAGTGCAACGTACATGTCAATGAATTAGTTATATAATAAACAAAATGCCCGCATTAAAATTATTATGTACTAGGCGAATTCCTTAGCCATGTGTGTAACGCGGCAAATTCCTCAGCCATGTTTATATCATGGTGAATTTCTCAGCCATGTTTATATTATGGTGAATTTCTCAGCCATGTATACATTTCGGCGAATTTCTTAGCCATGTATACATCGTGACGAATTTCTAAGTCATGAATATATTTTGGCGAATTTCTCAACCAGAGGTATACATACTATTTCGGCGAATTTATTAGCCAACTCATTCAGCGAATTTCTCAGCCAAACATTAATTATAGTGATGCTTTACGAAAAAAATTTTAAGCTACTGACATATTTAATAATTTAGTGACGTAATGTACTATTATTTTGATTATTAGCACTACATAGCACATATACCACTGAATTTAAATCAATTTTTAGTTCCTTAATGCAGTGTCTATGAGAAATTTTTTTGCAAATAATACATTTAAAATCACTACATTTGGGATCACCAAAATCATTTCTTTTTGAAAAACAAAATTGACAAGTTAGTTTCATACATTCTGAAGTTGTCGGCAATAATTTAGCTACTCTAACTCTAAAATTATCAGGATCGATGTTATTATTAAATGGTTGTTTTTTAGCATCACCCTCCAAGTAGTTCATTATTACAATACCACAGTTAGAATTATCTTTCTTATTTAGTATATCTTCTTCTACGATCAATTTTTCTTGTCCAAGTGGTTATAGCGTTCAAATTATTTTTACAATGTCTTCTTGATATTTCAATATACTTTTTAAAATTATCAGAGCACATCTTTAATCTTTTGCTTATATATGGAGAATCTTGAACTAATGGATCATAATGATTCAACGTTCGGTTATTAACATCAATTTTTATATAGCATCAGTGGTTTTCATATTCATATGGTGCAAGTATAACACTTTCAAAATTTTGATTTAAATGAAACATAAATTAGTTATCATTTCGTATCTTATTTGATATTCTTACTAAAATATAGTTTGTAGCTTGCGTTGAAAGAAAAGTGACATTACATTTTTTTTCTAAATACATACCAAATGCATTTATTACGCTTGCTTCAATGGATCCTGTATCTCTATTTTTGTCGAATAATGTTTGAAACGATTCTGAAAAAAGTTGTAGCTCATAATTTTTGTTAAATAATACTGGTGCCTCTCCATTATTATCAATTTCACGATAGTCTCTAAATGGATTGTTGTTAGACACTTTTGTGTCTTCCTACTGTAAATTTATAATTATTCTGATTATAATGTTCAATGTCAAGTAATAATCCATTTGTCATCGGCTCTTTCGTTTCATTATAAACCGATTTTCACATACTCTATTTTTACGATTGTCACTTACATCACCAATATAGCATTGATCTATACACTGCTTGTTCGTTTCGATAGTCATTTTATTTATAGTTAATAATAAATCTGATAAGTTATTTAATTTCAATTTATCATGAATACTTTGCGTAATATGTCTGCACTCGGTATCTACCCTATCATTTATAATTGAATAGTCTTCTAAGTTTTTCTTTAATTTTCTAATCTGACGTGGTATAAATACATTTGAATCATTATTAATTACTTCTTGCTTTAGAAATTCTTCGTTCACCAAGAAAGGATTCTTATCATATCGATTAACATGTAGTTCTGTGTATTTCTCTGAATAAAGAGATTCAAATAATTTCGATTCATCCTTAAGAGAATCTGTTATTTCTATTTGTTCATAAAAGTGATTGTCATCCGTTAGTTTTCTTTTTAGATTTCACCATTTTTTCGTTTTCTTCATCATTACATCAATCAAATTTTCGTTTGGTTTAAAATTGCACAATCCACCTTGATCCTTAATATGTTGCGTAGCAAACATAATTGCGTGCGTGGATTGAAAATTTAATCTCAATCTGAGATCACTTTTCTTTGGAAAAAGTTTACTCCATGTCCTTTTTGGTGTTGCATTTGATTTAGGAATACATAAAACATCAAGAGCAAATTTTGCAAGATTTTCAAATGGAAATTAATTATTGTTGCTATAACTTTTCACCTCGTATTAGAAACGGTCTGCCTCAAAATTGTTTATTTGTTGAATCATATAATATTTTGGAAGTCTTATCCACTCTTGATTTAGTTTATCTTGCAATTTAATCTCTTAATATCTTCTTTTATCTTTTTATTATCTTTTAATATCTTCTTTCTCAATGATTACCCTGAAAGCTGGAAAAACTTCGTCCAAGGTAGAACATTTTTCATGAAATTTTTCCTTTGAAGAATTTTTAGGATTACTACACATCATTCTGAAAGTTTTAGGATCATAAAATTTATATCTTTTTTGCTTTTGAAGTATATCAATACTATCAATCGAATATTGTACTTACACGCATTTATTATTTAAGCGCATGAATTATTAAAAAAACATTATTTGCGACTCGGGCACAAATGTACAAAAACCACGCCCGCCAGGCACTTAAATTATTAGACAAACCACTTAACTCCATTTTTTTTATCTGAGTTAAGACTAAAAATCATTGTATTTTAAGTTTACTTTTGTCTAAAAAACTTTTTAAAAAATTCGAGCTACTCATTTTTCGCAGTAAGCCCAAAACCTTAGCGATTAATTGACATTTTCCCAGCCTAATCGAATAAGTTACTCTTGTCCCGGCTGAACCGAATAATTGATATAAAAAATCATTGCCACGGCAAAAATTAATAATTTTAAGTTGCATTTTTGCGTGAGTAAATATTGTATTAAGTGATATTCTCACCCTTTTATAAAAGATTTGATGAAAATACACCAAAGTCGGTGGCTTTTGTAAATAACTCATCAGTTATTGTATAATATGCACACGGTACGGTATACGGAACTTGCGTCACATTTAGGCTATTAGAGAAAGAACGATTTAGATTAAGATTTAAATTTCTTTATTTAAAGGCTATAAACTCAAGGTCCAAAGTAGCCATAGCTAAGTACATGGTACTTTTTACTTAAATAGAAATATACAATAATAATTACATTAGACTAAAATCGCATCAAGAATACAGTTACAAAGAAAAAAGCTAATTAATAAAAGTAGTTACAAAAACCTTAGTTTTAATAAATAATACATTTTATAGTCACTGATAAACTCATTTACTCTATAAGTTGTGGACGCTCGAGGAGCAACTCGTACAGCCTATTTGCTCTATGCACAAACGACAAAAATTAGAATTTCGATACCTAAATCCCATTTAAAATACATGTAACCACTAACTCTAGCGCCAAATCCATCACTTTGGCGCTAGTGTCGGTGAATAAATGTATTTCAAACGGGATTGGGGGATTCAAGTTCTAATTTTTGCCGTTGGTGCACGGAGCGAATACCCAAAGGAAGAATGATCGAAGTAGGCTTTTGTGTACCTAATGGTATTCTATTTCCAGAGTTTCTTTGTTCCAATTTTAAAGAAAGAGAGAGAGAGAAAGAGAGAAAGAGAGAGAGTGAGATGACTTGACTTGATAATAATGGCGATCAAGGGTAACAGGGTTACGGATGGTACTAACGTCGGTATATTCCGTAGGAAAACGTATACTCTTGTTAATGATAAAATTCCTTACTTATGTTAACTTACTTTGGCAAATAGCGCTTCAACTTAGCTAAAATATTTCAATTGCAGTTCAAGCATTGCTTTTATCGGAAGTCAGAACTGTTTAATGAAGTATATGTATTAGTGTTGTATATACATCGCCTACTAACATTATTAGTTTGAATAATTACACTACTCAATAACAACTAATAAGACAGCAGTTACAGCATCCTTGTGGTTAAATACGTCCCTTTTTAAAATTTTCGTAAATTGAGTAATCAAACAGCTCTAAAACAGCTCTCCATTTTGAAGAATATATCAACAAAAGTTTTTTTGATGTTCCTAACGCATGACTTACATATTTGTAAGACAAAACTCATATCTTAATTGAAATTAAAAACAAACATTTTTATTTGTAAATAACTGTCTAGAAACACATGCTAACATAGCCTTAAAATTTTATTTTGGTTGCGCATTTTCATAAAAAAAGGAAAAAATTGTAGCACGTTTATAATATTAATATGAACTTGCGAAGATTGTTACGTTATAATCTTATGACACCATAACCTTTAAAAAAAAAGAAAACGCTCACGTCACTAAAAAAAGCAAGATAACTAAAAAAGATTATGTTAATAAAATTAAACTTTTATAACATCAAGTCTAGTAATAAGCTAAAGTAACACGTTTTGAAGTATAACTTCTACTAGGGGTCCCAAGAAAAACGCTTTAGTTTTTTTGTTCTTTAAAATAACTTGATAAAAAAAGATGCTCCGTAAAAAATAATCGCACGATGGAACAAAAAAGAGAGTCCCTACAAAGCTTTAAGAACTTGAGCAGAGCCGTTCTAAAAATAATAATAGTAGTGGCTGTAAAATTTATTTTTCGTTGTCAAAATTTCAAACTCCTCTGTTATGAGGCAGTGAACGATGATTTTTTCAAAAGTATTCCTCCCAAAAAATAAGAAAAAAGGGTAAGATATACACTCGATCCAACAAATTAGTTGCCATGGCTGAAAGTTAGATCTTCCCTGCCGCGTCAATTTCCCGCACTAGTAATCATAAAAGTGCACTCTGCTCTTTTCCTCTTATTCGTTTTTCGTAACATGACTCAGCTATCTTGTTTTCTCTTCCTATGTTCCTACGTATAATCCCTCTTTTCCTGCTTCTAGGTCAATCAAAATGGAAATACTTATAAGTTTTCAAATGATTTCTCTCATCTAGGAGGTATGTATCGGGAGAGTGATTGAAGCTGTCCCCATCAGCACTACTCAACTAATAAATTGGGGGTAAGGTACGTTCCCACGGTTCATGATTATTATTAAAATTGTAGTACTAAAAAAATACTCAAAAATGTTATAGTATTGTATAGCAATAGATAATAAATGTGATAAATTATTAAATTATACTCTATTCAAGAAAGGCATTACCAAGGTATTACTGAAGTAATTATACTTAGTAACTGGTAATTTTTTAAGTACCAAAATCCAGAGTACATTTTGGAGATATCATGGGTGGAATAGTTTGGCTGTAATGAGTTAATAAAAAGTGAGATAGTTAGAGACGTTTTAAAGTTGGAATTTAAAAATCTTTAAAATGTACTCTGAATTTTGGTACTTGAAAAATTACTAGTTACTTAGTATAATTACTTCAGTCACACCTTGGTTGACTGTTATTGCAGACGGTAGTGTGGATTTCTCTTTTGAAAGGATATCCACAGAATTTTGATGGCTACTTATTTCATTAACAAGACAATTTAATAATTATTTTAATTTACCTGCGTTGCATTATTTTTAGACTGTTAAAGTCACTTATAAAGTGAAATTGTAAAATATGTATTATTTTACTAATTGAAGATAAAAGTATTTTAAAAATAAAAAATAATAATGTTTATTATACTTTATTGTAATCAAATAAAACAAAAATCTCACTCACATTAAAAAATCTTCTTCTAGCATAAATTTAAAAATTTTCGCTAAAGCCTTATACTTTTTATTTCTTTCTTTTTCTCTGTGTTTATTTTGTACAAACCTACCATCTAGCTCTTCCACTCCTTACTCTCTGTTTTTGATCTTCCTCTTTAGCACCCAATCCCCTTTTCATATTTTTATCCCTTTCTTTTGCCAACCTTAATTAGTCCTCATGTTATTTCCTCCATTTTTAAATGCCTCATAATATTTTCTTAAATTTCTTTCTGTCTGTTGTCTTTCTTTTTCATTAAAAGCCTTTCTTAAATAATGACATCCACTTGAATTTCTTCCTATGCCTTTGCTTTCTTGTAAATTTTTTTCTCTGTGAACGTCTCTTTTTCTTTGCTGTCTGGCACCTTTATTTAATTTTTCGCTACTTCTCCATTCCATTCATCTTTTCTCACTACTAGACCTGTTCGAGTTCCCTTCTCCTCTGTATGTTTTTGATGAATTCTGGTGTACTTCTGGCTCAACTTTATCCTTAGCTGTTATTCTTATATTTTCTACTTCTCTTCTAGTACTTGTTGAGAATGCAGAAGGCAGAATGTAGGCTCTATTTTGGAAGAATAATAGCAATAGAATATAGAATAATGCTATCAATTTAATTATAAATTTAGGTAAGTTTAAAAAATCAACCAACCTGTATAACTTTACCACCTGACATTTTTTCAGGGTTCACGTTAACACCTAAAAATTTTATGTCGACAATTAAAAATTTATAAATGAACTGACGTATCGTTAGCTATTGCTTATACAATAAGTAGTAATATAAGTCTTACTGGTTGGCTGAATATTATTTTTAAAAGTCAGAATTTTTAACCCACGGGCTAAAACGTCTTTGCAGCCTTGCTTTTGGTTCACTCTGGAAATGATAGAAAAATTGCCGATCAAGTGAAAAAATGCTGTCACTCATTTTTTTAAAAATTCTTTACTAATAAGTATGTATGAATGGATTGTTTTAAACAACATAAATTATTTTGAAAATATATAGTAGCATTACGGTGCGGAAAAGTACTTTTTGGCTCATGACGTTTTTCACTAAAAAATATCCATGGGATAAATATGTAGTATATATCGACAGACCAATAAAATTACTCTTAATAATTAACATTCTGATGATTAATTAAGTTAGTTCATGAAAATATGTTATTTGCACCTTATTTTTTAACTTTTACGAGATATCCCATAGCCACGCACATTAGCCTCTTTAAAAAGATAACTTTTATTACAAAACAAGAGCGTATGATTTTTTTTGAACTAATATTTATCAGGAAAGCTGCACTTTCAAATTATCAAATAATTATTCTTTTACAATATAAGATATTTATTAGTAATATGCTTAAATGCTAGCTGCTTTAGCTTATAAACAAAGTCAAGAAGACTGAAAAAAAATTATCTCTGCTGCTTGGAGTTGTAGGTCATGTTTTTTTATTTCTAATTTAGCGATTTTAAATAGGTTATCAACGTGCGCGTCAAAACGTCGAATCGTCCATACGATAAAAAAAATAAAATTGTGAGCAGTATTATTGAGCTTCAAATGAATTTATTTGCTCTCTTGAAAATTCATCGCTATTCTTGTCTCATTTATTACACAAATATTCGTGAATAAGAAAAATTTAATTGAAATAGTAATCATCATTTGATTACCTATAGAGTACTTCAATACTTCAAATGAATTTCAACACATATATACTTTTTACCTACAACATAATACATATATTTTAAGATATTCTGGATTCAGTTATTGGACATATCAATAGTAATTAAATGACTAGAGAGAAAGGTTACAGTTAGCATTAACAAGCCTATGTATCAAAGTTAGTCACTTTATTTTTATTACTTGCCATCAACATTTACTGCAAAAATCTAGTATATCATTGGATGGTAGTCATTGAAGTAGCGTGATCTTGTTGTATACTTTTGTGTAAGATAAATAATATTCTATTCCCGGTCAATATAAACAACATTTACAGAGATTGGGTTTTGAATACGTTTTTTAATGAAAAAAATTATTTTTCTGCTTATATTACAATAAATGAAATCGTATAAGGATATTACTGAATTGGTTAGATTAGCGTTTCGGGGTTGTATTCTACTATACTTTAAAATTTTTACTTTGGACGATGCCTGAACGCAAAATATGTTTAAAAAATTTTTTTCGTTTTACGTGATCTCAAAGTTAATAATGTTAGGACTTAACTTTGTGAACAAAGTTCATGTAACACAGAACGTCAATCATTTTTTAGTCTTTGATGAACCTATACATCCGTGTCTTTTCTTTGAACTGGTGGGGCCAATTCTCTGTCTTCGCTTCTATGGTTTTTCGTTAATTTCTTTAAATTCATCTATTAATTCCATTTCTTTATTTTACAACTACCTTAAAATTTTCCATTCCTTATCATAACATTTTCATCGCAAGGACAGACTCAACGCGTACAAAAGTTTGCAAAAATTACTTGTAAGCGCGTTGTATAAGCTTTTACAAAGAACTCGACCCCACTCTTAAGTTCCATCACTCAGTCAACTTGATAGTTCTTCTTTACACAATTGGTCAATTGTTGTGTACACGTATCCTTAACGACCACCTTTTTTCGTTATCTTACCCCTTTCATCACTAAATTTCTTACACTTTAAAGCCCATAAAATTTTGTACAAGAATAAGTCTTCGACTAGCCACCCTTTTGTTCACGCAGTCTGAGTCTACATATATACTCGTCATAGTCGCTCGTTCTGATCACGCTAGTCTTATAATTATACCGTCCGTAAATTCGTAGTCCGTAAACAACTTTAACACAGATAAACACATCACATGATACACAAATTAGTGTTGACTTTTTTCTATCTCTCTCTATTTCTCTCTCTTTTGTGCTACGCACTCGTCCGATCAACTGGCACTCATTCCTGTCAACTTCGGCCACTTGTGTGTGTCAATCATAACTCGAACGGTAAATCTTGTTTTCCTGACTTGAAGCGTAAATAACTATTATATAAAAATTCCTAAACTTTTGTGCTCCACTTCGAAATCGTTTTATTTTATGGAAGATTAGTGTACTGTAGAAATTTTTTCAAATGTATTCATAACTATTAGCCAGTGTTGCAGGCTTGCAAAATAAAAACTCAGACTCTCCAAAATAAAAAAACAGCTCGTTACGTTGTAAAATGCTTTGTATCTTCGCGAAGTGTTGATTTATCGGTTTCAACAGTGGTGGATGGAAATACGACTGAAACGGGCGCAAGGAAATAGTTAAATTTTTTCCTGGTGCAACAAAATTTTGATTTTACGACAATTTTGTCAAAGCCTGTAATGCTCATTTTTTACCAGAGTCCGTAAGCAACATATTCGTATTATTACATTAGTATTGGACAATTTTTGTCTCACGGTACCAAAAAATGATGCCTTAATTGAATCATGATACAAAATCAACATTAAAATAATTATACACCCATTTTCATCGTTTATTCATTTCAACCTTTAAAAAATACTGGTTTGCGTAAAATGAGCCACATATAACAGTTGTGGACAGAGAACTTAAGCTAGCTCCATCATGCAACTTGATATCATTATGCGCTTTGAGTTTGAAGTTTGCTCAGTCACCGTTTACATCGACAACATTACGTACATTGTGCACTACCATCAGTTAAGAATTTTTTTGTACATTTTTTTTTTTATGGTCAGGTTAATCAACACTCAACATGCGTGCATTCACGAAATTTAAATGAGGTAGAAGAAATGAGAAATTCTAAAAAAGAAAAAATAATATATAATCTTAACAATTTTTTTATTCATTTTGTTTGATTAATAAAATGACAAATTGATTAAAACATGAAATAGTACGCTGCATCAGTAAGGCAGCAAGAAAAAAGTATAATTTAATAATTTATCACATTTATTATCTATTGCTATACAATACTATAACATTTTTGAGTATTTTTTTAGTATTACAATTTTAATAACAA
>NW_019379500.1:1010132-1044100 GCF_000648655.2 Copidosoma floridanum | reverse complement strand
AAAAAAAAAAAAAAAAAAAAAAAAAAAAAAGAAAGGAATAAAGAAACAGACATACAGACGCTCAAGATCATTGGCAGCAGCGCAAAAGTATTAAACGCCCGGAGGGGCATTAGCATACGCGTACTCTCGTGGGTCGGCACGCCGAACGAAAGTGGAAGTGCAGATAGTAGGAGGAGGAAGGGAGATTCTCTCGGCGTCCTTGGCATTGAAGCGCGGAGCAGAAGCGCGGGCTACGTGGCTATGTAAATCGCGGATCGCGCCGAGTGTTGTTTTGTCGATGACGCTTCTTCTTTTCCGCGTTTCGCGCGAGACGGCGCGCCCCAGGGCCCGTATCTCTCGTAGATCGGCGGGAGAAAAACGAGAGAAAAAGACGGGCAGACATGGATTTTTTTGCCATCTCACGATGAAAATTTATGTGTCGGCAACTTCCACCCCTCCCTTCTCGAAGACAGGTGTTTGGGGTGTATTGTAACGTAACAGGTGTTGAAAAATTTAAGGAATCGATTTTCGGCACAAATACCGCAGTATGATACGAATCTATTTCCAATGAGAGCTGCAACAATTTTTGCTTCGAATTTCGGTGCCACTTACCGATTTTGCGTCCGTTCCGTTGACAACGAGTCAAAATCTATTAGAAAGTCGGCAGGAATGTTGTGAAGGAGAAGAGGAAGGAATTTGCGAGACGTTGATGTGTATTCATTGGCACACAAGTGGCTTATTTTCGCAAGGAAATAATAATAATAATAATAATTTATCGGCAAGATTTTGGCGTACGTAGTATACATGTTTCAAGTTATTTCGTATACATACATTCATTATTTATCCATTTGTTATTCGGCTGTAAAACTGGTTGGTCTACTGCCTATATTTTACGGCTGTACTCGTATACTCTCGACTCGGTGGGTCGTCGTCCCATCACTTTCGGCAACGTTTTCGAGCCATCAGTCGGAAATTTCACCACATTCGCTGATCAACTATCAACACGCGGCCTCTTGGTATATAACCATTGGATTCCCGTGCGCTTCGACTCTCACGTATGGTATGTATATTTTCACTCTGAATGCTTTTTAGATTTTTTCGAGAACCGTGCGAGCGCGTTAATGCACGAGCATCCCCCAACAGGTGGAAAAAAAAAAAAAAANCCTCGTGTCCGTCCGACCAGATGAAGTGGTCGAGCGATCCGTCAATGGGAATGCGCGTGGCGATCCGCTTATCGATCCGAATTTTCGTTTTTCTCCTGTAAACGGGAGTCGATTTGTCGAGAACGCCTTCTTTTAGCAAAAAAAAAAAAAAAAAAAAAAACACTTTTTGTTCCACTTCAATCGCAAAGATTTTAATTATATGGAAGAAAAGCATCGCCTGAACCCTCATTAGGAACCCGTCAGCGACATCCTCCCTTGCCGTCAATACGGAGAGAGAAAAAGGCCGGAGGGGATGGAAATTGAAAGGAAAAGTTTTCGAGGCCCTCGAATTCCTTCCACCAATGCGTATCGCTATCTGGTCCCCACCTACCCACCCTCGCTCAATTTCTACCGCGATAATCGATTCTTCGTTTTTTTCTCCCACACTTGGAGTGTCGGTGATACGTCCCTGTCAATCTCCGAGAGCGCGACATATGATATCATCACGAGTGGTTATCTTTCAAGGATTGGTTTATGAATGTCGTGCACATTCGTAACGATATCGATGAAGTTACCAAGTTTATTTACTTGCGCAATGCTTTATCGGAGGAAGCTTTGCGCAAAGTCGAAATTTTCAGTTCCAATAATCATGCCAAAGCGTGGGAAGGTTTGACTTAACTGAACTCAAACAGCACTTAACCATACTTGATTCTTTAGGAGTAAACCCTGATGATGCATGCTATCGTTTGCATGATGGAACGTAAACTGCCGTTAACTATACGCGAAAAATGGGAGGAAAGTCTTCAGTTGGACGAAATCCCGACTTTGAAGAGATTTTTTGATTTTATCGATCGGTCTGTTTTTCGGCTATTGTACTTCAGAACAGACTTTGGGGCAAGATAATAGGCTACAGGGAGTAAAACGGTCATCCGACGCATCGTGTCCAGTCAAAGCAAAGAAAACAAGCAGCAATAATGCTCGCGTGCTTGTGACATCGACAGAGACTCGGGCTCCACTTCCTCCATGCACTTTTTGCGGAGAAAATCACGCAGTTTACAAATGTCAACAATTTAAAGCATTAAGTGTAAATGCAATATATATTGTTTCGAGTCGATGAGGGCAATACACGCATTTTCTTGAAACTCGAGGGCACAACGATTCCCCTCCGACGAACCGAAAAGCGCGTAATCATCGTTTCGAGGAATGTTGGGGAAAAAAAAAAAACAACCTCACAGCGGGAGATCCAAAGGTGCAATCAAGCGTACATATACACAGGCCCCTTTGGCCCGGCTCCGAGGAGTCGAAATTTGCATGGTTTTCGCGTCTCTTTGCTCATATTCCGACTTTCAGCCACGTACAGGAAGAAATGCACCTTGCGGAGAAAACCGATGTGGATGAAAAAAAAAAAAAAAAAAAAACCACTCGATGCGAAAAACAAGGAGTAAGAGAAAAGAAAGAGGGACAGCCGGGATGGAAACGTCGGGACCGGCGAAATTTGGCGATTACCGCTCCTCGGGGATCCGAAGAGCATATATATATATACGACGGGCCGTGTTCTTGTCTCTCCTCTCCCGTGGCGTGTGTATTATAAGGGTGTGCTCGTATATATGTATATGTACATGGAAAAGGGAAAAATGCCAAGAAGATAAGTCTCGGTGAATTTAAGTGCCCCCGAGGAGGATTCCGTGCAGGACAAGACTGGGAGAGAGAACACACGGCACGGGAGCAGCCAGCGTGAAAGGAGCCTCTCTCTCTCTGGGCGTGGTCCTTTCTCTCCTCTTTTCCGCTCTGTCCTTTTCGAGCCTGAAAAACTTGATGCTTTCTTGCGTCTGGGGGAATCTCTGGGCAAGAGAGAGAGAGAGAGGGCGAGGGAAGATGAACCTGATAGAGGAGGCGAGAGGCCATTTTTGAAACTATACCCGCGTGACGGCGGTGCAGGCATCTTGTTCGTTTCGTATACATGGGTACCGGAGTGGCCTGCATGGGCGTTGTTTTTTTTTTCCTTTTTTTTTTCTCGGAGGAGAATCCCCCGAAGATTTGAGATGCAATATGAGCGGCTCTGGTGCACAGAAAATGCGGCCGTGGCTTCCTATAGCACGCTCATAATTTTCGTCGCTGTTATTGGTACGAGAATTTTTTTTTCCTCTCTTTTCTTTTCACAGTCACGAGTTTTATTTCATGCCGAAACAAATTGCTACTAGCCTTGGATTTTTGGGGACGAGGAATTTCGTCTTTCGTGTGTTTGTTTTAAGAATAAAATTTAAAAAAAAATGACACGTCCAACTGTATCGTTGCAAGGCTAAATTGCTATTGGTAATTGTACTTGAATTTAGGTACCTCTAGGAAACAACAGCGACCAACAGAAAAGGGAAAAAGCCAAATGGATCAAATGATTGTCTATTGCACAATAATGATTCGTACCTCAGTCAAACGATCGCAGTAGAATAACCAAATTGCTGGTAACACGCAACTACGAGAAGGCCACTCGAGGCTGAGGTACACCCATACTCTTGAAACCGAGCGCGCTTGCACAAATGGACGGATGAGTTGTCGTCATCGACACATCCGAATGACTTGTGCGAGCTGATGGTGGTACATTGTGATCGGGTGACGAGCTAATTATACCCCTGGGCCGGTGCCTACACAGAGGGGGAAGAAAGAAATCTGTGTGATCATCTTTCCCAGCTGGATGGCCAAAATGCCCATTCACGGAAGCTCGCGTGCTCCACTGATACATATAACCTACATGCTGGAAAAATTCGCGCTGGACCAACGCAATCGTCCAGAATAGAAACGATGACGACAACTTCACCCCACCCCCCTTTTCTAGACCGGCGCTCTCTTTTTATAAATATTCCACTTTCCGGCCTAATGTCTCGCGCGATGGGTACTTTGTATTTTCGGAGCCGGCATTTGTTACGTGAAATTTATCGTTCCACGGTGCGACACTACTTTTTTTCCCGTACATTATAAGCGCTCGTGTGTGCGTCTGCCGATTTGCTTTGATCATCCAGATCTTCTCGCACAATGGTCTTGGGCGAAACAAAAAAATATGGATACGTGTAAACACGCGAAACAAAAAAACGTTCGCGCGGTGGTGAATTATCGGCGGTTTCGAGAGCGTGAGTAACGCGGACTATAAATTAACGCTGATCCGGCGTTTACTGTGTGATCAATGGTATACCAGAGTTTTTTTTTTTTTTTTTTTTTTCATATAAATTTTAGAACGGGAAAGGTTTTTTTCTATACTCACGCGCCAAAGTCAACAAAACTATTTCTTACGTCGAAAAACGAGAGAAAAAAAAACTCCACTGCCGCGGGGAGAGGAGGAAAAGAGAGAGAGAGAGAGAGAGCAAGGTGTGCGTTTGGTCCGATTCAGAGCACCCACACCCGCATCAGCGTCGACCTTTTTGAGTATAACCATTGTGCCATACACAGAGGATCATCGCACACCTGGCCCCTCCGCTGACACCGACTCCTCCTCCTTCCCCCAACTGCAATGCGTTACGTATACACGTATACTACCTAACCTCGGGGCCCAAGGTGGTTGTTGTTGTAGCGAGCAAAACTTTGGCAAAAACAAATCGAGAGCGGGTGAGCAGCTGCCATCGCATTTACCTTTTCCCGCGTACTTTTCCACCTTTCGGGGGTATATGCGGGCCGATGCTGTGTAGCAGGGCGCACCTGTTGGTCGTCGCGGAGAGCAGCTGAGTCGCGTGCTCCTGACGTTGCGCACACGTCGCGTAATGACAGGGCCCAGGGACACACACACACACAGACGCGTAATTTTCGAGTTCGAGTCAAAGAGGGGGAGGAGGAGGAGGAACAAAAGGGGGACCACACAATGCGCAGATTTCGTGCGAGGACTCTCCTTCCGCCGAGGGTCGCTTTTCCGACGTGAGTAATCGATTCTTCGGACCGAGTTTTTTCGGGGACTCTCGACTCTATGGGGCAATTACGCGCGTTTCGCCGTCCCCCATTTCCAATGGGACACGGCAGTGTAATTATGCGCGTCCGAACTTGCACCACAGAGCTGCTTAATGCGCCCTGCGTTACTCTCTTGTTTATGGCATCAGCTGCCGGACGAGAGATCATCGAAAAAGTTGGGAAGCTTTGGTGAACTTGCTGTGTTTTTTTGGGGAGGGGAAGAATATGAAGCTGAATGAAAGGAAAAAATAATATGTTGACACGAGAGTTACCGGGGAGATGATGACGCGAGCGATAGGACGCAAACGAGGAGATGAGCAGGTAAGTGGCAAAATTGCGGACGGGACACGGGCGTTGGATGACTCCAACGATCGCCAAAGTATCGACTCGTAAATCACCCTGTACATGCGGCGTAAAAGTGCAACACTGACGCTGTAGAGCTCGTTTCCTCCCCCCTTTTTCCCTTCTTAACTACGATTGTCGTCCGAATGTGTATATATATATAAATATCTCAAATGCGAACTTTCTGCCGTTTGTCCGCCTCGGACGGGACGTTGCGTGTTTTTCTTGGCCGTGCTGCCGCGCCAAACATCTGTTCCTTGGGATGCAAATGGATTCCTTCCTTTTCTGTTTTCCTGCCTTTCCGAGATTCGGACGGACACAGGGGGGAGCTTTCCCGGGATTTTGGGGAGGGAAATTTTCTTTTGGGCCATCGCAACTGTTGCCCTTTTATCCTTCAAAACCGAGCACCCACACGTTACTTTCAAACAACGTCGATTGACTCCAAATTAGTGCCAATGGTCAATAGAGGGATATGATATAAAACTATACATTATTTATTTTTAATTCTATGAAAGTATCGCGTGTCAAACTATGTCTGCAGGTGCACTCGTTTTAAACTCGTTGTTCGAGCAAACACCCGAGGCCCAGAGTTGGCACGTTTTCCAGCGTCGGCAGGTAAAAATTCGAGCCTACCTATACACGGATGCCTCGAGAGGAGACGAGCCGTCAACGTATTGCAAGCGGAGTCTCGGCTGACGTTGTTCCGAGAAGAAGACGAGAGATAAGGCATAAGTCTCTTATCTCCCCCTCCCTCCTTTTTTCCCGCCCTCGCGGCTGCTTTCGGGCCATTTTTGTCTCGAGAGTGACTCTCGAGGATTTATGCGGCGTGCCGTGCTAACGGCGCCTCGACCAACGCCCCGATGGTGTCCACTGCAAAGGGGTTTACACGAGAGGGGAGGGAGGGACGCCGAAACCGACCAGGTTGCTTTTTTTTTTTTTTTTGCTCCGTCCCCTGCTCTGGGGGTCCACTCACCACGACAGAGGATTCCGGCTCTCTAATTGCCGGGATATTTGTTTCTTGATTGGGGCACCGATGATCGACGTGCAGGATACATTTTTGCGCGCGAAATGTTCGAGAGATTGATGAATAGTACCTTGGGTAGGTACATGATTATCGAGTCGTTTTAGGAACTTCTAGTTGAGGCACCGGCGAATATGATTCTTTTAACCAGCCAGAAGCCGAAGTGGAAAAAAAAGAGGCCTCGGGCTGTAATTTTCGGTTGTTGCGGGAGGGAAGAAAGGAGTTACAAAGGCAAAGAACCTTTGGATGAGAAAAAAAAGGATCGATGAAAGTCGTGGGAGGGACCCCCGGGGGTGCTGGATATGCCCTTGATTGGGGGAATCGGAAACTTTCCAGACAATGGACGCCCGCGATAAAGCTCGACGGAATTATAACGAGGACTGAACTTTTTTTTTTTCCTTACAAGGAGTTTTACAAGTGACCTGAAAATCAAAGCTCTACCGTGATGGTAGGGATAGGTGTGGTGATTTAGTTGGGATAAAAGTATACACGAGGTGTAGGAATGAATCGAGTACGAAGTAAAACGCGACCCAATTAGTCCAGATCGGTGCACATACGTACACATAATTACGCGGAGGAGGAGGAGGAGATATGGTGTGTATAGTTGGGCTGCTCACCTGATGACTTTTCGCCTGTTGTTGGGGTGGACGCGCAGCGCCATGTCCGGATCGACTTGCATCAATTTTTTGTGCAGCTCCTCGTTACTCGAGCCGTCGATTCGTCGAACTTTGATCAGCGATTCGTCGAGTCCGCTGTCCTCGTCGTCACCGCCTGCTCGTTTTGGATTGTCGACGAGCGTCTGCCAGATCAACGACTCGATGTAGTAGTTGGTGCCACCCACAATGATCGGCGTCTTTTTACTTTTTATCATACTGTCCATCTGTATGTGTCAAGGATAATAACAGGCCATTTACCTCCCATTGACCCCGTAATAAGCATTTTCGAAATACGTCCTTTGTGATTCTTTATAAATAAATGCGCCCACACGTTATATGTATATAATATACCGTCTTACAGTAAAAATAAAAAATAATGATATAATGATGAATAACAACTGGCCCCATTAATCGTCACAGATGGACGTCAATGAAAGTAAAAAGGATACGATCGAGAGGGCTTTGTTCCTAAAGTCGACCACCGTGTACTCTTTGAGGGGGTCGTTTATGTCGATCATGTGGTGCACCGCTTGGGCCTGCTCCTCCTTCGTCACCTTCGCCGTCACGATATCCAAGCCCTTGTACACCTGCAAATACAAATTATTTTAAATGTACACGAACACTTTATTTCCACCCAGCACCGTACGGGGGAACACATAAGTGCTGCAATTTTTAGTGATTGATTTGCCTCCCTGTGGGGATTTTCAAAGTGAAATCGTACAAACTGTTGTGGGAATACGCCGCCAAGTGCCCCAAATACTTTATTCTTGGTACAAGATATCGAAAAAGGAAGAAATACAATCGAGGAACCGAATCGAGGCGTATATCAGAGGTTCGTGCGCCTCCCAAAGGAAAAAAATTTGTTTTAAACAGGAAAAAAAAAAAAAAAAAAAAAAAGACGAAAAGGAGAGAGATCAGGGAAATCTCAAATGCCATCTCTCAACGATATACAGCTCGAGCGCTTAGCCCTTCGGCTCCTCCTCTCTCTCGCACACACCAGCCAACGTAATATTATAAACGGCATTCCTCGGCCGGTCGTCGTCATCTCGGCAGGTGACTTGACGTCCTCTTCTCCTTCTCCCCTCCCCATCCCCATACATATACATGCATATATGTGAGCGCCCACCGCGATCCTCGCAGGTGGCTCTTGGTATATAGGTATACTCTTTAATTCGCCGCAGTATCTTACTCGCGACAGTTCCGCGCACTCCTTGATTATCAGGAAAAAAGAAAAAATTAAACCAGCTCTGAAGCTCCTTGGGAAGGAAAATAAGCTTTGTTTCACACCAATTTCGTTGTACGTAGGGTCAAACGCGCTTTTACCTTCCCGTCCAGTTTTGATGATTATTATTATTTACTGTTCGCACGAAGCGAGGGAGGCACACGTGGACGTGTACACGTGAGAAAAATGTGGATCAGCCGTACACGTACGAAACATACGAGCTCTTGGTTGATGTATATCTGATGTGAAAAAAGGACAAGACAAAAAAAATGACTAGAAGGTGCTAAAAACTTGGCGTTTGGAAAAAAAGAAAAGCACAACAGCCAGAAAAATGCTCGATAAGGCCAAACAGCGGACAGAAACCGAGCTCCCGACCACAATACGATGTTAGACCTGTAAGAAAGAGAAAGCCGTACATGCGAAAATCCGTTGCGTTCCAGCATACAGTGGTCGCGGCGCAGACTCTGTTGTCTAATGTATATACACGCATATTTATATATATATATTTAGTGGGTATGCATATAGGTATACAGGCTCGTGAAAACAGGTTTTAAAGTCGAGATATAACCAGAGAGGGGGAGAGAAAGAAAAGAGATAAAGAGAAGGAAATGACGTAGACGCGACTAGGGTTATTGGTGAGCCGAGGAGGAAGGAGAGGAGGCGAGTGAAGCTTGAATGGCCAACATCAGCAGCAGCAGACCCCTATGTGTATATGCAATGGCGTTCCGGCTCCATTCACCGTGGAAATATACCTACTATACTCCGCAGAGAGAGAGAAGCCCACTTTTCTACCCCACCCCCCCTTGTGTTTCCACACTGCATAATATAACGTATATCTGCTGCCTTAGTGCCCCTATATACATACATACGTATGCGTATATAGCTACCCGCATGCAGAGATCGGCCGGAAGTAGGTACAGCTAAATAAATCCCGGCAGCTAATCGCCGGCCGATCTCTCTGTTTCCCCCCGATTTGGCAACGAGGATCATGGGTATCGGAGTACCGACTATACACACACGTACGTACTTCATTAAAACCTGACCGCATTTATATATTTATAATCAAAGTTGTATGCCGATTTTGTTTCATCTGGGAGAAGCTGAGCCGGTCTTGGAGATTAAATTCGAGGGAAACAAGTCGCTTCGTACTTTTTGATCGGCCGAGCAGTGCTACTTTCATTACTAAGATATTTAAGTGGGATTTTCTGAGAAAAAAAGGAGCCGATCTACCGATTAGGGATGATTTAAACCCCGAATTTGGAAAATCGGTAATTACGATCGCCCACTGATGAATAGTTTTGAAGATCGATATAATAATGATATCTAATGAGGTATTTCTTCGAGGCTGCATTGAGGACGCGTAATAATACGGTACGAGCTTTGTATGTATATGCTACATGGGCGTGGGTCAGCAGTTGAAAGAGAAAAAACTAGTAGAAAACGTCAAGAGATGTACGAAAAACCCTTTCCACACACGAGGCGCATAATATACACGGTTCGTTTGGTCTATCACTCGAGAGGAGATGGCTAATCGGCCGTGAGCTCGCTCCTTTCCTCCCGTAACATATCCACTATAGTTTGTCCCTTTGATCCGGATCACCAAGTCCTGGATGTAATGCACTTTGATGGCAAAACCACACCCGATGGGGTTCAAGATCAGCGAGCTCGAGATGTTTGACCAAACATGCGCTTCCAGCTTTTTACATAACAGAGGAGTGAAAAAAAAAGAGGGAGAGCTTGCAAAAAGAGACCCATTCAGTGGTCGGCGTGACTGTACAGCACGCGCATCAGTCAACAACCTTTGCTCTCACGAATTTACGCGCGTCGAGCGCGGGGAACGGCAAAAATAGTGAGAAATTTTGAGGGTGGGGGGGAGGCAACGTCCTTGAGAAGCAAAAAAAAAAAAAAAAAAAAAAAAAAAAAGAAAAAAAAAAAAAAAAAAAAACCATCGTCGAAAAAATAATTGAAAAATAGCCAAGGGTGCTAGATTTCGTATTTGAAATCAAACCATTTCCGCGAGACTTTCAACTGTACCAAAAGTTAGTGTTTTTCACGATAGGTGGGTGAGTGATATTCAAATTTGTTGGAGCAATGAAAAAGTTGGGTAAATACCAGGTGATGCACTTTGCCCTCTTCAACTATAGTGGACCATACATTTGTAGGTCAAAATAAAAACTTTGACTTGAGCTTTTCTGAAATAAAAACGAAAAAATATGCCATCTTTGATGAACTTTGCTCTTATGTGTATGAATTATCCATGTTTCGGAAATATACACGATTCATGAAAAACAGTTCCGTTGTAATCCTGTGAGTGCAATTAAACAATGCTATACATGTATGTGACACATGTATGATTCTAGTACGGCAAAAGGGTTGCCCCAACATAACATTAAGTTATATATGATTAAAGGTAAAATCTTGTACGAGTAGTGTTTAACTTGATATGGTCCACTTGACCGACCAATGACTGTTGGAGTCATTCTTATGAGGATTAATATAAGGGGGTCAACCTACAATTTTTCTGCATTGAGGCTTATCGAGCGATTCATGAGAGTGTGAAAAAAAATCAGTACGTATTGGCGAGTGATAACGATAATTATTATTGCATATGAAATTTGATAGAAACCTGTATAAATTTATTGACTTTTTTACGCAAAATTTTGTCGAGATCTCGTTCAAACCATTCACATCGATTTCATAGAAAAAAATTTTTAGACGCCACGGGTACTTTTTTGCAAGTTTAGAGGAAATGAAAGGTCCGTGCTATACGCGTCCAAACAATTTTCAACATCCAGGGGGGGGGGGAGGAGGAACCCAAACCGCGACTTTTGCCGAATTCCTCGATTCCGCCCAAAGCGATAGCAAATTACCTTGCTTTAGCCGAGCGAATGATTTGTCGTCGTCGGGATATTAAACGTCGGCGATTAAAGTTCCAAGGTATTCCGTTCGGGGCCGGTTTTATCGATTTTACTTGAAAAATTACGGCACTTCGATATCGTTTGACACTCCCAAGAGGTTTTTAAGGCACGTTTCCCAACTTTGGCACCCCAGTTATATATATATACATGTATACCTTGTTGATTTATCGGAGTTTGAAAACCCTTCCCCTGTACAGATTACCCGTGACCCCCCCTCGCCCCGCATTCTTACATCGACGTAATTAAAGTCTTTCGTACGTCTCGAAGGGTATTTGCTCGTCCAGCAACAGCATTGTAAAAAACCCCTTTGATTTACCTACTTCTCGATACGCGTCGCGTTCAATTATGCGCTCGTTTTAACCACTGACTGACGTCTCGTGGATTAAAGTCAAAGACAAAGCCACCCTGGGACACTGAAAGGAAAAAAAAAAAAGACAAAGAGACCCAGGGAGCTTTGAAAATGCAATTGTCGCGGTACTCGCTCGTAAGAGCAGCAACAACGGCAATGGAGACAATAAGAGAAAGAGAGTTGTGGCCGTAATCTCGAGAAAACTGTGGCACTTGAAGAAACCACCAAGTGACTTGAGATCGAGCGACTCCTAACACCACCCATATGTACTTAAGTAATAATATACACCGAGTACATATTATATAAAATGTTGGATGCAAAATGACCAAAGAACCAGAGCAGAGGGGATTCGGAGCAGTTCGAAACTTTGCTTGCCATCACTTGACATCAATCCATTGTCAACCCTTACACATGTGGATACCCAAGTATCTCTTTTCTCTCCACGGCACCAGATGTCCACCACCGCGGTGCGTGAAGTGTTGTTTTTATGTCGCGAGAAGCTCCTTTGCCTGGCTATACGCAACGTGTGGCCAGGAGCGACACGACGGAACACGAGCACCGGAAAAAATATATAAACGGCGCACTATAGGGATAGGAGTGGGATGGAAGGTGCACCGAGAGGGTGAAAAAAAAAAAAAGAGAGAAAAAAAAAACAGCGAGAGCGGAGCAGTGACCAGCGGAGGGGACAAAGAAAATTTGTCCGCGAGCAAATGAGCGAGCCCCGAGAGCTCATACGCGTCGTTGGTTACTACACGCGCGAGCATTTCTCTCTAGCGTTTTTATCTCACTCGTCGCGTGCGGTGGGCTACTTTTTTTTTTTTTTTTTTTTTTTTTTTTCCTCCCGCCGCGAGCAAAAATATCATCCGCAAGCGCGCGTACGAGGACCTCGACCGTACGGTGGTTTTTTTTTACCCCATCCCCCTTTGCTTTTTTGGGCTGTATTTTCCGCCTATCCACTCCACAACTGCCCCCTCTGCCTTTTTTATTTTGCTTACTTTTTGCTTTTGTTTTTTTTTTTTTTTTTATAGAGGCCCCACCGGTGCGTAAACATCGATACAAGAATTCATCTTTCCTCTGCGCGAAATATTACGGGCCGGCGTGTAAGTTTTTTTTTTTATGTCTACCCGAGGAAAATTAGAACAGCCGTACTCCCTTCCTCCGCGTAAAACTTTTGAATTTTGAAAATGTAATCCTGCCAGTGTAGTCGAGAATATTGGCGTTTGACTCGCGCAATCGGACACGCGTACGGTAGAACGTATCGTCGATTTTTATCGATAAAATTGAGTTTTGCCCAAACGTACAGGTATAATGTAGATACTATCGCACGTCGAAACTATACATCGCGCCATGGCACAGTTACGAATGATAATAGTAAGTTTCTAACGACGCTTGGCTCATCGAGGCCGTATAAAATTGTGATGTACCCCTCCGTAGGTACGGAGAATGATCGATTTAATTCATTACCGAGTGATGGCGTGCATATATACTTGAGTACTTCGAGAGGATCATTTTTCTTCTTTTTCATCAGCCTCTCCCCCCCTCCGACGCCTCGGTTGCCACACTCGGAGTGTGTGTATTTTCCTGTCGCTCAACCCAAGAGAGAGAGAGAGAGAGAGAGCCAGAAAACTCCGCGCACCCACTAGGCCCGCAGAGATTCATATTTATGAAAAACCTCCTCCACCCGCTGGTCATGAAAAATGTATGAAAGCACCTATCAATTATCTCGGTTGCGTTAATGGCACGGCCCGATGGGCGCTATTGGCCATTCGAGGGAGGGGGAAAAAAAAAAGCATATTAGTTGAAACCGAGGGATCGATCCGCGCATATTAAATCGGAGGGAATTGAAACTATAGGAGGAGGGAGGGGAGGGGGAGAGAACAGAGTCAGCTGGAGCGGCCAACTGGCGTGACCGCGGAGCGCGAAATAAAATGTCAGGCGCACTCGAGTGCAGTTCCGCGAGTGTGGAGCCAACCTAGCCGTGTTGTGAGCCTGGAATAGTGGAAAAAAAAAATAAAATGAAATAAAAGCGAGCGAGTGGTTTCGTTGGGTTTTCCCCTTGTACCTGGCAGATAATTTAGCGGAACAAGCCTCGTGGCACACTTGGCGCTTTACAGCGTATACATTATCATGCATGGCTGCGGTGTTTGAATAATTCCACTGTGTTTTCATGAACAATCGACAATTGAGCGTTTATACATTTTTACATACATTTTGTCAACGATTTCTCGTGCAATGGTTTATATATATATGTACTTACGTACATGTAGCCATGCAGAGAGAGAGACACGAGCGGTCGTTGGCCCACCGCGTCCACTACGCGGTGTATATATCCACGCGCACTCTCCGCTCTTGGCATTACGGCCAGCAGCCGAGGCAGCAAAAACGGCAGCGAAGAAAGACCCGCACGCGTTTTCCCGTCTCTCTCTCTGCACGTACGCGTGTCGAATGCCATCCCTTTCCTTTTTTGTTCTTTTCCTCTGGCTGGCGCTGCTAATTTCCTCGCGAGGGCCCAACCGAAAATTGCCGGCTCTCCGCGAGTCGAGGTTTGGGATGGGCCAAGGGTGACGCTAGACTGGTATAGACTCCGAATTTCGGGGGAGGGATGTACTCCAGACTTGAGCTTTTAACCAGTTCCCCGGCGTTTTTTGCTTTTTTTCTGTATGACACGCGATAATTACGTGGTCCGTCCAAAAAAGCCAAAACCTTTCGAAAGTCAAAGTTACACCAAGTGACGAAAAACTTTTTAACGAGTTTATGACTCAGACTTGGGCACGGATATTTTATTATTTTTTTTTTTGCATTATTGTAATTATTTGCCAAAAGCGTCGTAAACAATGCATTAAAAGAAAACAATTCTGAAAAAAAAAGAATCAAAGTATATTTTTTTTGTTTCTAGTACTTCACCACAGACATTAATATCTAAAACGAGATCTAAAACGTATTTCTCTTATCTGCGAGAAAAAAAAACATTTTTTTCTCGGTATTGTATTAGGAATAGTGATGAATAAAAAATTTAATCAGCACAATAGTATGCACGTTCTTAAAGAGAAAAAAGATTTTTCTTTTTAAGCGCTTAAAAATCTATCAAGTAATTATCTCGGTGTATCAAGTAATTATAATGGTGCTCAAGTTTGTCTATAATATGCACTGATAAACTTTGATAACACCGCGGAGGAATATTTATATAACGTATGAACGTATGAATAATACATCGAGTGACATTATGATAATTGACTTTATTTCTGTACTCTTATATTTTTACATAGGTGACGAAAAAAAAAAAAAAAAAAATATCTACACGACAGAAAAACTGTACCGGGCCGAGTACATTTAGTTTTGAAAAAATAACGTGCTATACATAAGAATAAAAAAAAAAAAACATGTAAAAACGACTTGGAAGTCGAGTGTCGCACGTAATGTCCGAGATAGAAAAAAAGCAGAGCATTCCAGGCGCGTTATAAAACTTAATAATCCAGGAGTAAGGAAAAAACCCCGATAAGTATATAGACGCGGGGTAAAAGTAAGAGAGGAGAAGTGACCCATACACGCAAACGATGAGCTAATTCAATTTAAAGGGATACGGCCGTACACGCGGCACACGTATATACATATAATATATGAGGTACAACAAACAACACGTGAGCGAGTCGACGGCCTTAAAAACCCATCATGTAATTCTCACGCATACCACACAGAAAATCTCGGTTTTAAGGTGTAGGTACACGCATACGCGTGAATACCATGAATAGATAACGCGTTTATATATGTATATGTCGGTGTGCGTGTGTATAATACCTAAGTGCGCGTGGAACGGCTTCTCAAGCGTATCACGTGTTTCTCCCTCCCTTCCTATACATAAATATAAGTATATCTGGCGAGCAAAGCCGTAATTATGACTTTGACTGAAGTAAAACATAGTATATATTGCACAATCCGTCCAACGCAACTATGCTATCTTTTATATCTAGAAAAAAACGCGTGCGACGCAATTAATCGCAGGAGAAAGAAACCTTGATCAAAAAAATTTTTTTTTTCTTTCGAATTTAGAGCAGCAGAGTCCCACCAACGAGTGTAAAGTCACGCGAGCCAGCTTCGTGGATTTATGTGTACCACCGCACATGTATACGTAATCACAGCCATAAGTAAACACATCGGGTTGTTCCTAATTCCAGCTCCCTTTTCTCCCTTGTAGCTCTCGTACCCGAATAAATTCTTCTTATTTATTTATTTATTTGTAACAAGTACAGCAGCTCTAGCCGCCCGTGTTTTCCTTTTCTGATACAACGAACGAAGTAAAATAACACTTGTAAGTTTAGCACCGAGCTCGAGAGTCCTCTGCATTCGATTATCATGCATATTTTTGATATAATAATGCGGAATAAATTCTTTTTCCTTGTTTTTTTCATTTTACTCCAACATTGATTGAATAAGCGCGCTGTCGTTCGTCGTTTCGCACTTGATGCACGATACCGCCTTGGCTACAGATTTCTTGTCATTATCGTACCAACAAGCAGATGTGTACTCGATGGATCCAGTCTACTCCTGTGGATTTAAGGGAGAAAAATTTTATTGATGCTTTTCAGTGGCATTTTAATACATTTTGTCTGGACAATCATCTGTTACTGTTTTCATTTGATTATATATGTATATAGGATTTCGTTCATATGGTAATATAAATACATCAGTGGCTTTTCAAAAATTTGATTTAGCAAAATTCCTTCGATTGCCTAACCTGGTGGCACGTGAATCGATTCAACGCAATAGGAGGCCAATGATTACAGAGCGGGACCAAATGTCAAAGACACCTATTTAAAAATAGTCGGGAACGCGTGACTCTCACCTTATTTTTCATCCCGTCAAGAGGCAAAGCCGGGGAAGGATGAAACCACCACTTTTGGAAGTTTGGGGTGGGGGTAAAGGCAGCAACACCAGCTGGGCGTTAAGCGCGTGTAGCTCGCGCGACGTTAAATCACGATAATTGGTCTTGAACTACTTCCCCCCGCGCGAACAGAATCTCGGAATAAATTAGCAGGGACTGTTTTTTTCGGCTCTTGGCTCTCTCGAGGCGCGAGTCGGTGGAAAAAGAAAAGTTGGCACGCAACCGATGACTCTTGGGCCCCCACACACGCGTGGATGGATGTGGAGAAAAAAAAAGAAAAAAAAAAGAAAAGAAATCACGGGGATAAATAAAATTGGCTAAGCAGCGGGAACCAGTCAGCCGGCGATTCGGAGGCGGATGCGACGAATGTGTGGGGGAGGGGACACGCGTTGTCGCCCCGTTGTTTTATTTTCAGTGACTTATAATATGCACACGCGAACGAGAGCCAACTTTGTAGGCGTAGACTGTCGTAACTAATTCGTCGCTGTGGTAGGTACGTAATGCCTCACGCAAGAGCTTATGGATACTATCATACGCACGGACTTGTGGCTAAAAAAGATTTTTTTTTTTTTTTTTTTTNCACGTTGTACCCAAAATCGGTATGAAACGAGGGAGGAAGCGTAGGGTCTTTGTAGACGTAAAAAAGAAGGAAAAAAAGGAAGAAATAAAAAAAAAAAAAAAAAGAGAGAGAGAGAAGAAGCAGCTGGCGGCCGTTCGCCCTGGGGAATTCCTTCTAATTGCCCGCGCGGCCCGAGACGATAAGTGGACCGACTCTTGGGGGATCACGCGCCCGAGCGCTAAATGGCCGATGGTGAAAACGGGTCGGCCGAGCTGGTGGTTGTTGGCTCGGACCGCACTCTAGTTTGTTTTTTTTTCCCTAAACACTAAAATCACAATTTTACGACGATCGGGTACCGCAGGTGGGAAGAAAAATCGTTTGAAAGATAAATCGGTGAAAAATCGCCCATAGTGCATTATGTATATAAGGCGGAAAGGAAATCGGTATAAAGATGTCAAAGTGCACTCTGACACCCAGCGCATGTATCAGGTGTGAGCGCACACGAGCCGAGCGAGCGTTTTAATTTCCACGAGGGCCATGCGGAGGATCGAATGAGAGAATATAGCACGAGGTGAAAGAAAGTTCAGAGAAGGAAGGGGGTGTACGATCGGTCGTTGCCAGCATTTACCTATAACGATCGCGAAGGATCGAGCTCTCCGCTCGCTCGCTCCTTTTAAAGCTCGTGACCTTGAGCGGCAGCTCTCCTCCGCGTATTACCTGTAACACGTTGTACCACCGTGCACGTGTATATTTATGTGCGGTACCTATATATACTCCCTTGTACCGCGCCGTGTAAGCCTGGATGTATATATATACACGGGGGAAGTCGGGCGTGCAATTAGACACGCTAGAGGAGCTTTCAAGAGGGGAGAGGGAGATCGGGAGACTTTGACGAATAGCTGTGGCGTGCGGTGCAGTTTTAACGGGATTCCGTATACCTATGCACACACGGAGAGTGCGGGAGTCCCCTCCTCCATCTTCGGCTGTTATGCGTGTATTTATGTATCGCGTGGTTATAAATAGATGTGCCGTTTGCATTTCAAATTGGATGGTTTCATTGTTTTTAATCGGAGCAGGTGCGCAAGTTTATGTACATGTATATTTATATACGTGGGGTTGAAAAGGAAAGAGGAGAACAACCTCCCGTGTCGGGTTGCACGCGTGGGTTTTAATTGCAAAAGTATCAAGAGCTCGCGAATCGAAAAATTAATTGGTTTCTCTCGCATTTCTCGAATCGGTGTTTAACGACCCGGTACCCTTACATGTACCCGAGATTGTAAGTAGCGCTGTACGAGCGAGTCCGTGGCTATTGGGAAAAAAAAAAAAAAAGTAATCATCGATATAGAGTAAATTTTCTTAACCATAACGAGCCGGAAAACCGATGGAAAAACGAAGAAAATTCAAAGTGCTAGATTATTGTGGCCCTCGACGACGCAGCCGAGACCTTGACCCTGAAGTCCACCGCATGACTTTCTAACTTAAAATCTTTGTAGGGTATAAGGTAAGATTAAAACTGACACCGATTCAACGTAACAAGATATAGTTTTCTTGAAAACACACACACACACACGCCCCCATCCCAAAGCAGTACCTCTTTTGGATGCGCATTAAATAGTTGTGTTAACGCGCATGTATGTATCTACTTTGGTGCATCAATCTCACTTTCTTCAAAGACACGGAGTGCCGGTGACACACGGCCACCAGGTAATAAAAAGGGGAGGTCCCCTCGGCGCACATTATGACGAGCCTTCGAGGGGACATCGCTCGGGTGCAGATGATAATGCAAGGAGAGATAAAATCGAGGAGGTCCCTTTCGCGAGAGTGTGTTTGCGCGCACGAGTGCGTCATCGCGTCAAGGGAGGGGTGAAATTATAGCTGGGAATCCAAATGAATCATCTCTCCGCAGTGCTCCTCCTCCCGTTGGCCATTAAAATTGGCCCTTTCGCCCTTTTTTCATACTTTCTGTCTTCTATTTATCCGTGAACTGTAAACGGTGAGTCCGTTGTTGTTTATGGTAAGGAAAGAAAAAAGACAACGAGAAACAGGTTGAAGTTACGGCAGGACGGTTGAATCGCACGCGGTGTGTATATAATATACGTTTATTATTCATACTCGGTCCTCTCAGCTGTGACATCTTTTTTCCTCATTGACGCGTTTTTGCGAAACTTACATTCGACCGATCGACACTACAGCTCATTGCTCGTGCGATTCGCGTGTGTGGTTTTTTTCTTTACCCCAATGAAACAGCATCAAGCACGGTTCGCACGCTCGCCAGGGTGCATGAATAAAACATAACGTCCAGCGAAGAAAAAGCCAAATTAACTGTAATCCTTATCGCGGAGGAGGCAAACACAAATATTCCATCGACTATACACACATATAATGTCCCGGTCGAGGAAGCATATACATGTGTATCTAAAATATTTATATTCCTCCGGTATTACATCTTTCACTCCCGTATCTGATCGGACGATGCTAGCGAAGCGGCGAACAACACAAATTCGGCAGATAATCTCCGCGCGGCTGTAGGGTATGTACGTATATATCGGGGAAAAATTTTTACTCGCGCGACAGATTGCCCACCGTGTGTAACGCAAGGGATAAGCATCTCGGGGAGAAAAGCGCCGACTATACGAGAGTAGATAAAAGGGGAACGGAGCTTGGAAACTCTTTTCCGTATATACCTCGAACGAGGGACGGTCAAAGGAGTAGATGAGCTTGCACGCGCACCACGAGCTGTATATATGTACAAGTGTGGTTATATAGTTCGCGTTTGGCAGGGCTGGAGTAATTAAACAACGCGGGGGAGGGAGGAAAAAAAAAAAAAAATTTGGGTAGACGGAGGGAAACACGCGGCTGCTATTGGTGGTGGTCCTGGAAGTCGGCCAGAGGAGCGCACGTGACGAGAGGCGCGAGCCAACGAGTTCAATTTTGAAATCTCCGCCTGTACGTGGGTGTATACGTGTATGTACGTATTGGGGAGTGGACACGTGTGCTTGCAAGCTCGAGCTTTTTTGTTTTGCCGACCGAGCGACTCTGCAGACTATTTTTTGTAAATTTTACGCGAGCCCGGGGGCTTTGAATGAGATTTGATGGGAGGGAGGATGGCACGGCTGAGATGTAGCTATAATACTCGAGTGAATCGGATATTTTTTGTATAGAATCAGTTTCATACGCGATACAAAAATTGTCAATTGCAGCAAAAACATGGCTCTTGTTATTACGACGGATGGAATTTTTTTTTTGTGAAAAAATGTGGAGTACAAGAAGATGGTAGCATGTGACAATTACGATTTCAGATGCATCAGCAGAATTTATAAACAATAGTCGAGTTTGAACATTTCCCCCCCCAGGTTCGAAGATTACACGAGTAGCGGTGAAAATAAAGCAACTTGTATATATAAGCTGCCACTCTAAGCTTTCTCGATAGTTTTCAGCCCAACCGTACACTGTGGATTTCATTGAGTACATTCATAGGGGGAAAAAAAGAAATCCATTCAGCCTCCCAATCATCAATGTAAGCCAATAAAAGTGGCTCTCCGTCCAAGCCAGTAGTAACCGGCGAGAGACCGGGTGACGATACGCCACGGAGCCCCACAGAAACCGGTCCCTGACGCGTCAAAGATAAGACCGCGAAAGAAAAAAGCATACCTATATAAACACACACGTGACTACGAAAAAGAGACACCGGACCATAATTCAGAGATACAAACGCGTGGATTTAATTTTTCGGGCTTACTCCTTTCGCCGGGGAAAAAGAACTCCTCTGTGGACCAAGCGAGCAGCCGCGCGTATGTAACGTACCCAGCAGGCACCTGTCCGTCTTTTTTTTTCTTTCTTTTTTTCCCCCTGCGAGCCAAGCCGGGACTGCAGACGAGGTCGATCTAGCCGGCCTCCTCTGCGTGCCGTACGTGTGTGCGTTCTTTCACAAGTGGGCCGAGAGAGAGAGACCCCCCCCCCCTTTTACCGCCTCCTCGGAGAGTTAAAAGCCCCCCGAGAGTTCCTAGAAATTGCGCGAACGCCGCCAAGGATTCCATTTGGAGTTCGATCTACGTGCCTGTATTTCTGCGTGTGTACTCGCACGCCACGCTGACACTGGCTCCGTGACCTGGGAAACCGACCCTTTTTCTTTCACGAAATACTAATGATCAACATTTTATATTGATTTCGACTAGCTGTACTGCGAGAAAAATTGTGAATTTAGATAAGGATTTCAAGATGAAAAAGAAAAATAAAATGATAAATTCATTATAAAATAGGAGTTTTGAAAGGAAAATTTGATGGAAGCAAGCATTTAAGATATTTATGCAACTCACTATAATTATGTACGAATACATTTTGACACGCCTCTTGACACACATTAGAAAAAAAAAAAAAAAAAACCGATATGGTCCATTAGCGTTATTCTTTTCCATCATGTGCACCGAGATATGAAATATGAAAATGTAAGCTTATAATTTAAAATTGATCAGAGTATAATCCGAAAATTACAAAAAGCGCGCTCAAAGTGAGATTGGTTATGAAAAGTCGAACGTATAATCATGTAAATTTTCCCCTTTGCTCCACCCTACGCGACAAAGGACGAGAGCTCGAAAATCTGATCCACCTCTTCAGGTATTAATTCCAGCTAATTTAAAAAAAAGAAAAAAAAAAAAAAAATAGGGTCGTACATGCCCAGATCACAAAGAGCCATTCGTACGTAGGTACACTTGCGCAAGAGAGCTCGCGTGAGAAAGTCCGGGGACTCGAGATAAGCTGATGATGGCTAAGGCTAAGAATCGCGGGACCTCCGAGAAAAGAAGCGGACAAGGAAAAGGGAGAGTCCGTGATATTTCTTTTTCCTTCTCCTCCTCTTGCGCCCGTAATTATACGCCTTAGGGTCTATGAATATGTAAATACGAGAAGGCGGCGGTATTGTAGTAAAAAAAAAAAAAAAAAAAAAAAAAATTTTTCGGACCAGGCGTGTTTGACAGTATTATTTCCAGCCTAGCGCGGTGCCCATAATCGTTTGGGGATCCCTTGGTGATTATACATCTCTGCGGAGTGCGTCCACTGTTCGGAAGGTCTTGATGGATTATTCTTTGTTGTATAGAGAGGGAACCTGCAGGGATACACATCCAGGAAATTTCGTATGTTTTCGATCTTTTCGTTCAATTATAACTTTATACGAAATCGATCGATCGAAAACCATTTAACCCTCGAATAAATTAAAAAAACCTGCACTCGTGGCATTTATACTGAAATATTACGGGTCGGAAATTTTTTTCATTCCTCTAATCTCACGAAGCTAATGCCGCATTCTGTACTTGGACAAAGGCTCCATTAGAACCGAATGGAAGAAAGAAGAACAAAGGCGACTCGGAAAATTTCCATTAAAATTGATCTACGAAACCGATTAAAGCAATTCTTTTTTTTTTTTTTTTTTTCAACAATCATCACAGTAACCTTATCGTGTAGTAAGTATCGTGGCCAGACGCGAACAAAAGTTGAAGGGACGAAAACGGGATGTAAATTTTGGAAAAATTTGGTCCCAACCTTCCATTTATCACTTCCTATACTACCACCACCGTCACTCGGTGAATACAACAAACTCGCAAACACAGTGACAAAGACTGGCCATCCATATGTACTCCATGAGGTCGCGAGTGGGCACACGCACGTCGAAATAGACCACACGAGCCGAGCGATGAGGAAAAAAGACGACACGCCAACGAGAGTGTCGGTAAGTACATAGAAAAAAAAGGGGAGCGCGAAAAAGAAGAGAGAGAGAGAGAGAGAGAGAGACAAGAGTCGATAACCGAGGAAAGAGTCAGGGTCGGACCTCGGACCTCCGATGTGTGCGCATATAGTGGGGTGGATCATACACACACACACACACACACACACACACACACACACACACACACATATATATATATATATATACATACATTACTGTCAGCCATAGCCCTGGTCGCCCTGGAGCTATTAGTAAATGTACATATACCTATAAACTTTATATACANTTTTTTTTTTTTTTTTTTTTTTTTTTTTTTTTTTTTTTTTTTTTTTTTACATCCCACCCTTTTAAACTTTCTTTCACTGCATGCACTGAGTTATTGTCCCTTTTGAAATTTTAGAAAATAACAAATTTTTATACAAACTAATAAGTATATTTTATGTGTTTTTCCACATTTGGTCTCTCGTTAGTTTCACCTGTCACGATTTTTAAGAAAAACTCGATAAAAAAATGATTCCGTAACCTACAAACTTAATGAACACATTGTTTTTTCCGTCTACTCAGTTTCACTCAATTGCAGTCACTCAAAAGCATAAATGAACATTCGTTCGAACTTTTTTTCTTTTTTTTCTAATAAAAAAAAAAAACGTTATAATAGATTTATATATTTGATTTCAAAAATTGTTCATACATTTTTGTTAACAAAGTGTCCGAGCGACTCGTGAGAATATAAAAAAGAAAACAAAACAAATGGAAAAGCCAATTTTATAAATAAAGGTATCGTCAATGAGCTTGCATACTCGTAGAAAATTTCTTCATTATAAATGCTATATGATATATATTTTTTTTTTCGTTTTAATTTTTTTCTGATTTTTTTTTCTTTTTTGTTTTTTTTTTTTTTTTAGTTTTTAGTTTTTTTTTAAGAAATCGTCAAGATTTTTCTCGAGAACCACAAGGTCGTTGGCGATGCTGTCGAGACAGTAACAACGGTTAAGCTTAAGTACAATAAAAAATACATTTCGCTTCTGTTTTAGCGTGAGTGTTTAGCAATTAGCAAAAAATTTTATTACATCGTTTAATTTCTTTTTCTTTTTTTTTTTTTTTTACGTTTTTCTCAATTTTTCGTGTTCGTCTCATTAATTTGTTTCTACTATTTCTTTTCGTATACTTTCACACGATCAGCAAACACAACATTACGTTGATTCTTGCACGCCATGCAAATACTCATTCGCCCATCATGTTCATGTTTTTCTTATACTCGATCCATTTTGTAAAAAAAATTCGCGTAATCATACAACATACGAATGTTGTATGTGCTCCTAATGATACGTTACGTCAACTTCACGGTTGTATTTTCGGTTATTTCAAAGAATAAAAGTCTTTTTTTATAGTCGTTTTCAAACTTACATATTAACTACTATTGGGCAAAATGCGTTTTTTTTTTCTTTCAATTATTATGCGCGTTAGGTCGTTTTGTGGTAAAAAAAGGCGATTATGTAACCTATTTTCGTTGAAAAAATAACGAGATTCTATTTGGTATCGAACATAATAATCTGCTTCAAGTTTATTTGCCTATTTTAATATGTTTATGTTAAATGACTGTATGTATATTTTATAATCTTACGCCAACCGTCAACGATTTTTCTAATCTTTATTTTTTCTCAACAATTTCTTCATCGTACTTAAATTTCAACGTATAAAAATAAAATGATAAATAAAAATATTATTCCACTCTTGATACACAAAACTCTATCTTTGTGTAAATTTTTTTTTCCCTCATCTACGCTTCTTCTTACCTTTAACTTTCTTAATTCGTTTTACCTAATTCATGCAATTCTAAATTCGCGTCCCGTTTAATGAGTACAGGTCTACTTCTCGTTTTATTTATTAACACTTAAGGAAGTCAATATTAATTTTTTTACTTTTCTATTTTTTTTCTCGATTAAAATCAGTCAAGGAAATGCTTTAGTTAAGTGATTGCACTTGATCTCCAAGCGTATTTAATATGTATAACAAAGTTATGCGTGTATCAAAATTCAGCAAACAATTGTTGTGTATCTCAATTTTTTTTTTCATCATGTCTTTTCGTTTCACGCCAGTCTTTCTTGAAAAATCAAAAACTACCAGGCTAATCTAAATATATGTACATGTGCGAGGTGTTACAAGTATCGACTTCCTTAATTTGTTTCTTTTATTTTAGGTGATTGTATGTAAAGTACACAATATTATTTACAAACTGCACTGTCATTTTCACAACTTGCAGTCTTAAGAAATTCGGAACAAAATAGTAAAATCTTAGTTTCACATCTTCTCCCCATGGAGTAGTTCCTATTTTCAAAAACTGCTATTGTAAATTTTATTCCTTTTAGTTTATCACGTGGTAGTTAGTATGCAGTAGATACATTTTTTGCATCGCTGTACTTAAAAATTTTAACGGGAAATATTCCAGCCAATGTATTTTATTTCACGAGAAAAAAAATAGAAAAAATAAAAACGTGAAATTTAAGGGAAAGGCAGCGTAAAGCTTTGGCAATGAGCAAAACATGCTGCGTATGCATTAAATCTTTTACGCGAACGGAAAATGCAATTATGGTTGAACTAGAAAAAAACACGGTATCATTTTTGCTTCTCACGGATCAATCTCGGAAAAAAAATTTTATTTGCAAGAAAAAAAAAAAAAAAAAAATACTAACTACTCTCTAGGTGCTTACGTGTACAAACGTATCAACGAAAAAGGGAAGCACGTAAGTGAATGGCGTAAAAACAAAAAAGCGCTATAATAACCGAGTTCTTACATTACATAATTTTTTTATTACCTACCTATCTATTATCAACGTACTAAAATATTTTAAGCACGGAGAGAAAAATATTTAAAGGGCAATAATGTGATACAATCATATCGCGTACAAAAAGAACATCTATAGTGAAATATATAATTTTTATTTCCGTTCCCTTACTATTTACTTGCTCACATACTCGTTTTAACATATCTTTTTCTCGGTGCCCCTTGGTTTTGCATTGTTACATGTCACTTAATTAAATCTTACAGATTACGTTTAATTAGCAGGTACTCTTTGCACTCTCGAAGTAGAGGCGACTTTTTTTATTTATTTATTTTTTCCTATCCTAACTCCTTAAAAATTCACCTATCACTGAACTCGCGTTATAAACTCTCGTCTCCTCTTTTTCTTTCTCTTTTTACCCCATTCCCTGACTCAACGTTTCCAAACGTTCTCCTATACAACTTACGCCACTCCATCCGTCATCGCTCGGGCTAAAATTTTCGAATAAGGACCAATCCTTCGTTGGTCCTTTTTCTCTTTCCTTTCGTCTCGCACTTTTTCATCATCACCTGTCGTGCGCATTTTTAAATTTTTATCGCTATACTATAAAAAAAAAATCGCACATAAAACGGCACTTAAAAGCGCAAGCGCGGATTAAAACCGGAAACTGGCAGAGTATCTTTAAAAAGTGGTAAAAAACCTTACATGTATTCTGTGTATGTATATACGTATATATATATGTGTACTATATAAATGTATATAATCAGAAATGATCACTACTCGCAATTTCTTTCTTTACCTCCGCTTCATGAAGTAAGAGAATACACGAAACTACGGACGAGACGAAGTGGGAAAATATTATTTGGCACTAAAAGTATTTCCCTTTCATTGATTTTTATACATTAAAAAATCTGAGCACACCTTGAATTATTAATAAGAAAAAAAAAAAAATAAAACAAAAAAAAAACACGTGGATTTTCGGTGGAAGAGTAACAAAACGTTCTGCGTTTTTTGTACAAGGAAGCCACCACTTTCAATCGAAAAAAGAGAGCTCGCGAAGGACAACAGTTCATCGTCCAGAAGATCACCCCCAGGCCCGTACTACTATCTATTGCGCGCGTGCGATAAGATTAGGCCGATTTTTTTTTTTTTTCTCCGTTCGTCATATTTGTATACGGGCTAGAGCACACGAACGCGCGGTGGTACTGTTCTATTTCTTTTTTCTCTCCTCGGCTTGTTTATCATTGGACTTTTTTTTTTTTTTTTTTTTCTTTCGTTGTCTCTTTGCTACACAACGGTGCGACAGATTCACGACCAGAGGTTGATTTTCGTGAACCGCGACACCGATGATAAGATATCTCGCGCGCCTATGGCTGTCGAGGTACGCCCTCGCGTGATCCTGCTCTTCTCGACGACCATATATTCCGTATATACTTTCTCCGGCAGAGATTTCGTAGCCCAAAATGTGTGGCCTCCCCCACCCCCCCACCTTTTTTTTTTAGTGCTCGCGATGTAGTTTATATAGTTGTAAGAAAGAGGATCCAAAGGGGGGTGGGGGCTTAGGTAATGCTTGCGCGCGCGAGACGTCCATGTATAATTAGGGTCATCGTCTCGCAGCTGCCACATTTTACCCCCGTCTTTGGAGCGCTGTGTGCTCGCTCTCTAAAATTTATGTCGCAACTGTATGCGTATTTGTATAAATATACATGCAGCGAGCGCGTTATCGCCTGTACACACATCACACACGAAGTATATACATTATTTTCTACAGGAACCGAGCGAGTGTGCTTTTCCATGGGGAAACTGTACGGCTGTGTCTGCATGCATTTGTTTTGCCTCTCGAACTTTTCACGATTTCAATTATTCGTTTCACTTACTGTACGATCAGACGTGAAGTCTTGCCATTATTATTATGTCTACTTCCAACAAAGCTCCCAGATGTAGTTTAAAATTTCGGGTGTTCCGTGGAACTGATGCATAAAATGCCCTTAACCAATTTGAAAGGAGTTTCACACAAATAATCAAAAAGAGACTCTGCTCGCAAGTATATGTATACAAAGGAACTTATTTTATGCGATCGCTACTGTAAAGTAGAACGAGGCACCGAGATCGTAAGGTACCAGCCTTAGACAACCACATGCATATTCGAACAGAGCTCCCCGATTAATATTCATCAACCAATACAAACATCTAGATTTCACATCGAATTTGAAACGTACGAGTCTGAAAAGAATGTAATAAAATTCTATACTTTATCGACTACACATACATATACACATACTTGGGCCATGCTCAACTTTTTACATTACCTGCAATTGAAGCTCTGAAATAATGATGGTTTTTAAAACAAGATAGACGTATTCTACTTCTAAGACATTGATATCTAGTGCTTATATCAACATTAACACCACTTAGCAACGATGATAACGATTACATGAACTGAACAAACATTGAAATTTTCTCTCGTATTCAGTCATATTTGTATCGCAGGCATTAGCAAACAATAATAAATAAACAAAAGGCCCAGTTGATCTTGCTTTAAAGCCAAGCATAAACATTGTGCACCAAAATTGTTTGCAATGTCTCTGTTGTTGGAATAATATAAAAAGCATGTAAGTACACGGCCTACATTATAAGAAATTATTGTGCTCAGGCCACGGTTTACGTATCATTGATCTCTCTGAGCAGCAAGTATATTATTATTATTGTTATCATCAACAAAATGCACTGGTTGCCTGAAAATAATGAGAATATACGACTTCTGGGGCGTCGCAAAGTAATTTTATTTTTTCGAGTTATTGGCGCCACAGGAATCCTAGTATCGACAGTTAATGCACTCGGTATGCGTGTGTACTCGATTGATTTTTTTCGCCCTTGCCATTTGGAGCTGTTTATTATCATAGAGCACTCCGCGACCACCGATACAGGCATAACCTCTATATGTGTACATTTCAATGGGAAATCAATACTTTGGATCCGCCCGGGACAGTTTCGAGCGATAAGGGCGAACGAATCAATGTAATCACACGCGGATTATCCCTCCTTCCTCCTCGAAATAACATAAACACCATCGCACGAAAATATATAGGGTCCGCGTGCTCTCTCGGTCGGTTGCTTCTGCTACACAACACACACACACACACACACCCCGACTGCGCAGTTAACCTCAACGCGAACGGGCGTTAGCCCCAACTCTCTCACCTGCATACTGTCGGCGGAGATGATTTCCCCGCTGAAGCGGCGGGCCAGCTCGATGCCCAGCTTCGATTTTCCGCTGCCCGTTGCGCCCAGGATCACCAGGACGGGCACTCGGCACGACATCCTCGCAAACAGGAGCAGCCAGAACACGCGCCCACTACCGTGTGTACACTTTTGTTTGGCCTTCACGGGCACGAAACGATAACATTCGGGGGTTAGACAAACACTGGCTGGGACGAAGCGAACATCTATCACACGGGCGATTACTCTCGAGACTTCCACCGAGTAAATAAACAAACGACCAACAATTAATTAATGCGCCTGCTTTCGTTTCACTGCTGCAGCTGCACATCGCCACTCTTGTGTATTGATATACGTTTGCCGTTCTGTCTGCTGCGACTTGCGCGCAGGCGCTGCGTTCGGACGATAGGCGCGCGTTTCCCCTGACGGTTTGAATTTTGAAACGGACTCGTCAAACGAAGACACGCAATTCCCGTCCAAACTTTCACTAAGAAAGTATTGGGAATCATCAATCGTTAAGGCGTTTGATTTTTGTTGTGTGTAATTCGCAAGCAGCTTAACTGTTGAATAACAAAAATACCGATAGAATTAATAAAATTAATGAACACGTTCGAGTGTGAAATTATAACATCGTCGTTGACGCCGTTATCTTTGTAATTGTAGATTACTCTTGTACCAATTGGTAAAAAGCCGTTTGTTGATTTCAATAATTTTAGAAAAATCTTCGAGGGATTTAAAGATAGTATATTTAGCTGTACAGCAAGAGTCCTATTTTCCTTATCGCTCGCGAATTTTCCATCTGCGCAGCCCTACTATCTTACACGCGATAACTAAGTTGTTACAATTGTTATGACTTTGAAGTGTTGGCTTTTTTTTATGTACTTCGTGGAAACGTGATTATCAAGAAAAATCCTCGACGCCAACGCCTTATTAAATACACCATCTTCGTTTATTTATTTTGTTCGTCGCACATGAAACAGCCGCGTGAAAAATAATCGCGTTGCGTAACACATACAATGGCCCACAAGCGCCACACGTGCCGTAATAATCGCAAGTGCCAAAATTTTATCATCAGCTATGTTATGACGAGCCGCGCACATAACATATATATCTTATCGACTCGCGTATATACTCTTGCCCTCTGCTACTCATGTTATTCATAAATAAAAATTTTCGCAACGCCAATTGCGATTACGAATTTCGTTCATTCGGTCATTCTTGGCATTTATTAATAACACGCACTTATCTTGTACTCAAAATTGTTAGAAAAGCCCGTTATCACCACTGTTGTGTATTGTTATCACGATGAAAAACTGTTATCCACAAAATTATTCTTTTTTCCTATTAATTTTAAGATCGAATCTTCCCTCGAGTTGTCGATACGTGTAAGTTACTTTGCATATGAACTCGCAATTTTTGTCTTTCACGCAGAGACAGCAATTAAATTTCTGCAAAAATTTTCCAACTTCGTTATAATTAACACGGTTTAATGCGATATAAGTTCACAAATAATAATGAAAAAAAAAAAAAAAGAAAAAAAATGATTGATTAAGAAGCGGAACTCATACGCGCGCAGATATATGTATGTAAGGATGACGGGTCGAAGTACAACGCCGATAAGTTTTTTCGTCTGTTGCGTTGCGGAACAAACGGCCGAGATAGCAGTTGATCACCGGTCGCCGTCTGCCGAGAGAGAAACGTGAATAGACGCGCTTGTGCGATTGTAAAGTGCACTGTCTGCTGTTGTTATATACTTTTACCCACACATCAAAGCAGAGAAGCCATCAATTCGGTTGCGTAACGTTATAGGATCGCGGGCGCTTTACTCGGGCAGACGTTGTTACATTGGTTGACGATTAACCTTATGCCATGAAAATTAATTTTAACATAGCTTGAGTTTGACTATCCATAAGGCACCTCCGGTCTTGTGTCGCTTGGTACTGCTTTTTCTCCACAAATATGTTACTTACAACAATGTCGTTTCGTAGTTGAGGAGGCTTTACTTCAAGCTTGGCTGTTCAAATGCATCGCTATACTGCAACTGTATACGTCCACGAAGGTCTTCATGTGGAGCACCGAGACATTTTTGGCCCTACCGCAGGAACTATGACCGAAAAAAAAAAAAAAAAAAAAAAAAAAAAAATGGTTTGGTAGAAGAAAGAACTCGTAATCTGCGTTTTTATCAATCAACAAACGGAAGGACTACTTCCTTTTTAGAAATTTCAGTGGCATTTTTATCGCGCCATTCCTTCTCACGGTCGGTAAAATTTTTTCCAAACCATAAAAATTCAAGTTTCGTTGTTTGAAACGTCAATTAAAAACGTGAGCTGCTCCATAACAATTAAAACGTTTACAGCGGTTTTTTTTTCTACTGACAAACATTCAATATTTTAATTTATGTGATCTCACGTGAAAGTTGAAAAAACGGACTCGGAGCGTCGTTACCAGAGATTATTTTTTAACGCGTCTTTAGATAAACGGGCATGCATTCAGTTGTACGGTCTAGCATTGTTCTTCCGAAAAAGTGAGTGATCGACATTGAGGTAAAAGACTTTAATATAGAACAGTAATTGTTGTCCGCGCATTTTTGCATTATTTCATTTTTTTATGCACATTGTTCGTGTTGTAGTTGTGTGGAATTTTGTCAACGAATTTTTGATGGGTTTTTTTAATTTTTCATTTCGAGGAAGCATCAAGTTTAATCCACACGAATAATCTGAACCAACAAGCTCACATTGGTCTAAAAATACTCTTTCGAAAATTGTGGGCTATCTTATCATCGAATGACGGTATTACTACCATTATCAGACGGGATATTTGAGGCTTTTCATAAAATACGACTTTAGGGGTTATTGTGACATTCGGGGTAACAAGAGTTTTGTGATTAAAAAATTTATACGATAAAAATCCAAAAGAGTGTGTCACAATATTATATAATATACTTTTATACAACATGAATAATATCTCAAAAGAAAAACAATTTTTACAACGTAAGACGTTGACAACAACAAGAATTTCATGATTTGTTTTTTCAAGTAATTTTTTTTTTTATTCTTCCGCGATTATTATAACAGTTGGAAAGGATTAGGATGTAGGGGTTACAATAATAACATCGGCAAATTAAATAATACATTAGTTTATTGATATAAGATAATTTCAATATAGAGACAAAGGAACTATACAACTTATTTTTCTAATAAAAAAAAAAAACGTTATAATAGATTTATATATTTGATTTCAAAAATTGTTCATANTTTTTTCAACTTTCGTTCAATGCTTCAGTCTCTCATTTTCATATTTTTTGCTTTCTTGCATTATATTATTATTTTTCAACTTGTTGTCTTTATTATTCAGCGTATTTCAACTTGTCTTTTATCTTTGAATGAATGAAACGTACACTCACGAAAAACAAAAACTACACGCATTCTCTTTCTCGCGCGGTTTATTCACTGAATGAATTTTTATTTGCTTATTTTACGTACATGTGTACACGGAAAAAAATAAGCGTGATTTATCATACTTTTATGAAATATTACAACTTCTCTAGCATAGAGCTACAGAGTGAAGTTCACGCACAAAGCGTTTCAACTCAGCTAGGTTGAGTTCTACATGTTTCACTGCACTATTTTAGCACCTAGTTTCACCATAATTAGCATACATATTAAGCGTTTGTTGTATGTGCGGTTGTTAAAAAAAAAAAAAAAAAAATTTTCAAAAGTAACAGAAGGACAAGTCAACAGACTAGAAAACAATTCAAATCACGAAAACCAAGTGGTTGTATAAAATCTGTGCTGTGAGAAGAGTTGATCAATTGATGAACAAGCAAATTCGTAATTATTATATATTCATATAATAATTTTTAAAATATCTTGATAACTGTAACTGATTTCATTATGGTTTTTATATATTTGGTTGGTGCTGTTTTGGTATGATGTGAAAAAAAATGCAATAATGGTATGAGAAATAAATCACATAAATATAATGTAAACTGAGCAGTAAAATTAAAATTGTGTATGGCAAAAATTAGATTAGAATTTAAACTTGTTTCCGTAAGATCTCATGGCTTTTGATCGAGACAGTCGTCTTTGAATTATAAAAATCACGCGAGACTTTTCCCGTGCTATCGAATTAGGTGCCAGTGCTAAAACCGCTTGTTTTTTTTCCGTGTATTTTTACATATATAGTATTCATGATATAGGTATACTTATTCGCTCGCCAACACTTTTTGTTTAGCCTTTTGAATTGCTACATTATTTTTATTCCCTCTTTATATGTAATATAGGGTTGAAGCTCAAAAGTTATATACACAACAAATATGCTTTTACACTTACAATGTGATATTGTAATATTTGATTCTTCTACACCAAATATAAATTTCGCATGAGCAGTCATAGACTGACCACTAAGTCATGTAATATATGTATATTACTTAATTATAACTCAATTTTTATAATTAAAAAAATTTTGTACATACGATTATTAAAGTTTTTTTTTTGTCACATGAAAAATTTTCAAATAAGAAAAATAAGGGGCCAAAGCAACATGGCGCGTAAAATCAACTAAAACGTTAACAATATAAGAATAATAGTAATAATGATAATAATAAGAATAATAATGATAATAGTAATAATAATGTGATAATGATTATTATCGTCACACTCGAGAGAAAAAAAATCATTTTTTTTTTTAATAGTCATCTATAGTTATGTTTTATATAAATTATCACTTATTCACACAAAGCGTAATCATAAGCACGAGGCGCTTCTTTTGACGCGCAAAAAGACAAATGCAAAATAGACACCGGACGCACAAGCGAAAAAGAATAGACTGCGGCCAGAACACCTTTGCTCGTCTCGTATTTTTTTTTGTATTTTTTATTAGGGAGAAGGGGGGGGGGGCGACGAGCAAACAGTTACTTTTCCGTTGAGGTCATACCGGCTACTAACGTAAATAGTTTGCGCTTTACCTATTTTTTTTTTTCTTCAATAAAATAATTATATTGTTTCTTTGTACATTCAATTAAATACAGTTATATTATATTTTTTGTAAAAAATAAAAAAAAAAAGGAAAAAAGAATGAAGAACAAAAGAGAAAATTTGTTAGCATCAATCGGTGATAAAATGCGACCCTTGATGACAAGTGCCCATTTTTACTCGAACCTGCAATTTTCATACTTTCTCATGAATTCCCAGTAAGCGAGGGATCGGAGTATAACTTAATGAACTAATAATTAATAATAATTATTTAGAAAAA